>QTSX02005735.1:148729-423922 GCA_014839935.2 Entomophthora muscae | reverse complement strand
CAAATGACTGGCTCCGGATGCCATTGTTGCTGTATAATTTTGGTTTGTGGCTGCCTGTGTGTGATGGGCAAACAGGGCCATGCTCAAGGACACAGGAGAAAGAACACACTCCTGGGTGGTGCTTGCGGGGGGCTGCAGGTTGGGAGTGGCCATAGACAGAGGCTTCACCGTTTAGAGACCCAGTGTAGCCCTGCATGATTTTTTCAAAGCCAGGGAACAACTAATTATTTGGTTGGTGTTGGAAGAAGACATAATAAAAATTTTATTAAAAATTTTAAACTCAAAAAGAGACATGTATATTTTAGTCAATTTACTGTTAAGTATGTTAAGTTGGTGAATATTACGCTCAAAATTTTAGCCGTCCTAAATCAGAAAAGTAAATTTTTTGAGAATGCCTATGATTCCTAAAAGAATTACACAAATCCACTATATACATTTAGCATCTTTTTTGAGACACCCATAAATTATATTATTTGAATTCACTGCAATTATGATTTGAAACTTGGTTCTTGGATTTGAAAATCCCGCAATTTCAGATTTTTTAAGTTTTACATGATGTCTATGATTTGTTTGACATACAGGAAATCTCAAATTGTACATTAGAATCCTGCATTTCTGATTCATTTATCCCGCATTTTTTTCTTGTTTTGTCTTTTGTTAGTTAAGCCATCTGCTTGATGGATTTGAAATTTGCCAATTTAAATAAACCAAAAAAAGTCAAATTAAATGGTTAATTTTATTTAATATTTTAGTTTTCACTCAGCTGAGTTGCCTGCAAAAGTGAATTAAAATTTGGACCAAGGATTTGACAATCCTGCATTTTTATGTTTAGGTTCTGAATTTACAGTAGCAAATATCAAGTGGTGTTGTTTAAACCACAAACAAAATGAACTAACACAACAAGTGATATGAACGGATGATGTTCTGGAGTATATTATAATCCAATCAGGATTCATATGAGGCACCAACAGAAGGACTAAAACAAAACAAAATTTGAGCAAACTAGAAGCAAGATATCACAAGCACAAAGCAAATGAAGTCACACAAGATGTGTAGTATGAGCAGCCTAAAATAGAAAAATAACAGTTTAACAGCCAATCAACAGCTATTCAATTTAGGAACAGAGGCATTTTATTCATTTTCATGGCTCCTGATTTGTGTAAAATGGTTTTGAGAACCTTTCAAATATGGAATTGAGATTACAATAAAAATAAATCATAAAATTTTAAACTTCTACTTTTAGTGATTTTATCCTAAGTTTTTTTTTCAAGATGGTTTTCAACAGCAATATTTTCAACGACCCCAGCAGCCAAGCCAGCTTCAATGGAGGCTCAGGTTGTGGAGGCACCTGGTTATACCCAAGCCTTTGAGGCAGGTAACAAGGAAGCCAATCTATACATGGCCCCTGACCTATATGGCTTTAACTTGTTCAATAGTCACTTTGCGTCTAGCTCTGCCCCTGCTCCTGTACCCACCCCCACACAAGCTGCCTGCTAACAAACCAATCAGGATGGCAACCTTGATTTAGAACAACTTCCCATCACAAGCCAACATGCACCTACAGCCAATCAGGCTTCAGCTCCCCAGCCCAGCTCTCTAAATGCAGAATAATTACTGCCCAAATTCTCTAAGAAATTTTGGCACTGAACCTGCAGGGTCTGTCATGGGGTCAGATAGCCAGTCATTTACAATTCACCCAAGCTACTGTCATGCGGGAATTCAACAGCATGATGAACAGGGGGAATTGGATTGGGGCGGCCAAGAAGCCCAAGAAGGCCCAAGAGTCCCAGATAACTGAGGCATACCCAATAATTCATGATCTCCTCCAGCGGGACCCCAAGCTTCCCTTGACCCAGGTCTGGAAGCAATTTGCACACCATGTCATTTGGGTGTCTGAGTGCCTGGTGCAGCTCTGGATACATGGAAAGGTGGCTTCAGTATGGGGTTTTACCAACATTGCCGGCGGCCAATGGGATGGCGCTGAGGAATCCCCATATAATTATGCCATCAAATCCACCCTATTCAAATGCTTGAAAAGTTTGTCCAATGATGTTATAATTATCTCCTACTACAAGCTGTCAATAGTTTTTGACAATTTTGGTGAGCAAGGAAAAGCCTCTGCCAAGAATGGAAGGAAGAAGATCAAGAAGAGATATTCATTGGTGCATTTCTGGCTTTTTAAGCCAAGATTTTTGTCTACTTTTGGACAAACCCAGATTTCACCAATGGCTACAAGTACAGCCACATCCTTGGTGGATTACTTGACTCCTGGGATGGCTCAAATTCAAAGCACCAGGTTTTCTTGAGCCACTAGATGGAGGGTAGCTCCACTGCCCTTGAGGCCATCCAGGAACGCAGGCATCAGGCCTCTTTCTAACCAGCTGGTCACACTGACATCCATCTGGCTGATGTTGTGTTCTTTAATATTGGAGATACACTCCAGGAGCACGGCCTTGGAATTCAGCAACCTCTATATTGGAGCCCTTGACCAAAATTCTCTCTTTGGTCACCAAATGGTGGCTGACTTGTTTGCGCAAATGGTTTTCCATGTGAACATGGGCAACCAATCACAGAAGGACAAGTGCAGCCACCTTGTGCCACTGCCACCTATCAGCCCATCCAGCCAATGACAGACAAAGAATACGACAAGCAGTATATGGCGGCCATCACACAAAATCCTCCTGCCCTGACCCTGCCACCAACACCCCTCACATGCAAACCCAACCCACCCAATCCCAGACCCCACAGGCCAACACCAGATCTACACCTTCCTTCCCGCATTATTCTGCCTACTAGGCATCTCTCTTTCACCCAATAAACTACCTTTCACCAAACATTTTCTATTTATATTATCTTTATTATGAGTTACAATTGTTCATTTTCTCTTTGTTTATAGTTGGCTTTATTCTGTATATTCAGTTTATTTCTATAAAATCATATAGTAACTATGCTGTGTATCTAGATACAGAACACAGTTATTTTTAGCACTCAAACACAGCCCCCTTTGAAAATATTAAAAAAATTGGCAATCAGCTAAATTTGAATTAGAAAATTCTAGGTTAATTTTGTTTAGATAAATTTGTTACTGATCCAAATTCAAAACCTTAATGATAAACTTTAAGTCAATTAGGAGCCAAGTGATAAAGAATTTGTTATGACATAAAGGTTTATTTGATAATTCTTTGGTGCATGTGCACTAATTAATATGATTGGCTGGTTGCTTTGCCATTGTGTGCCATTGCTGCTTGGCAAGTTGTTGATGGAATAGTGCTCAGTCAGATGCTGGGTTAGAACTAGTCCATCAACAACTTGCCACAGCAGCAATGGCGCACAATGGCAAAATAACCAGCTAATTATAATAATTAGCGCACATGAACCAAAGAATTATTGAATAGACCTTTATGTCACAAAAAATGTTTTTATCACTTGGCTTCTGATTGGCTTAAAGCTTATCATTAAGGTTTTGAATTTGGATCAGTAACAACTTATCTCTAAACACAATTAACCTAGAATTTTCTAACCAAATTTAGCTGATCACCAAATTGTTATTAATATTTTCACAAGGGGCTGTGTAAAGTGGCAAAAATAATATGGCAATTAAGGAAACAATGTGTCAGGGACCCACTTTGCAGGGAATAAACTTCCCAGCTGATGGGCCAAAGCCCCTACATTCAAGCCTGCTATGACCAAGCCAATAGGAACTGTGACCATCACAAATGCCCAAGTTGTCCTAGATAAGCAAATCTTCCAAACATAGAACTGAATTGCCCAAGTAGATAGTAGCCCACCAAATACATCAAGAGGTAAAATGAGGCGTAAGGTCTAACCAGAGTAGGTTCAGTGGGTGGGGAAGCAAACAAGCAACCATAATGGAATTTATGTCCCCAATGTTCAGAAGAAAATTTGAACCATCCATTGGCAAGGGATTCCTTCTGGTGGGCGTCATCTGGGGAGGAATTATACCAGTTGGTTGTTGGAGTTGGGTTTTCCAAGGCGTACACCTTGGTCAAGAAGTAGGCTAGAAACCAAGATAGGAAGAGAATTCCTCTTGTGGCTTCAGAAAAGGGGTGTTATCAAAATGGAGGAGTAGCTAGAAGAGTAATAATCTTTATTGTTGGAATAAGAGATAATAGGAGGTATGGTTCACTTAAACACCATCAAGTTTGAGGCTGGAACATAAATAAGAGGATCATGTGAAACAAGAGGATTTTCCATGATATTTCAATGATTTAAGGGCTGAAGTTAATACCTGTTTCAAATGAGCATCAATTTCTGGCAAGGTACTATGAAAAATCATATGTTTGAACCAGTAACATGTAACAAGAGCCACAAGTTGATAAACAATTAAGTGGCAGATGTTGGGTTCAAGCGGGAAGATCAAAGCTGGCGCTTGACGCTTAGTTGATAATAGTGGTTTTGGAGACAAAAACCAAGTTGAATGCAGCCAATCAACGTGCAAGCGGTAAGTGACGTCTCCCTGGTGCTTATTAACGTTTACGGAATCAAGGCCAAAGTTGGATTTCATTGTTGGATGAATAAGTTCCTTATAAATAGGTAATGTAATCCAAACTATCTTCTTTGAACTAACTGTTGCTTTGTCTTTAGGGTTTTGAGTTAGATCCCTGTCTGGGACAAACCCAGTACTATGGTTAATATACCTTATTGATTTACAGTCTTTCTTTGCTTGAATGTTTGTACCCAAGTTACATATAAAATTAATGTAGTCAGGAGAAAATTCCCTGAAACAATGCCAACACAAAGCAAACAACACATATTGAGTTAAGTGTAAAACATATACACAATGGGTAAAAAATGGGATAATATAGTAAATGGAAAAACAAACATGGATAAACAAAGATGCAATGGTATCAGAATAATACAGATTTTATTGGGGTGAAAGCTATAAAAACATATAGAAAGGTTAGTGAAAAACAATGAGAGAACTCAAGAAGTTATTGAAAGACCTTGACTCTGCATCTGCAGAAATCAAAGAAATTGACCGCAAGGTCAAAGCAAGAGTTAAGTCTTCTGTCCTTGAAGGGCACAAAATAGACAAGGTGTCCACAAAGTCACTTATGGACAAGATTCCAGAAACCCACAAAAAACAATTGAGCATCTTCTTAACGTCCAGAAGACTGTCATAGAAGGCCTCTAGTTCAAGTCCTTTGCCCTCTCTGCACCGTCCATCTGGGTCAACAACCCTGAGATGTATGCACATCTCAAGCCAGCCAAGCCAGCCAGAACTAAGGACATAGAATTGCCAGAGCAATTGCTTGCGCCAAGAATGGCTAAGCCTGCTAAAGCCGCCGGCAAAGAGGAAACACATAAAGGTAACCTAATAATATAAATTAATGAAGTTTTCAAAATACTTACCTTTTTTAAAAAACATGTACAGTGAATCTGTTGGGTCTTGGTCCCCTTTGTCCCTGCCACATTCTACTCAAACTATGTCAAATGTGTGGCAAGGCAGCTGTTTTTGTCTCCCCCTGTTTTGCAGAAGGTTGAGGATCAAAACAACAGCACCTTCCCAATGTCTGGGGAGTCATTGGCTGGGCTCACATATGGCAAAGGGGCATCTGAGTGGACAGTTAATGCCTACAAGGATGCCCAATTGGCCCACCTGGACCCTTTGGCCCTCAGTGGAGTTTACTGTATAAGATTCACTGAGCTTGTTTGGGATGTCCTGGCAATGCTCCCATTCAATAACATACTGGAGATGGGCCAGGCCCATGCGGCTGCTTGCTTCTGATTCCCAGTGGAGCACACACTCTCTTACCTGCTGGAGAACTTTGGGTGTGCGGTTGGAAAATTGGCTGTTGCAGACGCAACAGCTGTCAAGAAGAACTTAAATTCTCCTTGCCAACTTCAGGCTGGCCTGAAGCGCTGACAAGACAGGGGTCCTGGCAGTCATGGAGCTGACCTTCTTGAAGACAAAGCATGAAAAGGATATTAGTGCTGTGTATAATAAACTCTGTTAGTTCACAGAAGCCTTTGCTGGACAAAGGCTTCATCTGGTGGTTTACCTTGGGTATCTCTTTTACTTTGGGATGAGCACGTCTGTAGAGGACCTTGACAGGGCCCTCCTAGGGATTGACAAGGCCAGGCTCTCCCTGGATGGGAAGAAGGTCCCCCTGGATACAACTTGGTAGACCATGTCATCCAGGACGTTTTGGTCCTGGCTTGGATATATGGGTTTGCAGCCCTGCCAAAAAAGCTGCTCCTGAACTCCCACCTGACCATACTGCCTTTCACCAGCAGGCTGGAGTATTTCAACCAGGGTGTATCCACCGTCTACAGTGTTGCAGTGGAGGTTGTGCGCCACCTTCATTGCTGGATGGGTGCATACTAACAAACCCACTACAGGGGCACCCAATAAAAGCCTTGTTCCTCAATATAATTCTTCACTTTTAAATTTTACTTTTTAAAATATTTAATTTTTCTAACTCTTATTTTAGCAAACACTGTTTTGAAAAAAAACCCAGTGAATGTCATCATATAACCATAAACATATTTACTTTAAAGAAAATTACTTCTATAAAGTACAATTTACATTTAACTTTTTTTAATTTCATTTATATATTTATTTGACAAGAGTGATATAAATCTATACAAGTAATCCAGTATCAAGTGTCTGGGATAGCACCAGATACTATAATAAAATAATTTAACATAAATAAATGAATTACACCCTTCATTGCTGGTCCAGTTGAATGTGATTGCAGGCTTGTAAGTTTCTAAATATAAAACAATAGTTACTGTAAATTCAGAACCTGAACGTAAAAATGAGGGGATTGTCAAATCCTTGGTCCAAATTTTGAATTACTTTGTGGGATAGCCTTTTTTAATTAAATTGATTTCTTTGTATTTTTATTCGGATTTTTAAAAATGTAAGAACTCATAGAAACTTTGCAAAGTTCAAGTCAATTTGCATATTTACAATGAAAAAATGAATTAACTGGAATCAGTTTTGAAGCATTCAAATCCATCAACCATTTTCATTAAGTTTACTATGTTTTTGAAGTTGCAGGATTGTCAAATATAGAACCAAATTTCAAATCACTTTTGAATGTCACTAATTAACTCAAATAATAATTGCAGGAACTGGAATCTAATTTGAATGTACAGTAAGAAACTATGACAAATAACCCCAAATCAAGAAGCTCCACTCTGGATAAAACCAGATGAAAAATCCAATTTCAACAACCATGTTTAGACATGAAATTAAGTAAAATTTAAAATTGTCTAAACTGGAAATGATTCAATATTTGCACCCTAAATCACTAATATAGCAATCATAAAACCATATAATGATATATGAGCTACCCTCCTGATGATACATAATTTTTAAAAAAAATTTTGGCTCCCAGCACAGCCAAGGGGCCAAAAAAACTTTGTTTCAAGGAAGAAAGGAGGGGGAAAGATAAATCATCAGTTTACTAACTATGTATTTGTGTATTGCTACTAAGGATACTTGATTACAGTTGATTTTAAAAAATGCTAATAATAATGTAGAATTATATATTACAATCTATCTTCTCACATTGTCTTTTCCTTGATGTGTTGATAGTTTATTTGCTTTTGATAAGGTGATTACGTTTAATTGGATAGTTTCATCTCCAGTTGCCTTGACAATAGGAAATCAAGTTGCCTCTGCGACCACAGCTGCTCTTGGGACGGCGACTTGATTTCCTATTGCCAAGGCAACTGGAGGTGAAACTATCCAATTAAACGCAAGCACATTATCAAAAGCAAATGAACTATCAACATATCAAAGAAAAGACAACATGATAAGATAGATTGTAATATATAATTCTATTTTATTATTAGCATTTTTTAAAATATACTGTAATTAAGCATCTAAATTTTAGCCATCCTAAAATGGAATAGGGTTATTTTAGAGAATGCCTGGGTTTTCCAAAAGAATTAGTACAAATCCACTCTAGATCCTTCAGCATCATTTTTGAGACACTCATAAATTATATTTATTTTGAATTCACCTCATTTTTGATTTGAAATTTTGTTCTTGGATTTAAAAATCCCGCAATTTCAGATTTGTTAAGCTTTACATGTGTCAAGTATATACTTCTGGGAAGTATAATAAACAAAATAAAGGGGAAGATTAAGAAGAGAATGATACTTTATTTAATATGAATATAGCTTAATATATAGTATCATGACAAGCCACATGTTGTCCATATACGTCATGGAGATCATGGGGTTTATCTGAGTAATGTCCCTCTTGATTCACGAGGTTTAATCAAGTTGTGTTCCATTTAGGACCTGGATTGAGGGATCCCCGTCATAGATGGTTAACTGATAAAGGTGCCACTGGCTTATTGACTGGGCGTTGAATCACTCAGTGAGCTGCTTGGTGATTTACTTTGGGTGTTAATACCCCAAGATGGAGTAATCAAAGATGTTGCAACATCTCCCCCTGAGATGCTAGAAGGCGGAGCCTTGGGAATCTTCTTGAGGGTATCTGGTATACAGGCTTAATATTGATCCAGTTTGACGTTGGATACAGGGAGCCTTGAATTTTGTTGGGCTGCTCTTGCCTTACACAAATAAAGTCTGTCATGATGCATATGTTTCAGCTCAGTTTGAGCTCCAATTTCTTTGATGAGGTAGGTATTATTGGGCTTCACCTCCATGACAATGCCTGGTCCGCGTAACCCTGGGTCTAATTTGTGTTGGTTGTGGTTGATAACCCAGATCTTGTCTCCGACTTGGAACCTTTCTTGTTGCAATGGGATTGCTTCCCGCTGAACCCTTTGTTGTTCTATCACTTCTTGGTCCTTTCTGGCTTGTAGTACTTTTGGGTCATTACTGTCTGGTATCTTCTTTGGAAGTGGCAGTCGTGGTCCTGCGGTTGTACTGACAAGTGAAGGTTTCCGAGCATAGACAAGTTCATAGGGGCTTTTACCTTTATTGTGGTTGACTCGTGTTCTGCAGACCATATGGGCAGTTGGTAGCATGTCAACCCAGGCTTTTGAATTGTTGGCAGACTACTTAATGAGGGCTTCCACTAGAGAGTCATTTAGTTGTTCTACACGTCCATTTGCTGGGGGTGATATGGGCTGGCTGTGACGTGCTTTATTCCATTTTTGGCAAGATATATGGTGGTTTCAATAGCTTTGAGTTCAGTGCCTCCATCTGTGATTAGAGGTCAGGCTTTCCAAACTTTGCTATGATTTCCTTGCCAATGAATCTTCTCACATCATTGCCTTTGTGCTCTTTTGTGGTTTGTGCTATGGGTCATATGGTTGCATAGTTGATGGCTGTGATGATGTACTTCTTGCCTTTGATTTCACCAGGCATAAGTCCACAATATCCAACAACCATACCTTGAAGGATTGTGTGATGGATACAGGTACTACTGACTTGGGTGGAGCTTTGGTTTGTGCGTACTTCTCACAGACCTTGCATTATTCCAGTACTTCTCTGATATCATCTAGCATGTTGGGCCACCAGTAGTGAGTCTTGAGATATTCATGCAAGTTTCTGCTATGGATGTGTCCCAAGTCTCTGTGGTATTAGAGGATTTTGTCAATCTTTTGTGTTGACGGGATGTAGGGTACAGTGTCACCATTTGGGAGTATTTGGTGAAGGGTAGCATATACGTTTTTGAACAGATGTTTGTTCTTGAGGACTTTCTCTTGGATGTCCATAGGTGTGCCAGGTGAGAACCCTTCCTGGAGATCTCCCATGATTAACATGGACCAGTTGGGGTCGCCATCAGTGCAAAGGATGCATTTATTGTATAGCCTTGATAGGGCGTTTGCATTAAACATCTCTCTGCCTAGCTTGTATTCAATTTGCACGGGGTATCTCTGTATGAGACTCATCCATTTGGCTTGTCTTCTTGACATGTGTTGTTGTGTCTTGAAGAATATCAGCAACTTGTGATGGGTGAGTACTTTGAACGTCTGGGCTCCTTCCAGATAGCATCACCATTTCATGAGGAAGTGTATGATGGCAACCAATTCCTTATTGTGTATAGGGTATATTTGTTTGCCGTCTGATAGCTTCCTGGATTCATGTGCTACACAGAAAAAGTCTTTCTGTACTGTTTGGATATGGAGGACTCCCCCTATGGCATAATCAGAGGCGTTGTTTTCTAACTCATAGATACCCTTGCGGTTTGGATATTGCAAGATGGGGGCAGTAACCATGCACACTTTTAGCTGGCAGAAATGTTGATCTTGTAAAGGTGTCCAGACAAACTTGGTTGTTTTCCCAGTGATGGCTGATAGGGGAGCTGTCAGGGCGCCCCAGTCAGGTATGAACCTGTGTACATAGGCTACCTACCAAGGAAAATGCGTAGTTCACTCTTATTCCTTGGGGCTGGCATCTCTGTTATAGTGTGTATTTTTTCTGGATCCAGTTTGATACCGTCCTTACTGATGATGTGGCCAAGGAATAGAAGTTTAGTCAAGAAGAACTCACATTTGGACAGTTTGGCAATCAATTGGTTTTCTTCCAGGGTGCAGAGGACTGCATGGACGTCTTCCCAGTGTTGTTGTGGGTTGGGACTGTAAATAATGATGTTGTCCAGGTAGATCTTTGCTCTTTTCCCAATGTGTTTCTTGAATACTTCATTCATGAAGGTTATAAAGGTACTGGGAGCGTTTTTCATGCCAAAATTGAGAACAACACATTCAAAGGATCTGTATTTAGTTTGAAATACAGTCTTTGGAATGTCTTCAGGTTTTGCGCAAATTTGGTGATATCCTGCTGTCAAATCAATTTTTGTGAAGATTTGGGACCCTCCCCCAGGGCATCAAAAAGGTCATCAATTAGGGGCAGGGGATACCTGTTCTTTATTGTGACCTTGTTGAGGGCCCTGTAGTTGGTGACCAGGCAGAGGCCTCCATCTTTCTTTGCCACAAAGAAGACGGCAGCACCAAAGGGTGATTTTGAGGGTCTAATGAGGCCTTTCTCAAGTGCTTTGTCAAGGTAAGCCTTCAGGGTGTTGTCTTCTTGTGGTGTGAGGCAGTAGATGGGTCATGCTTTAGGCACACTACCTTTTAGGTTGATATTGTGTTGTATGCCCCAATCAGGGGGCAACCCAGATAGTGTTTCTTGGAATATGGAGGGAAATTCATTGACTGGCTGGTTTTGAATTGGGTTCTGTTTGTGTTGTGTTTCCGTGTTTTTGAAGTGGATAACCTCATACGTACATGTGCTCCAATTTGGTTTTGCTGGTATCAGTTTCTTCTTCCATTTCCATGATTTTCACAAATATGTGGTCCCTCATGAGGGTGTCAAGATGTGTCAGATACATGTGATGGTGGACTTCTCCTTCCTGAATGGTGAGGGTGACACTGTCCCAGTTGATGTGAGGCTTTGTCTTTCTCATCCAATCCTAGTATGACATTGTATTTGAGGATTGGTATGATGGGGCCGCTAATTGTTGTTTGTACATCTCCAATCTGGGCATGGAAAAGTTTTGTCTTGTGGGTAACTGGTGTGCTACAGTTGTCTGACATGATGACTTTCTTGATGTTACTTTGAATGGTAGGCAACTTCATGAGGTCTGCAAAACTCTTGTTAATAAGCAATTGGTTGGCTCCAGTGTCAAATAGCGCTGTGCCCTGGTATCTGCAAAAACAGAAAGGATAGGTAAGGAGTTTATTTCCAGTTTGGGTGGTAAACAGTAGAGGATTGCTGGAGAGAACCTGGATCATGGTGATTGAGTCCACATCCTGTTCTTTGTATGAGTCTTGTGAAGTGGGAGAGGGCGGCTCGTCTAAGCACTCCCCTGAGCTTTTCCCTCCTTGTTGGTATCTTTGGTGCTGGCCTGGTTGGCTTGCACAGTACAATTCCTGGTTTGAGGATGGATACTGTTGGCTCGGTTGTTTTGCTTAGTGGGGCGAGTCTCTCTCTTAGCTGCAGGGTTTTCCTTGCGCTTGTTGGTGGCGTGTAGATTGTCAGGCTTCTGAGCTGCATGTTTTCCTTCTAGGAATACATCCTCAAGATTCTTGCAGCGGGTCATGTCAAACTGACGTCTAATGTGTGTGGGAAGGCCATTGTAGAAGTCCAGACGGGGCCCAGGTTCATCAAAGTTGATGGTGTCGGGTGCACAATTCAAGTAGTCCTTCATATGTGGTGATGTATTCTTCAATGGTTCCTGTCATTTTGAAGGTTCAAAGCTCGGTCATAATCACCATGTCTGAGTCCTTCATGGGGAACTTTTTTGAGGAATGCAGCCTTGAACACTTCTCATTTTTTCTTCTGGTCAGGGTGTTGGGCTAGCCATTTGGTTACAAAACGCGAAGCAGTCCCTGTGACGCGGAGGACAATCTCACTGACCCAGAGTCTTTGGGGGTACTCCACTTGTTCAAACTTGCTCTCAGTGCTGTTGATCCAAAGAGAGGCGTTTTCATGGCGTAGTCCTGTGAAGGCGCCAATCTCAGCGGTATGTAAGTGTTGAAACACAATATTGGGTATCTCAGGTTGTATAGGCGCTGTTGGCGTGGTAGGGAACAGTCTGAGGGCTTTGAGAGTGTTGTACTGGTCAATGGGTACAAGGACGTTATCGTAGATGACAAGGCCTGGGGGAACGTCTTGTTCTACTTCATAATCTCTCCAGCTGTTAGGGAGTGACATTGTTTGGGTTCTTTTCTTGGGAGGAATTTTCCTTTGAGTTGGGTAGGTATGGATAACCTACCTGTGCTACCACTGTCGTGTTTATACTTCTGGGAAGTATAATAAACAAAATAAAGGGGAAGATTAAGAAGAAAATGATACTTTATTGGATATGAATATAGCTTAATATATAGTATCATGACAAGCCACATGTTGTCCATATACATCATGGAGATCATGGGGTTTATCTGAGTAATGTTCCTCTTAAGTCAGGAGGCTTAATCAAGTTGTGTTCCATTTAGGACCTGGATTGAATGATCCCCGTCATAGATAGTTAACTGATATTGGTGCCACCAGTTTATTGACTGGATAGTGAACCATTCAGTGAGCCGCTTGGGGATTTACTAGGGGTGTTAATTCCCTGAGAGGGAGTAATCAAAGATGTTACAACATTTGTGATTTTCTGTCTGACATTATTGTCAAAACAGCAGGCTCGACCCACCACAAGGTTCCGACTAAGCGGATTTGTGGCCTGCAATCCAATTACCCGGTCACCCGGAGCCAGACTAGGAAGTCAACTCAAATTACCAGATCTATCAACATGAACAAATGATGATCCTTTGCAGTGGATGTCTCGTTTTGGCACTTGACTCATTAGCAAGATCAAGCCACCCCCTTCACCATCCAACCAAGTGATCAACACAATCATGTTCCTGTTATCCTTGATTCACAATAACTATATGATCACTATCTCTCAATAAAGAATATTATCTAGTTTCCAAATATTTTCCCCTTATAACTCTGCTAAAACAGCACAATTACGACATTATAGAAAAACTATGTACCAACTGAAATTTGCACAAAATTAAGCCTTTAAGTAAAGGCTACTAGCTGGATACTAGAAAAATCAATGATTGAAATGCAGAAAGTAGTCAGCAATGCTCTTTTGCCTCAGAATCATGTAAAATTAGACTACCAAAAGGAGGCTAAGAACATAATTTAGGGAATAGTCCTCCGCTGATAGGAGGTGATAGAAGAGGGAATCCAGAATCAGGGTGATATTTTTGTTTAGAGTGCTTCCATCCTAAGCAGGGGTAAGCAAAAGGCAACGACCTTTCATCGACATCAATGTTGAGTTGGGATAAGAGAGCACTGGCTTTTGTTGGGATGATAGGCTGTAATAAAATACCAGCAATTCTAAGTGAATCTAGACTGAGGCCTAAAACTTCTGCGCACAAAGCCTTATCTTCTCCATCACCACGAGGCGCGTGCTTCCATGGCTCTTGCTCCTGAAGGAACTGATTGACCTGGAAGAGCGTATTCATAATTTCGTCAAGCGCTTTACCAAATTGATACGTTTCCAAGTATTTTACAAACTGAATGTTTTGCTCTTTCATAGACTGGTAAGTCTTCAAAGACGATGAGTGGAGCTTATCAGGTAAATAAGTTGGTGCCGTGAGGGATGGATTTAGTGCTTTTGACGTCAGCCGAGATGCTAGATTGCCTATTGTCCCCATTAGCTCCTTTTTATACTTGACTTGGAGCTCAAGTTCAGAGAAATCTAAACTGTTAGTTAGGCAAAAAAGCTCAATTACCGTGGTCGTCGGAGGTGTTTCCACCATCTCGAAGCAAGTAATATCGCACAGTATCAATGCCATACTTTTCTAAAAGTCCAAGGGGCTCGACTCCATTCCCTTTGGATTTCGACATCTTGGCACCTTCGCTGGTCCAATGGCCATGAGCGAGGATTTGGTGAGGAAGAGGCAGGCCTGCCCCCATGAGGATGGCTGGCCAATAAACAGCATGGAAGCGAAGAATATCCTTCCCGACTACGTGTACGTCTGCTGGATAGAATTGGGAAAGTGTTTGCGTTTCAGGATATCCAGCCGCCGTCAGATAATTGCAGAGCGCATCAACCCAGACGTAAATCACCTGGCTATCGTCACCAGGGACGGGAAGGCCCCATGGAACGCGAGAAATGGGCCGTGAAACAGAAAGGTCCTCTAAGCCATCCTCAAGGTATCGAATGACTTCGTTTTTACGTGTCTCTGGCTGGATTGCGTCGGGGTTCTTCTCAAGCCACTCCAGTAATGGGGCAGAGAATTTGGATAAGCGAAAGCGATATGTAGGCTCAGATGTCCAAAGCACCTTTGAGCCGGTAGCTGACGCAATGTGTTCAGATATACCTGAGCTGTTAGTGATTTCCGACACTTCTTCGGGAGAATAAAAAGCCTCGTCTGAAGTTGCATACCAGCCTTCATATTGATCGCGGTAAATCAATCCGTTTGAAACCAGTTTTTCCCACAAGCTTTTAACGGCAGAAGCGTGTTGAGCCGAGGAAGTGCGAATAAAGGCCATGTTTTCTGCTGAGACATTAGCTGCCTTGGCCAAATGACGAAATTTATCACTGACTCTATCGCAAAAGGCAAGGGGGGTTTCACCAGCTGCTAAAGCTGCTTGATGAACTTTAAGCCCATGCTCATCTGTTCCAGTTGCCATAAGTGAATCCCTTCCTTTGAGATGTCTATTGAACCTAACCAAAGTGTCCACAATAATCGAGGAATAAAGATGGCCCAAATGGGGAGCTATAGTTAATTTTTAGCTTGAGGTAAAAAGAGGCATTGATCAAAGGAAGGATTTATTTGAGTTTAAACTATTTCTCGAACAGTGGAATGGATTGATGAAGATAAATATATACAGGCTTGGATAACAATATACCGCCAATAAGCCATCGCTATTTTTAAAAACAAATAGGTTTAAAGGATTTACCTGCATTAACGTAATAAATTGGAGTAGTTGCATAGAACGTATTGGATTTGGAGTTGAACGTTTGAGAGAAAGTTGTAAAAAGCCTAGGAAACATCCCGGGCAAGAAAGCATCATTCTTGATTCTAAAGGCCGTTGAAGGTATGCTGAAATTTTCAATATTATAACGAAGTTTAGTCGCTGGCAACAAGCTAATATGAAATTTAGAACTCGGGCTGGAAAAGGAAGTATGAAATGACTTGAATCCTTTGCTATGACATTGTATAATTTTTGTCTTTAGGTTCACTAGCCGCAGTGACATGATAGCTAGCGATTGATATTTAATAAGCCTTAATTAAAAATAATCAGAGTTGCGCTTGGAATTTTTTATTAGGATCCAAAATGAATTGAGAAACGAAATCTAAAAAACCAAGTATCCAGTAGCATCAAATCTATTGTAAGGCTATATCAGTTTAATTTGGGTTGGATTTATCCAAGATAGCTAAACTGGGTTGGAAGACGTTCTGTCAAATAATTTTCAACCATTTTTTGATCCAACTAAAATCATTTTACACGTACTCCTTTTATATTTATAAAACACCAGGTGGTTCCCCGTCCAAGGACAAATATAAAGTTGGATTTAATAAATCAATTCAATATATTTTATAGTACAATAGTTTTAAAAGCTATGTCACTAAGCAAAAAAAACTCATCTGTAAGTGCAAAATCAACTCATCTCATTTATAAATGAAATCAACTTAGATGCAAATAAAATTTTAAACAATGAATTTATATTGATTAACAATTATTTTGGGTTCAGCTTAGGGATGCTTCTGTGACAGAAATCACTGGATAATATGAAGCCATTTCTAAATGATGGGGAATTACCACCCAAATCCACATAGAATTGATGATTAACCACCAACGCGGCTTCAGATATTTTTTTGTGAAATTTCCAATTGTAACTCCAGGATTAAGTAGAACAATTAGACCTAACCAGAGTAAACCAAGATAAATGACCTGGGAAAGCATCAATGCATCTTCAGCATAGAGTTCTGGGCATTGGGAAGTGACACAATTTCCAGTTTCAAGAATGGAGGAGGAGCTACAAAATTGGCTGGCATGAAATTAAAATTTGGCGGCGCCGACGACAAAGTTCCAGATGCTGGGCTCCATCTTCCTGAAATGATTTGGTTCAGAATCAGATTGTACGAGATATACCGCAACAACCTGATCACAGGATGCATTTTTAAAATTTAAAATTAGAACTTGGGATAATTGATTTTTATTGAGTAAATTTAGGAGGACTCAACTCTTAGAGTTGAAACAGGGAAAATTATTCAATATATATTAGAAAAATGACTAAGCAATACCACCTGAGTCTTGGCCTCCTATTCCTTCTACATCTTCAAGTAAGTATCTAGTCCAGGTTGCAAAGAACCCTTGCGTGACCAGTTTCTGACAACCATGCTGATTAATAAGCTTATATTGGGTGACCCTCATATTACGTCAATTTATCAATGTCAAAACCGCAGGCTCAACCCGCCAGCAAGGTTCCAACCAAGCGAGTTTGTGACCTGCAATCTGATTATCTGGTCACCCAAAGCCAGACTAGGAAGTCAACTTGAATTACAAAATCCAACAACATGAACAGATGATGATCCTTTATGGCGGATACCTTGATTTGGCACTTGACTCATTATCAGGATCAAGCCACCCCCTTCTTCCATCCAGCCGTGTGATCACCAATCTTGTTCCCATTATCCTTAATTCACATGAACTATATAATCACTATATACCAATAAAGATTATTATCTAGCTTCTAAAAGTTTTTTCCCATGTAACTCTGCTAAAACAGCACAGTTATGACATCATTGTCAGTTTGCAAGGGGGAGCTGGTTTCAACTGGCAGACTGGAGCAGCTGTGGCCCATTTTTGATCAACTGTTTGGTTTAAATCTGTTAACTTGGTCAATTTTGATACAGGTTTCCCGGCCTTCCAAGCCTTTTTACTTGGACGGACAATACCTGGCATTATGGAACCTGCTGTGACAGCTTCAGCTCAGCCACAGATAGGTTTCAGCTCTGGGCCACTACAGCTAAAACAGAATCACTGAATATTTATCATTATAAAGCAAATCCTTGAACCTGGTGACCCAGAGTCAGAAACTGGCTACAGCTACCTGGGACTTAGCTGAAGCAGCCCTAGTTCAGCTCAATTTTTTTTTGAGATTCATTGATTTCATTTGTTGATGAGTTGATTTTGTTTACAGGTGAGTTTTTTGCTTAGCGCCACAGCTTTTAAAGCTACTGTATCATCTGTTTAATTAAGCTTCTTATTTAAAAAGGGTTTCTTTTAAGTTAGTCCAAATTTTATTTATTTAATTTAAAATTTTGCATTACAAGTAAAAATAAAAAGTATAAATCTAAATAAGTGAAGTACAGTAGTTTTCAATCCTGTCAAGATAACCAAAAATTAGTCAGTTCAAAATTAAATTGGTTCAGTCACTCAACAAATTTTGACTGGAACCAGTTGAAGGGCAATTTACTCAAAAAGCTTCTATTTCTCTAGGGCCAGAAAACAAAAACAGTCAATCACACAACAAAAATAAAGTCAAATATTGAATTCCAAAAATGAGATACCAAACACATGGAACTCAAATTCAAAACGCACACAATCCAGTCACTTCCTAAAGCATTATACATCAAATTATATAATGAATGTGTGGCAAATATGATATGAACAAAGAACACATGAGGTTCAGTCACAAAAGTGATGAACTCAAACAAAAACAACTAATTTTTTGAATTTATTGATTATTTTTGGGACTTAAATTGGAAATAATGGGGTTCAAGAGTGAATCCACCAAAATCTAGTCAGGAAACTACAGCATTATTTTTAATGTACATGCATCTAAATTTGGATATTTATGTCTGAGTGAATGTCTCAAAAAGAAGCACACACTTAAATAAAATTAATTTTCTAGAAATACTTTGCTTTTCTGTTTTTAATAGAATTTTTATTGCTTTTTGTTAGTATGAGTTTTTCAAGTGAAAGTAACTTTGACATTGTTGAGGAGCAGTATCAGGAGCTGCTCCAAGATCAGGCTGCTGAGCAAGAGAGTGCAACAACTGTGTTTCCCATCTACACCCAATTTAACTTAAGCCCTAAGGAGGCTGTATTGTTTGTGTCACCAGGCCCATCCATGGGTGGATTTTCTGACAGCCAGTATGTTGAACCCCAAGACCATGCCCAACCCAGGCCTGTGCCAAACATAGAAGACTGGGCAACTTTGGCATTCTCTAACTTGATCTAAACATCCTGCACCAATTCAGGTCAATCATAGCAATCCCTGCCTAATCCAGATACCAGCATGAAAGTGTTCCCCCAAGCAACAATTGATAACCAATGAAATTTTTGAGGAGATATTGAGCTTCAACCAAAGCAATATGGCCCTTGCAGAAATTGCCACCAACTTAAAATCCATCAAGGTAATGATCAGATAAGAATTTTGGGGGCCCTTGAAGAGAGATGTTGCAAAGTTTCCAAGAAGCCAAAGAAAAATCCAGATTCCAAGCTCAAGGATGTATATCCTAGCATGCTTGACCTCCTTCATTGGGATACATACCTCAAAACAACTTAGGTCAGACACATACTTGGGCTCCACAGCCTCTTTGTTGCCTGCTGCACTACACAGCTCTGGATGCATGAGCTTGTTGTTGGTATCTTAGTTCTGATCAATCACACAGGTGATGAGTGGGATTATGACTCTAATTTTTTACACAATCCAGTAATTGGTGCCACAATACCCACTGCCTGTCCATGTCAGAAAATAAGTATGGAAATAAGATTTCATGAGCCACCAGAACTTCAAACCATTGACTACTCCAATTATCTTATCATTTATCCAAGAAGATATAGAAAGAGACAAGAGAAGATAATTCACAAGACATTGACAGGATTGAAGAACCATAAGATTTATTGAAGCATCATAAGGAAAATGATGGATAAGGGTCAAGAGAAAGGGTAAGGTAATTTATACTCATCAATTCTTGAATGAGAGGAGTCAAGGATGCTACAAGAGGAATATAGCATTTCAAAGGTATATTAAAATATTTAACAGTGTTTCAAAAGTGGCACCAATAGAATCCTCTTGGTCTCAGCTTTCAGGAATACCTTTAAAAGTTGAGATTGGTTCTTTATCCGCAGAGATATGCTTTTTTGAGGATCAGAAACTATGCACAAGAAGACAAATAGTTTGAAAGGTATCTGGACTGCAAAAGCACTTGGAAATGGCATAATTGAATCAAGTTAATATAAAACCCTATTTCAAATTGAGTTCAAACATGATAAAATCAAATTGATACAGAATGTTGTCAAGATTATGAATCCTGAAAGTCCAGCATCACAGATAATATCATTTTTATATCCTACTATAAATTGTAATTGTATCTTCAAGATTATAGAACCATAGGCAAAAGAACACCCCCAAAGGTAAAAAGAAGGAAAAACAGGGCACAGTCATTGGTGAATTTCTAACTGCTTCCCCAAAAGAGACTGTGTTATAACAAATCATGCCTAGTTACACCAATGGATACAGGTACATAAAATGCTTATCAGACCTGCTTGGTATCTGGAGTGCAGGAAATTCCAGATTCAGAATTTTCCTGAGCCATCAAATGTAATGCTGTTGCAACCAGGATTCCATCCTTGCTTGTTAAAATATCTCACAATACAAGGGGCACTCAATGAGTCATCCCAGGACGTATCTAACAACATGAATCAGCCTGAGGAAAAGGTTGAATTGCAGGCACTATCTCCTAATTGGGAGTGCTGCCAATTTGACACACTGATCCCTGCACAAGTTATTCTACAAACCCCACTTATATTGAACCTGCCACTGTGCCACTCCCTGTGGACTTATGACTTGTTTATATGGTATAATAATAAAGATATTCCTTAATAAACAACATAGTATTCTTATTATTGTCTTTTCTGTTGGAATGTTGTCTTCCAAAATCAAATACTGAGCTACCATTGGTTCAGTTGCAAACAGTGGTAGCAGTGGTAGATTAACAACCTACCTATAAGAAAATCCCCTAAGAAAGGACAGAGTATGGGCTGTATGGCTACTCTACACCAAGAAATCTTCTTCTCTATCCCTGATGGGGACATCCCTGAGGGATAAGATGCATGCCAAGAACAGTTAGTACTCATCAGTGTCTATAACCACTGTTGCATTCTGAGGTGCAGCACAGACACACAATGGGAAATCCTAACCTTAGGATTGGATTTGTACTAAGTCTTGGTTAGTCAGCAGGGAAGGTGATGCAATTACCTTATGACCATGAATAATAAATCTCTACTAGATTTGGCTAGAGAGAGGCGCTGAAGTACTTGAAAGACACAAAGAAAAAATTGTGAATAGAACTTAAATTTTATTAGAGGTAAAGAACTGGACTATATACTGTTTTGATGATACCATAAAACAATACTAGGACAGTAGAATCACTTGTCACAAGCATGAGTGGGGCAAGTGAGCTGCACAGAATCAGGAAACTGAACAGATAGATTCCCCATTTTGAAAATGGACTCATTTTGAGAGGCAACAGCAAAAGCAAGGGATTTATTCTCAAAATAACCAATGAAGGCAAAATCAAAATAGCGTGAATATTGGCATTCACAACATTGCCCCCTTCTAGATTGGCCTTAGGGGGTGGTACTTGTGGAGAAACTTAGCATGTACCTGAGCAAACAGACAACCACTGGAGAGGAGTTTTATGGTGTACTCTGAACCACTTTTGAAAGTAACCTCTAACAGTCTAACCCATAAGGTATCCAACTTATGAACACGTCCTCCCAATCTATGTTAGTAGCACAAGACATGATCCCTAAATTGGAACTATGGCAAGGGGGAGCGTCCAGCATTGTCAGGAGAGAGCTCTAGCATCTTGGTCTTGTATGCAGAGGTATAGGCAGTGGCTTGGATGTCAATTATGCAGTTGACCAAATTCTTAATATGGGCATCATAATCCAAGGCTTTTTCCAAAGAAAGCAGGGGGCTACCAAGAGTGACAAAGTAGTGGCCTCATGCCCATACAACATAGCAAATGGAGAGTACCCAGGGACGCAATGCTTACTGAGGCAGTAGGAAAAGAGAGCAGTGGGCAAGTATGGATCCCAATTTTCAGCATCAGAGTATGTGAGTTTCTGCATGACAGAGACTAAGGTGGAGTTAGCGCGCTCTACAGCCCCATTAGTTGAAGGGTTTTAGGGAGCTGAGAAGAACTGATGAGATCCCAAGGCCTCTACCACAGAAGTCACTAACTTTACATTGAATTTGGATCCATTATCCAATAATAATACTTGAGGCAACCATAGCAATTGAACCCATCCTGCAATAAAAAGGCATCAGTGGTCTTAGCAGTGATATTCTTGGTGAGGCAAGCCTCTACCCATTTGCTGAAATGATCAACACCAATCAAAATGAATCAACAGCCTGAACATGAGTAAGGGAAAGGTCCTACAGCGTCAATACTGACCATATATGAAAGGTGTGCTATGGAGGGACTAATTTTAACTCATGTGAGACAGCTTGAGGATGCTGTAACTGACAGTTGTGGCAACTAGCAATGACATCAGAAATCATTAGAAAGAGATTTTCCCAATAATAGTTCTTCTGGGACCAGGCATAAGTCTTGGTAATGCCTCCATGTCCAGTCTCTTTGTGGGCCTGGAGAACTATTGAGAGGCAGCAACTAGGGTGTAAGTAGGGCATATACTGGTTGTGAACTTTCTTAAAAAGCTGGTTGTCACAAATGAGAGTGTTCTCAGATAACTTAGTCAGGGCAGACCAAATCTCTTCAGACTCACTTTCCCAGGAAGAAGGATACCCAATTAGTTCATACAATTGGTCAGCTTCTGCAGGATGTAGGGCAAGGATAGGCATCTGGGATAACCCATCTGTGTTCTGGTGTTAGATTCTGGGGCAATGTAACACAGTGAAGTCATAACCTTGAAGAAGAAGGGCCCATCTAGCTAATTGCTCTTCAGGTTCCTTAAGCTGTTGTAACCACTTAAGCAAAGCATGATCAGTGACCACAGTAAAATTAGTGCCATAAACATAATGCAGAATTGTTTAACAGCATGTGATACAATAAGGCAACTGTGTTAAGTTCAACTCCCTGGTGCTTACCACTATAGTAAAATGAGAATTAATCTTTTTCCCTGATTGACAACTGGAAATTGACACTTTTTTAATTAACAGATTTTGATGTACTGAAAACTCTTAATATAAAAAATTAAGCATTACAGCTATGGTATACTAAAGTGACCCCAAAAAAAGCTCAAAAAGCAATAAAAACAGTACTATAATCAATAAAATTAAGGAGAAATAAGCAACTATTTCTCATTTTGCTATGTAATTTACACTCTTCACTATAAAAATACTTTTTATTCCCATATAAATTAAAATTCCAATGAGCCAAAATAAACATAAACACAACAATAAAAGTTATGAAAAGTATAAATAAATATTTATTTTTATTTTTTATAGTTCATATAAGCACAACTGTGAATATCTTATGTTTTACTAGTAAATTAACAAAAATTAAGACATTTCACTCACTTTCAACTATAAATATTCATCTCCAACTTACCATATATACATAGAATAATCATTACAATTTAGTTAAATCAAAAATAGTCAAATTAAAACAACAAACTAAATGGTCAAAAATAAAAAGTAAAAATTAAAGCTAAAAAGTTAAATTTAAAAGTAAAAATCATATAACTGAGCAAGCAAGCAAGTTTATTCTTCACCCTTCTTCCCCTTCTTCATTTTAGCCCCTCCCAGGAGGGCAGTGGTGATAAGCTCAAGATGCTGCTTAATCTCATAGGCCTTATACTTGTGCTTGGCCTCACCTGGGATGGCCTTGGTGAAGAGCAAGGACTTGGTGGTGGGATTGGTGGGGAGACACAGTTGGCCAGATCTCTGAGCTTGGAGATAGTCTTTTCCTGCTCATATTGGAGAAGGGAAAAGAACTTGTTGAACTTTAGGTGTAGCCCAAAGTTAACCTTGAGATGCTTGTGGTAATCCTCAAGAGCTGAAGTGGTTTTCAGCTTGCCATTTACCACAGCCCAGTACGTGTTCCAGCTGGCCTTACCTTGCCTATGTTTGTCAACCTTCCCAATCCACTGGGGCTCAAAGTACTCAAGGAAAAGCGTGAACTCAAGATGCTTTGCTATGTAGGGATCTTTTGAGAGAACCTTAAACCCCTGTACAGTGTGCTCTGGCTTTAAAAAAGCCAAGGCACTAAACTGTGCCAGCACAAATTTTCAGGTGTCTGAAGTGTCCCTCCGGATTAACCTACTAAGTTTGGCATGGGGCTGCACATTTTGAGCAACTGCTTGGCAGAAGTGGAAGTGAAACCCCTATTGCAACTGAACTAATTAGAGTTCAGTATTTGATTGGAGAAGACAGCATTTCAATAGAAAGGACAATAATGAATAGAATAAGGTATTGTTTATTTTAGAATATTGTGCCTAATATACTATATGAGGAAAGCCACAAGGCCACAATGAGGTGGCATAGTGGCATGTTCCCTGTAGGCTTCAAAGCTAAGGAATAACTTGTGTGGGGATTAGCAGGTCAAATTAGTAGCGCTTCTAATTAGGAGAAAGTGCCCACAGTTTGATATTGTCATCAGATTGGTTCATGTTGTTAGATATGTCAAGGGGCAACTCATTGAGCGCCCCCTGAGTATCATAAGATATGTTGGCAGGCAAGTCTGGGAACTTGATTGCAACATCCACCTTGACCCCTGCTTGTTGTCAGACACCAGGATCAGAGTCTGGGGAAGATCTGGGAAGGTCCACACAAACAACTTTTGTATGGAGATGGCACGGCAGGGGCGCAAGCAATTGTGGTGAAGTTTCTTGGTGTTTCCTTGGGCATCTTCAAGTTGATATGTGTGTGTTGTATTCCTTGGTAGAGTTGTAGTTGTTTCTGCTTAACTCAAATACAATGCTTCTAATACTAAAGATTAGGTCAAGATAAGTATCAAGCCTAATGCATATAATAATATGAAGCATGTAATAATCAATTATTTATTTCAATAACCAAGAAGGGAGTTTTATAGTAAAAGGAAATTAGACAAGAGGCACAGAACTTCAGGATCCTCTGATCACAGCCTTATCTCCACCACTCTTAGTCCACTATTAAACTAACAATTGGCTGATCATTAATAGGAACTTAGGATGCAACTTAGTTGATCACTCAACCTTGTTATCATCCAGGCCAATAGTCCTATAGTTCCATTGTTCACCGAGCTTAATGGATCAAATGCGTGAGTACAGTGACAGCTAGTTTATAACCAATCACTTCACAACATTTCTCCCCACTAAACTAGACGTTACTGTAAAAAGTCTTTAAACTTTTTCTAGTATGGTGAATTTCCCAAAGAGGAATAAGAAACCAGTGGTGTGTTATACCAATGTATCTAAACCGAGGATCAACTGAGCTCAAAAGGGGATACCCAAAATTCCAGTTACAACCACGTACAATTACTCACCCATTCTAGCTTTGGATGAGGATGAATTTACCAAAATCTTAGAAGGAAAGATAGATACAGCCTTCTGTAGTTCCCCTAGTACAGCCTCAGACCAGCCCAGTATCTCTCCAAGTAAGTCAGGAACACAAGACTCCAGTATGCCCACATCCACTCAGCTTTCAACAATTGCCAAGAAAAGAAGTCATGGTAGCAGAAGTAAGGAAACTTCCACAGCCTAAACAGATAAGATCAAAGAACCAGCTCCAACCTTAATCAAGCTACTTACAACTTTGAATGAAAACAAGATGAACAAGACTCCTTTAACAGTCCGCAAAGATAACCAAGGTTCCTATATTAACCTCACTGCTCATCTGTATTGGGAGAAGTTTCTCATACTCCAATTCCGTGGCCCAGTGGTTATGCAGTCTACTCTTATGCTGGCCCTTGAGAATCCTTATGTAATCTCAACAAAGAGACTTGAAGCAGGGAATAATATCTATTGGAGTGTACCTTGTTTGAAACTCGTAAGGTATGCTCAGATATGTCTTCAGGACTTCTTCTATGATGAGGTATACTTGACAGACAATCAGATCTCTTGTGCGCTTGAACTTCTTGAACTAGTCTTTACAGCGTGGTCAGATCTTAGATCTGCTGCTGGCCCGGTGCCCTTGTGTCATGGTTCAGATAGTCATGAATACCGTTTGCAAAGAGCAATGGGTACTACACTGGAGCTCCTAAGTTACAATCAAGAAGGCAGCAGACAATCAATGGCGCTGGTTGGGAGCTTGGTACTTAGTGGATCCAAGGTAGTATATCACCAAAGACTCCACCACATGCCTGAATACATTGAATGGTTGTTGGGTGTCATGTACTCAGTAGGAGGCACAACACCCAAGGAATATGCCCAGCAAGAAAGCCTTCTCTGGGAGTGCATCTTGCTTGGACTTGCATTTCCTTATTTGATTGGCGTTAACTGTGTCAGTTTCCTTCCCATCAATGATTCCCCATTTCTTCCCTTTGCATTCCGGTGGCTACCCAGTGTTTGGATGACCTACACTGCCATTGCAAAAGTCCTCATCCAGTTACATCTGGGCTTAGAGGCAACAGTATCTTAATAAAGACCCCGTTGCTTAACCCTACATTCTTTTTACTATAAGCTTTATCACTTCTTGATGCAAAAAGGATAACAACCCATGGACTGTTTTCATTAGGTTTTTCTTTTTCCAAATTTTTATCCATAAAGGGGTTTATGCTTGATCACTTGGAGCCTTGCACATATACTGCGCATGGAATCAAGTGATCAATTGGACAGTTTCCAGATCCTTGAGAGTATGACTATTTACTCCCACTTTTTGGACTACCTTGACTGGTCCTTGCCATAATGAGGCAAGTTTACTTTTGCAACTGTACCCTCAATTGCTATAGAAGTATACCAAGCTTTCTATTTTGTATGCAGGAAGGGCAGGTTGGGTTTTTGTTGCACAATCCATATCTTTCTCCTTTGTTGCTAGGTTGGTAGAGTACATCTCAGACTGTAACTTGATTAGAGTCTGTGCTAGTCTTTTTAAATAATCATTGGGGGTAAGAGGATTGTTAGTTTTAACTAAACTGTAAAGATGTGGCAAAGGGCTTGGTTGTCAACCATAAAGAAGCTAGAAGGGGCTTTTTCCAGTAGCCCTGTGGAATCCTATGTTGTACGCAAAGGTTGCTGCCAGAAGATATGTATCCCATTCTGTTTTGTGCTGATGACTAAGCTTCCTTAATATCTGTACCAGACTTCCATTTGTCCTTTCTACCATTCCATTTGTTTGAGGGTGGTATGGTGTTGACAGGGTACCACGGATGCCCATAAGTTTGTTCAGTCTGGGTATCATGTATCCAGTGAAGTTGGTCCCATTATCTGTTAGTAATGTCCGAGGGCAGCCATGCTTATATAGTATGTTCTCCAGAATGAATTTGGCTGTGGTCAGCGCTGAGTGATTAGGAATTGCTTTTGCTTCTACCCATTTTTTCAGCTGGTCTACTACTACAATAATGTACTTGTTCTTGCTGGCAGTCAGTGGAAGAGGCCCTACTACATCTATGGCAACAGTGTGGAACGCAAAGCCAGGTTGTATTAGGCAGTGTTGGTAGCACGAGACTTTTGGTTGTTCTATTGTACAGTCATGGCAAGCGTCCAGAGTTTCCGCTACGTCTGAGTGCATACCTTCCCAGTAACAATGCTGCTGTAGGAGGTTGAGGGTTTTATGGATACCTCCATGACCCACAGTACAATGAGCTGATACTACTGCATTTGTACGTAAAGATGGACAAATGTATGGTAGCCCCTTCCCTTTATACAACTTGAAAAGCTGATTATTCTTGATGCAGGTGTCCACTGCAAGGGACTTCAGAATTTTCTGAATCTCAAGCGGCTCCTCCCCCCACATAGAAGGCTTCAGCATAAGCTTTTTGTAAAGTTTGTCTGCTGCTGAAGAGACCAGAGCTATGGTAGGAAGACGGGAAAGACAGTCAGCGTTCTGGTGTATGGCCCCCGCACAATGGATTATCTTGTAATCATAGGCTTGTAACTTAATAGCCCATTGTGCCAAACATCCTTCCGGGTCCTTCAGAGTCTTTAACCATTTGAGCAAGGCGTGATCAGTTACCACCGTAAAGTGTACTCTGTACAGATACATACTAAATTGTTGACAAGCGTAAATGACTGCCAGGCATTATCTTTCTGTGACTGTATAGTTTTGTTTGTGACTATTCAGTGTGCAAGAGCAATATCCTACAGGATAGTCTTGATCATTCTTGTCCAGCTGCAAAAGGACCACGCCAATTGCGGTCAAACTAGCGTCTGTATGTACAATGAAAGGACGCTCAAAGTTAGGATAGGAGAGTACAGGCTCTGTTACTAGAGTGGCCTTCAAATCCTCAAAGGCTTTCTGGCATCCTTCTGTCCAAAAGAACTCAACATCATTTTTCAACAAGTGGAATAATGGCCCTCCTAGGCTGGCAAAGT
This sequence comes from Entomophthora muscae, assembly GCA_014839935.2. Classification (NCBI taxonomy): domain Eukaryota; kingdom Fungi; phylum Entomophthoromycota; class Entomophthoromycetes; order Entomophthorales; family Entomophthoraceae; genus Entomophthora; species Entomophthora muscae. The sequence continues at coordinate 396,031 of QTSX02005735.1, read as the reverse complement.
TTGGTATGAAGCATCTATAATAGCCAATCATCCCTAAAAACACCTGAACATCTCTCTTGTTGGAAGGCGTTTTTATGTGTGTGATAGCTTTGACCTTAGCAGGAACAGGCCGCAAGCCATCCTTACTGATGATGTACCCAAGGAATTCCAGATGTTCCTTGAAGAAGTTACACTTTCTTGGTTTTAACTTGAGGTTGGCAGCAATCAGTTGCTGGAATACTGCCTCCAAGTGGTCTAAATGTTGACTAAAGGTCCGGGAAAAGACATTAATATTGTCAAGGTAAACCAGGACGCAAGTCAACTTGAGATCTCCCATCACGGAATCCATGGCCCTTTGGAACGTTGCAGGAGCATTTGCGAGTCCTTGTGGCATCCTGGTAGGTTGGAAAAGACCTTGTTATGGAATAATGGCACACTTTTCCTGATTGGTTTTTGGGAGGTCAATCTGCCAATATCCGCTGATCAGGTCCATTGCGCTGAAGTATTTTGCACCACCCAGCTTTTCCAATGTGTCATCTATGCAAGGCAACAGATAAGAGTCCTTTTTTGTAACGGAGTTTAGTTTACAATAGTCCATTACTACACGGTTTGGCCCATTCTTTTTCTTTACAATTAGTAAAGAGGAGGACCAAGGACTCTTGCTGGGCACCAAAAGGCCAGATGCAAGTAAATTTTGTAGTTCTTCATTGACTATGGCTTGGTTAGCCAGACTACGTCTTATTGGCCTGGAGCGTATAAGAGTAGTACCTTGAGTATCCAACATGTGTTCAACACCCAGAGCTTTTCCTAGTCATGATTGTTCTCTGCAAAGACGTCCTTATATTTCTCAAAGAGTTACATAGCTCAATCCTTCTGATCCTCAGTAAGTCCATTTAAAGACTCACATGGAATGAGCAACAGAACGCTTGGTTGGTTGCAAGGTAGTGCAAATTCATTGAACTCACCAAATGGAGTGGCATCCATAAGTCCAGAGCTCTCTTTAAGCTTCATGTAGCCTAGAAGTTGATGTTTCTTCACCATTAGTGATTTATCAGAGAGGTTTCCTAGAAGTACTAGGATTTCTTCTTCTGAAGGCATGACAATGCCAGGTAGGATCCAGGGTTCCAGCTGCAAACCGTTGTGGAGTCCAAATACTTTACCATGCATACCTTTAGGAAAAATGAGGCTTAGACCTGTATTATGAATCACCTGCAATACACTTGGAATAGAGAATTTTCTAGAGGAATATAAGGGAATCCCTTTGTACTCCTTAGTGGCAAGAGGTAGAACCTTAATTTTCTGTTGACACAAGGTGTATGCTACTGGCATATCCCCATCAGCATATTCCATATTAATATAATGAATTTTCTTAGCAGGAAGGTCTCTTGGTCCATCACCATGATAGAACATTGGTACCAAGTGACCCAAAATGCTAAAGGTACTATCCTGATGATTGATGATGGTTCCGTAGGTTGCCATGAAGCTGGTACCAATTAAGATATCATAGCTCTTGTTGCACAACACTATTACCGGGGCCGTTACCACCAATTTACCAAAGCAGAGTGGTAAAGACAAATAGGCTCCCAATGCTTTAGTCTTATCTGGTCCCACAGTGCCAAATTCCTCATTGTAGTCTAAATCAGGTGCAAGTTTCAACTTTTTGACTAGCCTGGTTGACACAATGTTCCCTGGAGCTCCAGAGTCCAGGATTGCTCTTACTCAAAGCTTATGAACCACCAGCTCAATGTAAGTGCAATCATGACGTTCTCCATAATGAGGTGAGGTAATTTTGATAACCTTGTGAATGTCCAATCCTTTAAACTGGGCAAGGAATGACTCCAGCTCAGTTGTTAGGTCAGGCTTCAAGGATTTCAAGGTATCCAAATTTGTAGAGACTTGTACCAACCTCAGTAGTTGGGACAGCTTTTTGACACTATCACTCTCTTGAGTGACCTCAGTGTATGGCATACTAAGTTGTTCCGCATATGGTATAGAGATGATGTCAATGGCTTCCTTAGAAGGCATACTCTCTATTTGAATTGCTTGTTTTCTTGTGACCGCATTGACAGCCAGGACTCCATGCAATAAGTCTTTGTTTATTTCCTCCTTATCTGGAAGGTATCTTTCAGGGCAGGCTTCTTGGTCCAACAGGCCAGCGTTGCAATCAGGGACGTCAGGGTCCGGGTCAATAGGTGAAGAGGGTCAGGAACTACTAGCAGTCAGGGTTTTCTCCTCAACCTGACTGCTTAGCAGTTTTTGACTCCTCAACATCTTCATTTCCATCTTCTTCTTCCGTGTTGTCCTGCTTGTCCTCCACTTTGTTGTCTTGGTTTAAGTGGCACACATTTGCCTTGGGTTGCTTGCAGTCCCTAGAAAGATGCCCTACTTGCACGCACTTGTAACAGGTGCAGTTGTTGATTGTGTTGTTGGCTGGGGGCGCGGCTACTATTGTAGACTTCCTAGGGGAGTCCTTGTCCCAAGTCTTATCCTTGGGGTCTGTAGAAAAAGATGAAGTGGCTTTCTTATAATCTGGAAAGGGAACTTTGAACTGTTCCTTAAAAGATCCCAAGTGAGGCATGAGATCAGGGACTGTTCTTGCACTATATATACCAGACTTGAGAGCAATCAAAAACTCTCTTTTTGGGCGTACATAGTTGAGAAGTGCTCCTTTTACGTCAACAAAAGTGGCGGCTCCCATGGAGACTAGTGTCTGTGCTTCCAAGTAAAAGCGTTCCAAGAACTCCATTAGGCTTTCTCTCTTTTTTATCCTTCCTTCTGTGAACTCCATTTTTTGGCAAAATAAGGCTTCTTCACTGCCAAATTTTGCAATGAGAGCTCTGGATACGTTCTCATATGTCCAGCCCTGTTCTGGGAGTCTCAGCATTATGATAGTCTGGGTTTCTGAATCCAAACAATTGAAGATAGTCACATTCTTCATAGTGTTGTCTGCCCCGTACATAGAGTTGTTGTATAGGCGGAGGAACATGTGAACGTTGGCTTTCTTATCAAACTTTGGTAGGTCTGTTGGTTTGAAATTTGGGATAACCATAGAAGTGCTAAAGTTATAGCTTCTTCTGGGAGGTGGTGAGACTTTTCTCTGGGTTGCAGCACAAAAACATGCTTCTAAAGCCGCGTCTCTGGCGTTGTTGCTAGTCCTGGAATTGGAGGCAGCAGCGCCAGGGAGAGGTGCCTTGCTACTATCTAGGACTTTTCCTGCTACATAGACCTTCCTCATGGTGCGGCCTATGTTGTCTTCATTGCTCTCATAGCTATGAAAAGAGTGACAATCCTCTGACATTGCTTGGCTGGTTGTGGAAAGGGCGCTTTGACTTTTTCCCGTGGTCCTGTTTCCAGAACAGTTTGACTAGAGTAAACTTGAAGTAACTGCTCTACTTGTCCTTGTAGTTACAGAATTTTGCTGCCTTGCAAGAGTACTTCTTGCGCAAGGTCTTTGATTGTGCAATTAGCTGCATGTAGTTTGTCTTCAAGTTTCTCCATCTGTGATTCTTGATTTTCAAACGTTATGTTGGTCTTTTCATGCATAGCCCAATAGTTCTTGCTTACTGCTGCCAGGTTAACACAAATATCTTCCATGCAATTTTGATTGTGGTTAATCAATTTTAAAAATTTGGGGATTTCCACGCTGAACTGATTACAATCCAAGAGCGATTGCTAAAGGCCCTTGTCAATTTTGCTGACATGTTTGGATAGCTCCTCCATGTCCTGTTAGATAATGATGATAACTTCCTTATTGCCCTCTGCTGCAACTCTGTCTTCTATAAGCCTTATAGAGCAACCAAGCGACTCTACCTTGCTACATAGGTAGCAGAAAGTCCTCCACACCCTTTATGTGGTGGGTTACCGTGCCTAGCCAGTTGTTGTCCAAACCCTTGTGCTCCAGCACAGCTCTAACCATTGTGGACATGTAGTTAGTCAGACGTTCCTCAAGCTGTGTTGACCAGTTTGCCATGAAGTTCTGATGAATTGTCAAGTGGTTCAACTGATGGCTAATGCTGGCCATGGAGCTTGTAAGCTTGCCATATAGACAGCAAAGAAAAGCCTGCTGGTTGTTTATCAAGTTTCCCTGATGCAAGATCAGGGATAGCTGATATCCTAGGTGAGTCCAATTGTGGCAGATGGCAGGGTGTGTGAAACTGTGGATGGACTCCTTGGCCTGTTTGATTATTTTCATCTGAATACAAAGCTGGTTTGGAGTTATTCCTGTGAAGTTTCAAAATTTCTCTTTGGCTGTGGTGCCATAAGAAGGGAGTACAGCAAGCTTTTTGTGGGCTTCCCTGTTCTGGTACACACCTTGTTCCATCCCATTAATGGCTTGCTTCAGCTGTTGCTGGGTGGGCTCTGCGTTCCCATCTACCTCCAGAGGTACTGGGACATTGAGATGAAAACAGGACTGGTCCTCTATTAACCGGGGATGTTGCACGTCAGTCATAAACTGACCAAACGCCATGAACTTGTTAGGAAGACCATCCCTTGTACCAGTAAGGCAATTGATTTCTGTAAATAACCCATTGGGGTGGTCCTGCAGATGGCGCAGAAACTCATGGAAAAGGTTATCTCCATCACCTCCCCGCACAAAAGACGAGTCCCCGGCAGGGCAAAAGTTATCATTGGAACGTTGCATGCTACAAGTGAGCACCAATGTTGTATTCCTTGGTAGAGTTGTAGTTGTTTCTACTTAACTCAAATATGATGCTTCTAATACTCAAGATTAGGTCAAGATAAGTATCAAGCCTAATGTGTATAATAAATATGAAGTATGTAATAATCAATTCTTTATTTCAATAACCAAGAAGGGAGTTTTATAGTAGAAGGAAATTAGACAAGAGGCACAGAACGTCAGGATCCTCTTATCACAGCCTTATCTCCACCACTCTTAGTCCACTATTAAACTAAAAATTGGCTGATCATTAATTAATAAGAACTTAGGATGCAACTTAGTTGATCACTCAACCTTGTTATCATCCAGGCCAATAGTCCTATAGTTCCATTGTTCACTGAGCTTAATGGATCAAATGTGTGAGTACAGTGATGGCTAGTTTATAACCAATCACTTCACAACAGTGTGGTTGTCATAGACCACAGCTATCTTGAAGGGCCCCAGGTAATTGGGTTTCAATTTTATTGAATTGGGGTTGAGGGTGTAGACAGGGTCACCTACGGCGTACCTGGCCTTAAGGTGTTTTGTCCCACCCTCAATTTGCTTGTGTTTAATTTCTTGGGCCTTGGCACTCCACTGGCTCAGGGATGGAGTTGTCAACAGGGGGTTTCAGGAACTGTGGGTTGTAACTTCCTTTGTTCTACTCCTGTCAATCTTTCAGGTGTCCCAAAGGCCAGGGCGCTGGGGCTGAACCTAGTCCCTCTGTTGATTCTCACTCGCAAGATAAGTAGAGCGGCAGAGAGATTTTTGATCCAGGAAGTATTGGGGTGATCCTGCAAGAGCTTGGCAATTAGTTGTAAGAGGGAGCCATTTAGGTGCTCTACACGTACATTGACCTGAGAATGGTATGATGTTGTGACTACTTGTTGAAGGGCGTTCTTGACGCAGTATGCCTTCATAATGTTTCCTACAAGTTCAGCCCCCTAGGTAATGAGACATATGGGACGGCCAAAGCAGGCCACAATTTCCTTGCCAATGAAACAGGTGATGGTGGTGGCAGTGTGGTTAATTGTTGCCCAAGCCACTGGCCAGCAAGTGAAGTAGTCAATGGCGGCTATCATATATTTATTTCCCAGTCTGTCTTTGGGGAGGGGCCCAACATTATCAAGGGCCCACTGCTTGAAGGGTCCCATGGCTTTAATGGACAGGACAGACTTGGGGGTGCAGGTTTGGACGTGTTCTTTTCATACAAAATACACTTCTTAAGGAGGTCCAGGATATCCTGGCACATATAATGCCACCAAAACTTATGTTTCATGATCTCAAAGAGGTTAAGTCCTCTGAAGTGACCCAAGGTGTAGTGGTAATGCAGTATGATTTTGCCCTGTTGTGTGGCGGGAATGTAGGGTGTCTTTTCACCTGTCTCTGCCCAACAACAGACGTTTCCAGCATCAGTGGTGAATTGAATTTTGTTGTCCTTCAGCTTGGAGATGGTTACTGAATTAAGGCCTTTGTAACAGGTTGCTTTGGGACAGAGGTACAGCATTGGTTAATCTGGATCCAGACCATTGTCCCTGGTAATGGACGCTATGTAGAGCCTTGAGAGGACTTCAGCTGTGACAAGTTACTTCCCAGGCTTGTACTCAATGCGCAGCTGATAAGGGGATAGACGCTTGACCCAGCCTACTTGGCGGCGTGTCAAATGAGACTGTGTGTTGAAGTACTGGAGTGACTTGTGATTTGTCAGGACACAGGATGAAAAAGTGGCCCCTTCCAGGTAACAGCATCATTTCTCAACTCAGTGCACAATTGTACTAATTCTTTATCATGTATGGGGTAACATTGTTCTGAGTCCGTGAGCTTCCTGGACTCATATGCCATGGGGAGGAAGATGCCCTTGTTGCTTTCTACCTGTAGCACCCCCCCTATGGCTCTGTCAGAGGTATCAGTCCTGAGTTTGTACTGGTGGTTCTGATTGGGGAATTGCAATATAGGTTCAGTTGTAAGTCTTTTCTTCAACGCCTCAAAGGCTTGATCTCTGGCAGGGGTCCAATGGAAGCGCTGTTTGGTATTTAGGAGCTCATTGAGGGGTGCAATTAGCTCCCTGCAATTGGGAATAAACTTGCGCACGTAGGCAGCTGTTGTGTTTGGCTCCTGGGGACAACATCCAGGAGGACACAGTGGGAAATCTTTATAACAAAAGATTTGAGGTTTGAATCTAGCCTTGGGTTAGCCTTCAGGTCAAAATTAAGGGCACATACCTTAATTTCCTGGAAAATGAGAAGAGAAAGTCCTTTTGGCAAAAGGGACAGGAAAAAGCTTGAAGATTATGAAAGCCAACACAAATGTGGATAAACTTGTCTTTATTAGGAGAAATAATTCTACTTGAATAGTAGACAAGGAACAGTGATCACTCATTAGGAAGACAGAGTGGCTGAGGGGGGCACGTTGGGATGAGGTCATATCAGGATCAATCACAGACAGGTACTATAATCCAGAATGCGTGGATATTGGACCAAACCCATTTGCAGAAGGCAAGGAATTTCCAAACTCAAAAGCAAACTCAGCCAAATCTTTGCAGCTATCAATATTCAAAGGCCATATCAAAATAGCATTAATTGCGCAATTTACAACATCTCTTCCCTCAAGATTAGACACAGGAAGTTGATATTTGCAGAGAAATTTGGAGTGAACACGGGCAAAAAGATGTCCAGAAGACAGTAGTTTCACGGTATACTTGAAACCTTTTTTAAAGGTAACTTCACAAGGACCAACCCAGAGGGAATCCAGCTTATGAGCTCTACCCCTGTACAATTCTGGTAAAAGAGAACTAGATCGCCTATTTGGTGCTCAGGGAGGGGGCTCTAGCAGCATTGGACGGGAAGAGCTCCAGAGCCTTGACCTTGTAAGCAGTGGAATAAGCTGTTGCTTGGATGTCAATGATACAATTGGTTAAGTCTTTCAACATGGGCCTCAGGATTTGCAGACACATCAAATTTGATCAAGGGGGTCTCAAGATTGAGGGGTAGCAGCTTCACGCCCATACAGCATGAAAAAAGGGGATTGACTAGTCACCTGGTGTCTACTAAGGCAGTAGGCAAAGAAGGCAGCAGGGAGGAACATGTCCCAATTGGCAGCGTCAGAGAGCGTGAGTTTTCTCATGATGGATACTAGAGTAGAGTTTGCTCGTTCAACAGTTCCATTGGTTGAGGGGTTATATGGCGCAGAGAACAATTGGTGGGTCCTCATAGCTTTGACAATAGAAGTGATGAGGCAAGCATTAAAGTTGGTACCATTGTCAGAAAACAGAACTTGAGGGCAGCCATGTCAATAGAAAATGTCTTGCAGCAAGAAAGTAGCCATGGTCTTAGAAGTTATATCTTTTGTTGCTCTGGCTTCAACCCATTTGCTAAAGTGGTCTACAGCAACTAAGATAAACTGACATTCCAACCTAGACCAAGGGAAAGACCCAATAGAAGTTTTTGCACAACCAGTCATGAGTCTTTGCTATGCCTCTATGGCCAGTGTCAATATGCGCTTGGAGGATAATGACTATCCTCATGCTAGGGCAAACATAGGGTAGGTAGGCATTCTGATGTTGGGCCCTATGACAGTGTATCACAGTGAAGTCATACCCTTGTAGACGCAGAGCCCAACGCGCTAGTCAACCTTCAGGTTCCTTTAGCTGTTGTAGCCATTTGAGAGAGGAGTGGTATGTGACTACCGTGAAGTGGGCTCCATAGATTTAATACCAAAACTGTTTCACTGCATGCAGCACCACCAGACATTCCTTCTCAGTGACACTGCAGTTCTTCTTGTGCTAATTGAGGATCCATGAAGAGTAGGCTAAAAGTTGATCCATGCCTTTGTTGTCAAGCTGGGCTAAGATGGCACCCACAGCTACTCTGCTAGCGTCAGTATACAAGATGAACTCTTTATGATAATCAGGGTAGACCAAGATAGGAGCCTCTTTGAGCTTGGCCTTCAACGCTTCAAATGCTTGTTGCTGGCTGTCAGTCCACTCAAAGGAGACGTTGCAAAGCAGTTGGACAAGGGGTTCACTCAGTTCATCAAAATCAGGTATAAACTGTTGGTAGTAGCCCATCATACCAAGGAATACTTGAACCTCACAAAGGTTTGTGGGAGGTAGCATCTTGTCAATGGCTTCCTCCTTATTATTCATGGGGAGGATTCCAGTTTGAGTGACCTCATGACCTAAGAATTCAAGACGTTCCTTAAAGAAAGAGCACTTGGAGGGTTTGAGCTTCAAGCCAGCTTTGCAAATCTTGATCAAGACAGCCTTGAGGTTCTCCAAGTGATCAGTAAAGGTAGCACTGAATACAGTGATGTCATCAAGGTACACAAGGATGCAAGAGAGCTTTAGGTCTTGTAGGATGGAGTCCATAGCCCTTTGGAATATAGCAGGGGCATTACAGAGCCCCTGGGCATACAAGTGGGTTCAAAAAGGCCTTCTGAAGTGATAACCACAGCCTTTTCTTGATCTTCAGGAGATAAGTCAACTTGCCAGTATCCAGAAGCTAGATCCGTGGCTGAGAAAAACTTGTAACCACCCAGTTGTCTGATAGCATTGTCAATCCTAGGCAAGGGGTATGAGTCTTTCTTAGTGAGAGAGTTCAAGCGGAGATAGTCCATTACATTGTGATGTCTGCCATCTTTCTTCTTGAGAATCAGTAACAGGGAAGCCCAAGGACTTTAGGAAGGAGCTAGTAACCCAGCGTCCAGAAGTTGCTTGAGTTCTTTAGACACTTGAGCATCCTCCACCTAAACACAGCAGCATGGTTTGGCACAAAAGGGGGCACATCCCCAGTATCAATCTGATGGAAGACTCCTTTAACTAGGCCATAGTCCGTAGGTCCAGAGGCAAAGATGTCACTGAACTGATTGAGCAGGTCTAACACGTCTTTTTGTTGAACAGGAGACAGTTGGGGGAAATCATCAGCGGTGAACAAGGAGAGAACTTGAGGATTGTCTTCAGGTAGATTGAAATCACTGAAAGTTCCAAAGGGGTAGAGGAATGCCACTTGTTCTTCTCCAAGTATCCAACCATGACCTACAACCTGACCTCTGGTTACTTGCATGGGCAGGGCCATCAGGTTAGCAAGCAGTAATTGCACGGGTTCTTTGTGAGTTTGGTCCAAAATCCCCCGGACATAAGCAGGGCTTGGTACGACTTAAAGATTCAGGTGAGTAAAGCTCCAAGAAGGACTTTTCAGGTAGCTCATAGGAAATCCGGGAATCTATCACCACTTGAGAGCCCGGGGAGATGGTGATAGCTGCTGGTTCTAGTAGGGGTACCCCTTCTTCTGCAGAGCAGGAAGGAGGAGGGGTATACATGTTGGAGGAGTGGGTCCTATACTTGAGAGAGAAGATACCCGTAGGGTATTCAAGCATGCGAATTTTAAGACGTTTTCCTGGGAGGCGCGGAGGTTCCTCAAAAATCAAAGGAACCTCATATCCTAAGAGTGAAAGGTATCCCTCTTGTAAGTTTACAATCCCATTATATTCTCAGAGGAATTGAGTACCAAACAAGAGGTCATAGCTTTTGTTCTCAAGGACTACAGCGGGGAAGCAATGAGGAGTTTCCCAAACCTCATGAGTAGAGTGTAATAGGCATCATTAGCCCGTGTTTGTGCCATGCCAGCTGTGCCATACAACTGCCTGTAGTTGAGGTTGGGGGCCAACTTAAGTTTCTTCATTAGTTTTGAAGATACCACGTTTTTCAGGGCCCAGAGTGCCCTGGACAGTCAACTGGACTCTCTAGAGGTGATTAAACATGCAGCATGGAACCCCCCCCCCCCCCCCAAAGCACTTCCCAGGGCAAAATACACCCTATCAACTAACAAATGGCCCAGGATTTGAGAGGCACACAATCCTTAAATCCCTGACATTGATCCTGTTAACAAATCTGGGCCATCTACTTATTGGGAAATGGCACATCAGGAACGCAACTGTTTGATTGCACAAATCAGGCAATTGATTCATTGCGGGAGCTAAAAATAACTTTAGCAACTTGCCATGCTGCAAAATTCAAAAGGTTCATGTTATAGCAGCCAATGAGAGCTCACCCTCTTGTCCAAGAACAAAAATTCCAGGTAAAATTGCAAATCCACCTCCAAATGATGCCATCAGTTCTCTGGTGGCACAAAAGGCCATATAATAATCAGTAAGTATAAGTAGTGAGGGGGAGAAGCCCTCCTCACTGTTGACATCTTAATAAAGCGAGTTTATGCCTAGAAATTATTATCTTATTGCAGGAATTGTCTATTTTTGCTCAAATATAATTATTTTCTTTGCATCTATTTGTGAATCCACCACAATATACAAACTAGTCTATCCACATCCACCTGGTTATACTCCTGCTGCCCTTGTTGAACCACCCTGCGCCCTTGATCTGGAGTATTTCCATCCACACCATTTGGATCTGCCGCCAACCATGAAGGAGATTCCAACTGCACCTCCTCTCCCAAATGCGCCGCCCACTCAGGACTTCAGCAAGCTAGGTTTTGTCTACATCACCATATTGGGCTAGCCGACCAAGTTGTGCCTCATACTGGGAGTTGGCGCCCCCTGGCCACTGCCCTCAACTACTTGGTACGGATTGCGCCTATTGTGTACATGGCCTTTCAGTCCCAGCCTGCCTCCCCTGTGGGAGTCCAACCGGACTCCAATATGGGCTGTGACAATGTTGACTGGAGAACCTGTGTCCAAGATGGCTTTGATCTTAACCTTTTGGATTGATACTTCCACGCGGGTTGTATTGTTCCCAAAGGAGGCAATACTGCTAACACATCTTGCGCAGCCTTAGCTTCTTTTCCCATTTAGCTAGCATGCACTGTAACTCAGGAATCTCTTTATATACAGTCTGTAGCAGGAGAGATACAGTTACGTTTTGGAAGAGGGCTTTGGCTAGCTTGGCTGCTTCTTCAGAAGAATCAACTAAGACAGGAGGTCAATAATCTTGAGCTAGGTAAGGGCAAGCCTACCATGGATTTAGCTTCACTTGCAGGTACTCAGGAAGTGGTGGTCTTCCCAGAGCAAAGCTTATATGGGGCAGGGATAGTTTCCAGAACAGCCAAGACAGAATAGCCATAACTATCAGAATCCTCACTATCAGAATCTTCAGGTTCTGAATCACTGGAGAGGTTTTGAAACAGATGAAGGATAGTTGGGCCAGAGGAAGAGGGAGCTTCTTCATCAGACAAAGGATCAGGGGGAGATGGGGGAGATTGGTCAGCAGAGAGTGTCTCTGTTTCTAAGCTGACCTCTCTTTTCCCGCCTGCTCCTTGGGATTGCAACCTTCCACTCAAGGATTAGTGCAAGTGTGTGAGTGGTGCCCAATCTGGCCACAGTTATGACAGCCCTGTCTCTTAGCCTGTTCACTAGTACCCAGAGTCATAATGTGCAGCGTACAAGAAGTAGTTCCAGCATTACTGGCTTTATTTTCACATACTACTGTACCTCCATGGGTCAAATGCATGTCTTGCAAGAGTGTCTTAATGCTCTTCATGGAGGTGAGCAAAGCCATGTGTTCCTTAAAATGTAGGAATATAAGCTGGTTCACTTTCAAAGCATTTGAACAAGCTGTGTAAGCTTCCCAGGGAGTTAAATGTTGACTAGTGATTAATTACTGGCCTTCAATGTAGAAACAATCTGCAAACTCAGCCAGGGTTTCCTTGGGCTTAAAGGTGATGTGTATAAATGTATACTTCTTGACCTCCAAGCTGAGGTCTCCTTCAAACTCCTCAATAAGGAGGCGCTTCATGTCCTCCCAAGTGACAATGGAGGGGAGCTTGGGGATTACTACTTCTTGGCATGTGGGATGGAGGCAGGTTAGGATATGTTCCTTTTTGAGTTTGTCTGTAGCTCTATCCATTGCAGTTTTGTAAATGGTTAGAAAGGCAGCAATGGTAGAGGTTTTGGATCAAATATCTTCTTGAAGGTTGGTTTGTAGTTAGGGTCAATGGACAAGAACGTGTACTGACTGTTTTCACCAGGATTGAGGACATTAATATGAGGGTTGCCATCAAACTTGGATTCAGCAGCAGGTTTTCTGGCCCAGAGGAGTCAAAGGCTTTCCTCTAGGGTATCCAAGGTGGAACTGTTATGTCCATTAATATCCCTAGCAGTGGCGGCAGCAGTCCCAAATTCATCAATCTTAATTTGTTGTACCACCAAGGTGCCAGCAATCCCATTGAGGCAAGTGGTCAGGGAAGTGGTCTGCACAACCAAGGGGACAACTTATGCATTCAGTGTCTTGGTAAAGCAGGAGAGGTTTTGTACCTCTCTTTCCAATGTGTCTTGCCTATCAGCTACATCATTTGTCACTTCTGCAAGATGATCTAGTGCACGTGCGCAGTTGACCCAGGGTTGACCTTCCAAACCAGGGCAGCAACCATGATTGCCATGAGGGGGAGTATTAACAACTTCACCTTCCTCTTCATCTTCAGATTCAGATGATGAATCCTCAGAATTAGAAAGGCGCAGTCTTAAGTACTCAATTTCACCTTGCAAGGTAGCCACCTGATCAGTGAGGGAGGTAATACGAGGATCAGGCATAGGTTTGACTAGAGGGGGGTTCTGAACAAAAGCTTGACATCAAGTGGTAGCCTTGAGTTTGGTGATTGCCTCCCATACCTTGGCTTCAAAACCAGATGGGGTCTCAACTGAAGGAGCAGGAGGAGTCACCTTGATAGACGCTACCCTATCATCCACATAAGTTTGCACTTAGTATAGAGTGTTGCCTAGTGCAGCCTTATCTAGACCATATTGATGCTACAGGTGGTGGCCCCAAGTATTGACATGAGCTCCTATCAATCTGAGTTGTGAGTTGACATGCTCTCTGAATTGATTGAGTTCACTAACCAGAGTCTCAAAATCCTGCCAATGGTTAAGCAGAAAAGCCTCAATTTGCTTACGCCACGCTGACTGATGTTCATCCAATTCACATAGTTGATCCTTAATGTATCCAGGGAGAAAGGAACAAAGGGAGTTCAGGGAGGTGGTTAAATACTTCTGAGACACCAAAAAGTTGCGCTGGTTGTCAGAAATACACACAAAGAGACTGTGGGACTATTCTTGATAGGCCATATTTTGAGCATGGTTATTGGAGACAGCGGTGGCTACAGCATTCAATAGTTGATTATGGGATTATAAGGCAAGTTGATGGTGAACTAGGGCAGGTTGGATGAACTGGTTGACCAATACACCAATTGTATCCATGGATTCCATCAGTGCGGGGGGAGACCAAAGTCCAAAATGAAGGAGTACAGGTCTTCAGAAGCGTACCCAGGATGGAGGCCAGGGATAGTGTGCATTGCCACAGTGCCAGAATGAAGAAGGGAGCGGGCAGCAGCACAAGCTTGCTTGTAATTTAGAGAGAAAGCTGGAAGGGGGCCCATACGGGCCCAGGAGACAGAACCAATACCATAGGATTTGCAGAAGCATTGGTGATGTCTTCTTCTAGAGGGGAACTAGAAACTTTAGGTTGCTTGGGTACTTCAAAACAAAGGGAGAAGGACCAGAGAATGCACATGGGAACAGGGTAACTGAGGGACTTGCAGGCCCTGTAGTGCGCACCATTTTGTTGTGTTTGGCTCCTGGGGACAACATCCAGGAGGACACAGTGGGAAATCTTTATAACAAAAGATTCGAGGTTCAAAGCTAGCCTTGGGTTAGCCTTCAGGGCAAAATTAAGGGCACATACCTTAATTTCCTGGAAAATGAGAAGAGAAAGTCCTTTTGGCAAAAAGGACAGGAAAAAAGCTTGAATATTATGAAAGCCAACACAGATGTGGATAAACTTGTCTTTATTAGGAGAAATAATTCTACTTGAATAGTAGACAAGGAACAGTGATCACTCATTAGGAAGACAGAGTGGCTGAGGGGGGCACGTTGGGATGAGGTCATATCAGGATCAATCACAGACAGGTACTATAATCCAGAATGTGTGGATATTGGACCAAACCCATTTGCAGAAGGCAAGGAATTTCCAAACTCAAAAGCAAAACCAGCCAAATCTTTGCAACTATCAATATTCAAAGGCCATATCAAAATAGCATTAATTGCGCAATTTACGACAGCAACCATGCCCAAGAATGTATGCACCTGGCCCACATTGGTGGGAGGTGGCATGCTTGTGATTGCCTTGATTTTGGCAGGGCTGGGCTTTATCCCTTGGGCACAGATGATGTTCCCAAGGAACAATAGCTCTAACTTGAGGAATTCACATTTGGAAGGCTTAGCCTTTGACTGGTTTTTCTAAAGGTTGTTGAGGACAGCACAGAGGTGTTGGAGGTGCGTGGTTTGATCTTGACTGAAGAAAATAATGTTATAAAGGTACACAATAATACATTTACCAATTGACTCCTCAAATGCTTTATTCTTCAACATGGCAAAGGGGAAAGGAGCGTTGGTCATTCCAAAGTTCATGACTCGGCACTCAAACAACCTGTAGTGTGTGCAGAAGGCAGTTTTTGCCTCATCCCCTGGTGCAATGCAGACCTGGTTGTACCCCGTGGCGAGATCAATCTTACTGAAGACCTTTGCACCTGCAAGTGTGTCAAACAGGTTGTCAATCAACGACAGGGGGTATTTATTCTTAACAGTCACCTCATTTAAGGTGCGGTAATCCGTGACCAAACAAAGGGACCTGTTCTTCTTGGCTACAAAGATGACAGCATCCCTGTATTGCAAGAGCAAGGGATGGATGAAGCCCTTGTTGAGTGTGTCCACAAGGTGCTGGTGGAGGGTCTCATCTTCTTTTGGTGTTTGGTAATAGAGGGGACTTGCTTTGGGGAGCAACCCTTGTAGTTGTACAGCATACTGGATCTCTTGGGGAGGAGGTAGTTGGTCCAGTGTTTTACTGAAAACGTCCTTATATTCCACAAGAAGTGCGGCAAGTGCTGGTGGGGGTGAAGTGGTCAAGGGGAGGGGCTGCAGATGGTTCTGCACAGATAACTTCGACTGAGCATTGATTGAAGTCTAGTTTTCCCCCTTGAACTCATATGAGCCTGCTTCTGTGAATCTGAAGAGCACAGTATCATGAAGTAACTTGCTCATTTTGACAGGATATATCTGAAAACCCACCCCATTTCTATTGAGGGTGATTACCTATGTATCCCAGTCAATGTTGGGATGGTTGTGATGGAGCCAGTTGAGGCCAGCAATGATGTTGTGGCTGAGTCCTGCTGTAATTGGCCCAGAGATCTTAACCTGGACGCTCCCCATTATCACAGAGAAGGGTAACGTCTCATGGGTAATTGCCAATCTTCGGGATTCAGCTACTTGTAATGCCTTGAATCTGCTTGGCACTTGGTCTAATTGTTGAGAGTTGGCAAATGCCTGGTCAACCATAGTGTGGTTGGCCCCTGTATCTACCAATAGTCTGTGGGTGTTCCCACAAAAACAGAAGGGGTAGGCCAAGTGAGTTACTTTATTTGAAGAGTGGCTTGCTTGGAGAACAGGGTTGTTGCTGTGAACCTGGAATATGTTAAGGGTTTCAACTTTGTGAATATTGTAGTCACAGGGGTTCTTTGCTAGGAGGGATTGAGAGTGAGGGTCAAGTGGGGTTGTAGAATCTTGTCATAGCTACAACCCCCAGGCTTTACCCTGGTCCTCAATTTGTGCTAACTGGAGTCCCCCCTTGCGGGGGCACTTAACTCCATTTTCCTGTTGGTGTGGCTGGTGGCAGCCTACTTGGCTGTGTGCACTTCCAGGTGTAGGAATGAAGATTGGGGTGGTGCGGCCTTGAATAGGCAGAAGCCCATTGAAGCTTGGTTATTGGCCTCCACAATGGTTTTGTAGCAGTTTTCGATGTAGGTGCAACAACCTACGGGAACCCACTTGCAGATATGGGGTTTGAGCCCATTAACAATCAAGGTAAGGGGCATGACATTCCCATTGGTCACAGCTTCTGGTCAGCGGCAGCGGCAAGGTATTGAGGGGTGGACCCAGTCTGTTTGATGGCCAGGAGGGGAGTTCCCACCACAATGGGTAAAAAGGGTTCACTGTAGCAAGACTTCACAGCATCCCTGAACAACGCCCAAGTGACATCTATTTCTTTGCTGGCCCAGTTGGTGAACCATACAGCGGCAGGCCCCATGAGGCGCCCAGACGCGGTAGCAACCCACATGGGCTGAGGTACTTGACTGATATTTAGGCGGGTTTTGGTAGAGTGGAGCCAACTGACAATTTCAGCCCCTTTGACACCACCTGAAAAGGATTCAAGCTGGAGGTTGAGCATGCATTGCAAGAGATCTGACTGGGGCAGGGTGATGCTGGCGTTGCGCTGCCCCAAGTGGAGTTGATTATTCACACTTGTAAGTACCAGTTGATCTTGGTAAATGACTTACCTGCTAGGGATGTCCCCCTTGGGGATTGGCAGGAAGGTCTCTTGATGGGGAGTAGCCATATGGCCTGTATTCTGTTCTTTCTTGGGGGAATTTTTCTTTTAAGTAGGTTGTGAACCTACCGCTGCTTACACTGTTGCAACTGAACCAATTAGAGTTCAGTATTTGATTGGGGAAGATAAAAGTCCAATAGAAAGGACAAGAATGAATAGAATAAGGTATTGTTTATTGTAGAATATTGTGCCTAATATACATTATGGGGAAAGCCACAAGGCCACTGTGACAGATCCAGGAAATTTATGCTTGCTTCTTCATTATCCTGGTCCAACTCTTTTAGGGTATGACAGGGAATCCTTCATGTAAGCTTCGATGAGCTTGGATTCCAGGCAAGCAATATTGGCGTTAAACTTGTTGGCATCTGGTGATCACTTCCACGTTTTTTGCTTCCCATAGTCTTAGCTGCAGACTATCTCTTTCATTCCATGGTAGTCTTATTTTGGTTAAAAGCCAAAAACACAAAGCATAAAAAGATTGAGGGGAAAGCAACTATTGCCATACATAAGTATCATTCTTTATTAATTATTATCATGTTTCCATTATATACCAATTGGGGTACATTCAGCTGAAAACCCCTCTGGTTCAGGAATCACACCTGGATTCCTATCATATGGTTTATGACATAATGGTGTCATCTAATCCAGATCTTTACCAAAAAGATCTTCACACTCTTAACCTATAAGAATATGCCATAATACATTCCAGAATCACCTGATTCCTTCTGTGGAAATGTATTGCTTTGGCTTAAGGCATTCCAGACTTCCAGCGCCAAACCCCTGTGGAATATACATATTCCTGATCCAAGCTATCCTTGTTCCAACTGGGAACCAGCTGATCAATCCTGAATGTATAGACACCATTGTCTATATTTAGTTGTTTTTGCATTTAATGGTTTTTTTGTTCTAAAACCCCATTAAAACGCTTTAAAACTCAAACCAGGTGCCACTGCGGCGCCCAGGAACTTTCCCAGGCAGCGCATTGGCACTTTATAAATCAAATTAGGCGGCGCTTCTAACCTAATTAATTTGCCAAAACAACGCTTTTAAACCACAATTTGGGGGTTTACTTTTGGCTAACCTTAACCAAACTTCTTGAAACAGTCAAGGAAATTAAAAAATATAATTAAATCCTCATTAATTATATTCCCAGCATATATTCATTAATCTTCCCAGTTAATTAAACTGCTTGAAGACAACAAGTCTTTACTTGACACAGTCAAGTCCATTTTGGCCCTATGATTAAATCCTCATCAATCATATTCCAGGGTATCAATTGATTAACCTTCCCAGTTAATAAATTGCATTTGAGACACCTAGCCTCATAATCTGAACTGTTCAGGTTATTCATTACAGTCCTCAATTAGTACAGCCTAATTTATTCCTGGGTATAAATTAACCTCCATGGTTAATTAGACGCTTTGAGACACCTAGTCTCATAATCTGAATTGTTCAGATTATTCATTTTGGCCTTAATTAGTACAGACTAATTGATTCCTGGGTATCATTACTACGCTGGAAAGTCTCTCCAAGGCCAATCCTATTGTTTTGAATTTCAACCTATGAAATTCATCACAGTTAAACCTCTTTGTGAAACCACAGCCCAATGTGACTGTAGTACGGTCACAGCCACAAGGGGTGGCATAGTGGCATGTTCCATGTAGGGTTCAAAGCCAAGGAATAACTTGTGCAGGGATTGGCAGGTCGAATTAGTAGTGCTCTTAATTAGGAGAAAGTGCCCCCAGTTTGATATTGAATCAGACTGGTTCATGTTGTTAGATACTTCAAGGGGCAACTCATTGAGCGCCCCCTGGGTATTGTAAGATATGTTGGCAGGCAAGTCTTTAAACTTGGTTGCAACACCCCTGCACCTCCCGCTAAACAGCTTCTCAAATGCATTCAACTTAGCAGGCTTGAAGTCCATAATGCATATGTGAGGCCCCAGAACTCTCAGCCTGACCTTTTCCTCCAAGTCCAGGGTGGCCTGGTCTTTGTCAGCACCAGGAGGGTTGGTGCAGGTGTGGGGGGGTCTTCTTGGCATTGGGGGTGGGGGGGAGAGGGAAAGCTCTTGGAAGAGGATGGTAAAAGCATGGGTGTAAATGAGCTTGGTGGCCCCAGAGAGAAGGAAGAAGGTTAGTGGAATCACCTGGATGTCAATCTGGGCATGGATAATCCAGAGCTGGTAAAACATCTGGGGGCAAGTGGAAAAGGTACCTTCAACTATCCAGTTGACACCCTTTTCAACTCCATCAGGTTCTGCTGAGTTGTGTAGCAGATAATCTCAGTCCTTAAAGCCTGGCCCATTGTTGTGAAAGAGGAAGCACTCCCCATTTGTAAGCTGCTTGAGCTCATGGGTGAGCAGAAGCTCAGAAAGGACATCAGAGGACTTGGGGGGATTGGCAGCAATGTGTTTGTTGCTAATAAACTGAATCAATTGCTCTTGATTTGGCACCTACTTGAGATTGTTGGGCTTTAAGTGCTTCAAGGCCTTGATAGCCAAATTAGAAGCACAGATATTGGCAGAGGTGGGGATCACTTGCACAAGATACCACTTGAGCATTCTTGAAATTTAGTGATTGGGGAGGGCTCACAGGTGTTCTCCCCCTTCTTGGCTGTGATCCCCTTCCAGCCTTTGGTGTTCAGGCGGGCCCCACAAGTCTTATCCTCACAGAAAAAGTGCTTGCTTTTGGTGGTGCGCTTTTGATTGTTACAGTTAAAGATGTAATTATCAGCAGCATACCCAGGGCTGCCCTCTACAGAACATGATGTTGAAATGATGGGGGAAGAGCTTGGGAACTTTGAATTCTCTGTCCTCATTAAAGATGCTGTGGATGGCCAGTGAATCCCAGGCCACATGACCAGAAGCTTTGAAATTATTGGAGTATTTATCAGGCTCATCTTGGGGGTCAGATGAGGTAGGGAGAGAAGAGCCATCAGGAGGGGAGGGGAAGGGTTCTTTGAGGCCTTCTTGGATGCCTTCTTTTTCTTACCAGAAGAAGAAGAAGTGGGCTCCTTGGCAGCCTTTCCTTTCTTGATGCAGCACTCCTTAGTGGGCTCAGAGTTGGCCTCTGAGTTGTAAAAGGAGTGGTTGGTAAGATCACCATCAGATTTATTGGGGGAGGAATTTTTGGGAGAAGGTGAAGGAGAATGTGGAAGATGAGGGTGGAGGGGGGAGGAGAGGAGGAGATGGAGTGGGAGGAGATGGGGTTAGAGACTTTGCCTTTGCAGGCTTCTTGACATGCTTGGGTGTGGTGGCAGGTTCTTTAGAGCCCTTGGAGGCTTGGTGCTTGGTAGGCTTATTGTTCTTGTTTGATCTTGACTGAAGGAAAGTTTAGTTTTGTAAATAAAATAATATGAAAGATATAAAACACAAAGAGGTAAAGCAGAGAAAAAGTTAAGTAAAAAGTATACAAATAAATTTTTCCTTATCAAGAAAAACATAACAAAGTAAATGAAAGCAAAATAGAAACTCAAAGTATAGATATAAAGAGTTAAAACATAGAAAATAAGTGATATTTGATGAAGCATCAAAGATGTTAGGTTCAGCATAACATCTTAATGCTAAATCAATGAAAAAGTATAATTAAAAATAAGATAAAGTATATAAAAATTATATAGGGAGAAGCATGGAGAGTAGAAGATTACAATTTCAAAAAAAATTATGTGGAATTTTTTTATTTGGGGCTATTTGAAAATTAAAAACATAGTAAAGTGTCAAGTTTAGCAATGTCAATCAGCTGAAAAAAGCTGAATTCTCACTGTCAAGTTTCCTGGAGTTGAGCAGAAAAATCAAATTTACTATGTTTTTTATATATAAAACTTGCTTAAATTTAAAACAGGTTTAAAAGTTAACCAAAAAGAAAGCCAGTTTCATATGCTCAAAAATAATAAAAAATACAGCATAAAGTTAAAAGAGTAAATGAGTGGGAAGGTGTTTATTAGTGTTTAAGTTATGCTGGGAGGTGCTGGGAGTGAATTATTTACCATAATGTTAGTTAAAACGTTAAGAAGCTCTCTGTACTAGTCCCCAAGGTAAAGTGTTGAGTGGATGGGGTGGTGGCGCTCATAGTGTGTCACTTATTAATTTAGCCTTAATTCCAAGTCTTTGATTAGTTAAATCCAAAACCAATTGTGTGGCAAGTGGATAGTGTCAAACAGAGGGGGAGTCAAGTTTTTTTTTTTTATAAATTACATATAAAATCTATTAATAAATTAGGCTTAATTTATGTGGCACCACTCAATCTACAAATCTGGAAATGACATAATGTAAAACAATTGGGGTATTTGATTAATGTATATACCACTAAATCCAGGTTAGTGGTGCTTGGAAGCTTAATCAACAACTATGGGCACTGATAATAAAAATATAATGGTAAATAATAAAATGTATATAAGCACATATGTATTTTATTAATAAAATTAAGATTTGGCTTAAAAAGTGTTAAACTGGCTACTTTTTCTTTTGGAGTGTTAAACACAGGTTTTTTTCATTTTTATTAGTAAATTTACTTATAAATTGCCCCTTAAATTGGTCCTTGAGCTAAACAATTTATTAAACAGAGTCAAATTCGAGTGAATTTAATCTTTGATTTTGGTTTTGGACCCCTAAATTACTAGTAAAAATTAGCTTAAAATCAGTTAAGTCAAAAATACTAATAGATTTAAATATGCAGCAGTCAACTACCTGGTACTCAACAAAGTGTTAAGTACCAGGGAGTTGACTTCATTACAGTTGCCTATGGCAAGGCATTCTTTCTCAGTGATACTATAGTTCTTCTCATGCTTGTTGAGAACACAGACATATGTGCTACAGGGTGGTCCACTCCTTTATTGTCTAGTTGGGCAAGGATGGCTCCAATAGCTAGGTTGCTAGCATCTGTATAAAGGATGAACTTTTTATTGTAGTTAGGGTACACCAAGATGGGAGCCTCCTTGAGCTTTTGTTTAAGAGTTTTAAAGGCCTGCTGTTGGATAGCTGTCCACTCAAAGGGGACATTATATAACAACTGAACCAGAGGCTCACCAATATCAGAAAAATCAGAGATAAACTGCCTGTAGTAGCCCATCATGCCCAGAAAGACTTGTAATTTGTGGAGGTTGGTAGGTTGAAGCATTTTATTAATGGCCTCAACTTTCTTGGTCATAGATTGGATGCCAGTTTGAGTTACTTCATGACCCAAGAACTCAAGGCGCTCCTTGAAGAAAGCACATTTAGACAGCTTCAACTTGAGGCCAGCTTATTGAATCTTAAGGAAAACCTCTTTTAGGTGGTCCAGATGATTAGTGAAGGTTGAACTGAAGACTGTGATATTGTCCAAGTAGACTAGTACACATGAGAGCTTTAGATCACAGAGTAAAGAGTCCATAGCCCTTTTGAAGAAGTGGCAGGGGCATTACAAAGCTCTTGAGGCATTCAGGTAGGTTCAAACAACTCTTCAGAGGTGATGAGAGTGGCTTTCTTTTTGTCCTCAGGAGAGAGGTCAACTTGCCAGTAGCCAGACGCCAAATCCATAGCTGAAAAGAACTTAGACCCCCCAAGATGGCAGAGGGTGTCATCTATGCATGGCAAGGGGTAAGAATTTTTATTGGTTAAAGAGTTCAATTATTGATAGTCCATCACAATGCAATGACCTCCATTCTACTTCTTCAGAATGAGCAAAGGAGAGGACCAAGGACTCTGGGAAGGGGCAAGCATCCCAGCATCCAGCAAATGTTTGAGTTCCTTGGACAACTGAGCATTCTTCACTCTACTTTGTTGGTAGGGTTTGGCTTAGAAGGGAGGAGCATTGCTGGTATCTATTTGATGAAGGGCATCTTTGGCCAGACTGTAATTCATACTTTCCTTGGCAAAGATATCAGCAAACTGATCAAGAAAATCAAGAACTTCTTTCTGTTGTACAGGAGACAACTTCAGGAAGTCTTGGGCGGTAAACAAGGACAAAACTTGGGGTTCTTTCTCTGGTAGTTTGAAATCACAGATGGTGCCAAAAGGATGTAGTGAGAAAGCATCAGATGCATTTAGAAGTCAACCATAGCCAACCACTTGACCCCTAGAGACATTGATAGGTACAGGGGTTAGGTTAGCCACAAGTAACTGTACAGTATCTTTGTGAGAAGAGTCTAAAATTCTTGAACAAAGATGAGGTTCATTACACCCCAAAGAGGAGGGGAGTACAGTTCTAGGAAGGTACACTCAGGAAATTCATACAAGATTTGGGAGTCAAGGATAACTTGAGACCCAGATGGAATGGTCAGAGCTGAGGTAGCCAAGAGGTGAACTCCTTTAGGTGCAGGGCAGGCTAGAGGAGGGCACTTTATATTTGAGGAGTGTATGAGGTATTTTAGGGTGAAAATTTCAGAAGGGTTTCCTAGGATGCATGTCTTTAGGCGTTTGCCAGGCACTTTGATGGGTTCTTCAAAGATGAAGGGAACTTCATACCCAAGGATTAACAGGTATCCATCTTTCATGTTGATGATCCCATTGTATTCTAAGAGAAATTGAGCACCTACCAATAGGCTGCAACTCTCATTCTCCAGGACTATAGCAGGGGTAGCAAGAAGTAGCTTGCCAAATTGCATAGGGAGTGCTGAGTATGTGCCAGTGGCCTGTGTCATATATAGGCCAGATGTATCATAGGTCTGATGATAGTTGAGGTCTGGAGCTAGCTTGAGTTTCTTCGCTAACTTGGACAAATGAACATTGACTGGGGAACCAGTGTTGAGGACAGCCTTGATCTTCACCTTTTGGATGGATATCTCTATGCAAGTAGTTGTACGTCAAAACAGAGAAAGAACATCCAAGACATCTTGTGCTTTAGATAATTCATTATCCTGTTTTTTCCAGCATGCACCTGAGACCAGGAAACTCCTTATAAACAGTCTGCAGGGGAAGGGAAATGGAGACGTTTTGGAAGACTTCATTGGCTACTTCAGCAGCTTCCTCAGAGATTTCTACCAAAACAGGAGAGCTCTTAGCTTGAGTGAGGTACGGTCTTAAATCAATCTGTTTGGCATCAAAAAAGATTTAGTTGTGGTTGTAGCCTTTCCAGAGCGCAGCTTATAAGGAACAGGGATGTTTTCAGGTAAAGCAAGGACAGAGTAGCTGTATGCATTGGAATCTTCAGAGTTAGAATCTTTCATTTTGGAATTGTCTGAAATATTGTGGATAAGAAGAAGGATGGGAGGAGCTTGTGAATCATATTCCTAATCAGCAGAATTAGAGGAAAGAGAAGGGGGAGACTGCAAAGAGTTGTCAACCAAGAGCGTCTCTGCCTCTAGGATGACCTCTCTTTTCCTGCCTGGTATTTAGGGTCAGCTCCTTTTACATGGGGATTTGTGCAAACTTGTGAGTGATGTCTCACCTGACTGCAGTTATGTCAACCCTGTTGTTTAGGTTGGTTTTGGGCATTCACAGCTAAGATCTGTGGGGAGTGGGAATTTGTGACTGGTGTAGAAGCCCAATTTTCCCGCACTAATGAACCTGATTGAGCAAGGTACATGTCCTGGAGAAGGGGTTGATACTCTTCATGGGCATAATCATAGCCCTATGTGCTTTAAAATGCAAACACAGTAGCTGGTTGACCTTGAGGGCCTGAGTGAAAGAAGTATAGGCCTCATGGGCAGTCAACTGCTTATTTGTTATTAGCTGTTGATCTTCCATATAAAACCTATTGGTAAACTCAATCAAGGTTTCCTTAGGCTTAAAGGAAATGTGCCTTAACACATCCTTCTTCACCTCCTAGCTAAGGTCTTCTCAAAGCTTCTCAATCAGTAATTGCTTCATCTCTTCACAAGTGGTAATGGAAGGTAGCTTAGGTACCACTACCTCTTGACAGATAAGATAGAGGCAAGTCAAAATGTGTTCTTTCTTGATCTCATCAGAAGCCCTATGAATGACAGTTTTGTAGATGGTAAGGAAGACAGAAAGTGTAGACATTTTTGGGTCAAAGACCTGTTTGAAGGTAGGTTTTAAATTAAATTCTGGAGTTGGTCCACCATTATTACTGTTTACCATATTGATGCAAGGGGAGAAATCAGCCTCTGATTTTGTGGGTGGCTGTCTGGTCTACAGCTGTCAAACATATTTCCTCCAAAGTGACTATAGAGTTGGAGTTGCGGGTGACAGCCTCAGCAGCATGGCCTGTTTGCTGTTCAGCAGTATCTAACTGATGACCTTGGTTAGTCACCACTGTTGAGAGCTCAGCTAGGCGTAAATTCAGGGAGGGGCCTACTGACAGAAAAGGGGAGAATTGCTCATTGAGGCAACAGTGCCCATGACAACACTAATAATGTTGACAGTGGCCATATCAGCACTAATAATGTTGACACTTTTAATGTTGATACTATAGTAAAGTGACAACCTAGTTTTGCATAATGTTGTCTCCTGGATGTCAACACTTCTTTTAATTAACAGCACACTTTACCCTGAACATTTAAAATATAAAAAATATTTTTAAATACATTATTATACTAAACTGACCCAAGAGAGTCCAAAAATGCAATAAAAAATGGCACAAGTAATAAGAATAAGGAGATATAAGCAAGTATTTTTCAGCTTACTATGTAAATTACACTCTTTATCATAAAATTATTTTTTATTCCCATAAAAATTAAAATCCCAATGAGACAAAAATAAAGATATTTAATATATAATAATAACTACAAAATATAAGAAAATTATATTTTTAATTTATTATACTTTATATAAGCACAACTGAAAATATCTCATACCTTAAAGATAAATCAACAAAATATAAGATATTTCTTACAAAACCACATTAAAACTGTATCTTAAACTTACTATTTATACCTAAAAAGATTAGTACTATCCAAAAAAAATATATAACTATATAAAATCCAAAAAGTAAAAATGATTCAGGCAAAGCAAAGCAAAGTTTAATGGGCTAATTAAAGCCACCAGCAAGAGCAGTTGCAACATATTCTAGGTACTTCTTGATCTCTGCCACCTTATATTTTTTCTTGACCACCTTCTGGACGTCTTCCTGGTAGTCCTGGCTTTTACCCTTTCTCTTCTTGGGGGCCACCCGGTTGCCAAGGTCACAAAACTTGGAAAAGTTCGGGCCTGCTCCTCCTGCAGCTTGGAGAAGAATTTGTTGTACTTGAAGTTGGACCCAAACTTCACCTTCAAGTGCTTATGCCACACTTCCAGGCTGGATGTGGTCTTCATCTCCCCCTTGAAGCAGCTGCTCTGACAGTTCCATGGCGCTATGGCCCTGCTCTTTCCTCTCTGGGCAGTCACCTTCTTGCCTACCCATTGTTGCTCAAAGTAATCAAGGTAGCCCTTGAAAAATGGTGGAGTGCTTCTTGATATAAGAATCCTCCAGGAGGGCCTGAAAGCCAATCTCAGTATGCTCTGGCTGCAAAAAAGCCAAGGCAGCAAACTGGGTCATGGCAAAGTGGCATTTCCCTTTACCATCATTGAGATACTTCTCAAAAAGCTCCTTCTTGCTCTTGAGGTGTTTGATGAGGGCCTTCCTAAAATGGAAGAAGCGGTCCTGTACTTCTCTATTGAAGGTGGCCTCAAAGTCTCTGAACTGAGTTTGCTCAAAGTCCATGATAATCACCTTTGGCCTAAGTGAGTGCGCATGAGCTAGATGCTCTGCAGCTAGGGTGGACTCATCCTTCTCAGCAGAGGAGGAATTGGCCCTTGTGGCGTGGGTGGGAGGGGGGGGCTGGTTGGAGGGAAGGGAGCTCAAAGCATCCCAGAAAATTTTGAATGCTCTGGCATAGACCTCTGTCTTGGCACCAGGCAGGAGAAAGAAAACAAGGGGGATAACCTGGGTATCAAATTGTCTGTACAGGAACCAAAGCTGCTTGAAAAGAGTTGGGCAGGTTGCAAATGTGCCATTGCACAGCCAGGTGGTAGCTTTGTTGAGCTGCTCCAGGCTTTGGGTTGTGGGGTAGGCAATGATTCTATCCTCCACATCCTGCACATTGTCATGGAGCAGGAACATCTCACCATCCTCTGTCTTCTTGAGGGCATCTGTGAGGACCAGGTATTCAATTTTGGTGGCGCTCTTGGACAGGGGGTTTGAGGCTTGGCGCCTATCACTAACAAACTTAACCAACTTGCTATAGGTTAACATCCTCTTCAGATTGGTGGAGGAGAGGTGCTTACAGGCAAGCATGGCCAGCTGGGTGGGGGAAAGGTCCTTAGAGGTGGTCATGACCTGCACAAGGTACCATTTCAGGAGGCAGGCTATGGTTGTATTGGGCATGGTGCAGGTATGCTCACCCTTAATGGTTTGGACTAAGTCCCAGCGCTCAGTGTTGAGGTGCACTGGGCAGGAGCGGTCCTCACAGAAATAGTGGCGGCTCTTGAAGCCCTGGTTGGCATTATTGCATGAGAAGATGTAACCATTTGCTACCATGGATGCCCTAACCTTTGACACTCATTATGGGGAAGTATTTTGGTAAGGTGAAAGGAACCTTGAACTTACCATCAACATTGCAGATTTCATGGGCCACAAGAGGGTCCCATGGGCCAGCAGGAGCATGGCAAAAGCCAGGGAAGTAATCAGGGCAGGGCTTTGAATCATCCCCTGATGAACTTGAAGGGGGAGAGTTTGGTGAGGGTGGGGAAGCAGAAGGGTGCTTATCTTGGTGCTCCTCATGTGCAGGAGACTTTTCCTTGGGTGAGGTCTTTTTGGCTTGGCGCCGCTTCTTGGTTGGCACCTCATCTGAAGCCAAGTTGTAGAAACTGTGGTCTGTAAGGGAGCCATCAGTTTCCTCTCCCCCAGTGGAGTGAGCGGGGCTCTTCCGAAGAGGCCTTAGGAGAGGGCTTTGGGGAGGGCTTGGGGAGGTTTTGGGGTGGCCTTCTTTGATAAGACAGGCTTCTTCTTGGTGGCTTTGGTGGGCTTAGAGGGACGCTTGGTTCCTTTGGGCTGCTTTGAGGTGTTCTTGTCCTAAAATAATAAGCAACAATGGTTCAGAGGTAGAGAATTGTATTTAAAAAACAAAATAAAACAGCTTAAAAATCATACTAAATAAAAAGTAGATCTTAGATGGCTATTATTGGCATTTAAAAGTTAAAAAATACTTGTATAGTTTTTATTTTATTATAATTTTAAATAACAAGTTAAAAGTTAAGAGATTTATGTAAAAGTATTATGTTTAGATATAGGGTTTATTTAGAAAATTAGAAAATATGAAAGAGAAAATTTAAAAAGACAACATATCAAAAAATAAGATAATTTTATTATGTAAAACATAAAGTTTTATATGTGAGAACTGAAAAGCGTCGACATTATGAGTGACAATTAGTAAAAAAAGCTGAATTCTCACTGTCGATTAGAAAAATTGTAGACATTATTTTTGACAACATTATCACTGTTGACATTTTTTTGAAAGTTTACTATGAAAAAACATAGTACTTTTAATTAAATTTAAGTGGGCTAGCAAATAATTAACTGTTTTCTGTGTGTTTTTGTACATATAAAAATTTTTAAAAAAACATATGAAAAATAAGTTGAAAAAGTATCAAGGTTCTTTATTTCTTTATTAAAAGTTATATTTGGGTGGTGATAATATGATATTTTACCACTGTGTATATTGAAAGTTGTTATTAAGTTCTCTTCAGATATGAAAAAGGTAAAGTGTTGACAACGTCACTTACAACATTCTTTATAGGAGGTGTCATATTAATTTAAGCTTAATTGTGCCACTCTGATTTGCTTAACTCCACCCTGGTGGATGATCACAAGAAAATAGACAATAATTTCTGAGTGTCAACACTATTTTTAATAATAAATTCTATAGTAATTTATATAGTAACTCACACTTAAATTATTGGATCATCTGTTAGCCACCAATCCACTTAATATATTAGAGCTGGAATAAGTGCCACAGATTTATTTATAAGATGAACATTTTAGTAATCAACTGTATGTGCAATACATTTTTCTATATATTAATTTAATAAAAAAATTTAAATGCAAACTTAATTTCTTTGTTGTAGATTTTTCAGTTTTGTTATTAAAAATAAGTTTGGCTTAAAAAGTGTCAACATTGACACTTTTACGTTGTGAAAAAAATAAAAAATAAACTAATTTTTATTAGTAAATGTAAAGGAAAAATCAGGTTTAATTGAGATTTTTATTAAGCTTAATATTAAATTGTGTCAAAATGGCCACATTTTTGTAGTGTTTTCTGGGTTCACACCCCTGAGCGCTTTAAAAAATGGGAATTAAGCTAGTACAACTAGCAAAAAACATAGGAGATTTTGAGTTTTGAGTCAATAGTGACCATTTTGATAAGGTTTTGACATGGCCACTGTCAACATTAATATTGTTGACATGGGCGCTGTTGCCCTCATTGACAGAGTCAATTAATTCAGTCATTTCCTGAAAGTCTGTGTCTAGAGCATTGTGATCTTGTTTTGTATGGTCAAGTCTACTAGTTAGGGCAATCAACTCTCTAGCAAAATTAATATGGGGCTGTCCAGGCAGTCCAGGGCAACAAGCTTCATCTTCATGGGGCCTTGGCAAACTGGCGGATTCAGCAACAGCTGCTTGCAGGTATAAGACTTCTTGTTGAAGTTCAGCCACCTGGGTGGTCAAAACAGCTACCTGAGGATCAGGTGGAGGCACAGCCTCCTGAGGAGCTTGACTTCTTGTGGTAACACACAACTAATGAATAGCATATCAAAATTCTTGTTCTTGTCTTACCAGATCTTCAGAAGGGTGACCACTAGCAGGGGGTTGGCTCAACTCATCCACATGGGCTTGCAATTGTTGAATATTAGTAATTGCAGTGGCTTTTTCCCATACTAACTCATCCTGAATTTCTTGTATACTTATTGAAGCAACCTCAGCCAATTAATGTAGCTGACCAGCTATATGGACATGTAATTCATTGATTTGTACCACCAATTGCTTGAATTCAGAGCGGTGGGTGTTAAGGGTGGAGTTGACCTGGGCCTGTCAGGGTTTTTGTAACTGGTGGAACTCCTAGAGGCGTTCACAAATTTAGTCAGAGACAGAAGAACACAGGTGCTTTATGGATTTGGTCAATTAAGCTTGGGAGTTGATGGAATCTTTCTGGTTATCAGATACTAGAGAGAACAGAGAGTACACCCACTGCTGGTAGGCAGAGAACTGTTCCCAATGGTTAGAAACAGCGGCACAAAAGGAGAAAATTACATGGATGTGGAGCCCCAGCACCATCTGATGATGGACTGAAGCAGGTTGAACAAAAGCCAAGATCAAGCAGTTAGCAGTGTCAGCTGCTGAAAGGAAGTAGTGTGTAATAAAAGGAGCAACTGCCATCTCATATAATTTTGTAGTTTTGAGCTGGGCTTGTAGATTAGGAATGGCTCCTTTGTGAGCTAGTCTAAGGGCCACTGACGTGACTTGATCTAGGTTAGGGGTACCCAGCAGGTAGTCAACAAGACAGGGGCCATTAGTTGGGTTTAAAACAGTAGGAGTGATAGGCAGGTTGGCTATGTCTTCCTCCATTGGAGGGCTGGAGACTTCAGGCAAAGATGGGTCCTGAACTGGTGGAGATGAAGGACCATGGAAAGTTGTTTCAAAGGGAGTAATCAAGGGGCTTGCAGCCCCTGTAGTGAGCACCATTTTTGTCATGTTCTGAGGCGCAGTATGAACACAAAACAGGAAATCCTGACCTTAGGATTGGATTTGTACTAAGTCTTTGTTAGATGGTAGGGAAGGCTATGTGATTACCTTGTGGCCCTGGATGAATACATCTCTACTAGTTGTGGCTAGAGAGAGGTGCTGAAGTACTTGGAAGACACAAAGACAAAAATGTGAATAGAACTTAAATTTTATTGGGGGTAAAGAACTGGGAATATATTGTTTTGTAGCTTTACCAAAAAACAGTACCAGGTTGGTAGGATCACTCAGCACAAGTACAAGTGGGGCAAGTGAGTTGTGTAGGATTGGGAAACCAAACAGATGAATTCCCCATTTTGGAAATAGACTCATTTTGAGGGGCAAAATCAAAATAGTGTGGATATTGGCATTCACAATAATTTCCTCTGCCTGGGACTATGTGACGCCAGTGTCACCTTGCTACAGTCAGACCTTTCTCAACAGATGCTGAATCTACAACTATAGTCTTTTGCAGGTGGCGTGAAGGGGGCCAATATTGTGAGTTGGCTTCACTCCACAGAAACCCATATCTGTATTTACCAAGTATCAGAACTCATGTGGGCTACCACTGCATCTGGGCGCCTCACAGGGCCCGCAGTGGCATGGTTCACTAACTAGGCCAGTCCAGAACACAAAGTTACTTGGGCAACCTTATGGGATTCTTCCAGGTCCTGCTATAGCAA
This sequence comes from Entomophthora muscae, assembly GCA_014839935.2. Lineage (NCBI taxonomy): Eukaryota > Fungi > Entomophthoromycota > Entomophthoromycetes > Entomophthorales > Entomophthoraceae > Entomophthora > Entomophthora muscae. The sequence continues at coordinate 364,702 of QTSX02005735.1, read as the reverse complement.
AACATTTTTGTCCATTGTAGTGAGGACCCTTCTACTTGCTATCAAATAGACAGGCATTGTCCCTGAATACCTCACTGCCTGGCAGCAAGCTCTTACTGCCACCCCCAAAGTTATCCCCAATGGAAATGCAGTGCTACTCACCCTCAACATCAATGGGTTGAAGCGCCACATCTGTAAATAGGTGCCTGTAGGGCGCTGCACCTGGCAGCACCCACAACCAAGTAGGCCGCCGCCAACCTTTTAAGCAGGAGAATAGGACCAAGCACCCTTGTAAGGGGGAGCTCCAGGTATCCCAGATCAAGGATTTAGTAAAAGCCTAGGGGTTGTAGATATGAGAGATTCTGCAACCTTTCTTGACCCACACCCCCAATCTCTTCTTGCCAAGAATCCTTGTAACTACAACCTGCACAATTTAGAGATACTAGTTTTGTTCCAAGTTCACAGTGATAACCCTGTCCTCCAGGCCAGTCATTACTCCAATAAAATCACCCACTTGAACTATTCCTTTTGCTTCTGTGGGAACACCACCAGACTTTTGGTAGATACTGGGGCCAATCACACCATGGTCAACCATGAATTTGCAGATTCCCAACAATTAGAATGGGCCCCCAGTTTCTTTAAGGAAGTGCATGTGGCCAACTCCCACAGGGTAGTCATCACTCACAAGACTTTACCCTTCTCTGTAATAATGGGGAACATCCAAGTTAAGCTCTCTGGGCCAATAATGGTTAGACTCAGCCATGATTTCATTGCTGGCCTTAACTGGATTTAGCATAATTGGCCATACATCAACTGGGACACCTTTGTGATTACCCTCAATATGAACAGGGTAGGCTTCCAAATCTACCCCACTGAAATGAACAAGCTACTCCATGACAGTGTATTTGTACAACTCACGGAGACAGGCACCTATGATTTCAAAGGAGGAAGATGGAATTCAACTAGTGCTCAATCAAGGACATCCGCTTGGAACCCACTACATCTCCCCCTTGGTCACAATGCCTCCACCAGCACTAATATCACTTCTTGAGGAATACAAAGACATCTTTAGAAAAACACTATACCAATTCCCCCTCCAAGAGAAATACAGCATATTGTCCAGTTACAAGAGTTGCTTCCAAAGGCATGACCCCTCTATTGCTTGACGCCCAAGGAAGACAAAACTCTTTGTTGACACCTTGTGGATGCGCGCAATAAGGGCTTCATCTGCCCCTTGCTCTCACCATATGGGGCTGCAGTCTTCTTTTTAGACAAGCAATATTGTTCCTTGTGGGGTTCCTGGTTGTCAGTCCCCAAAGTGTGTCCTGGGTCATAGCCAGGGACCGGCTTGGAGGAGTTAGCATTTACTAGTAGAGGGTGTTGGCTAGCTAGAGGTTTATACTAAGCCTACATTAATGCAAACTCTTCCAATACTTTTCCTATTACTAGGCAGGCATCCACACCATGCACTTGTACTTCAGCTGGTGCTAGACCTTCTGTAGGCCTGTACCAGTCTTTCAGCAACCTAGCAAACTCTTTTTCTATGAACTTCTGTCCTCTCTCTGTCATTTCAAGGTGTCTAGTCAACCTTTCCCACTCTTCCTGAGAGGTTTTACTAGTGACAAACCTTCTACAATTCTGACAATAGGTATCTTCCTCCCCTTGGCCAGGGTAGAAGATGTGGGGCAAATTCACTCATGGAGGTTATCTGTGCTACTTGGAACTTTAGGCAGGGGCTGTAATAGGCTTTTATTCACAGTCAGAAGGAAGATCCCCTTAGAAACCTTCTGGTATATTGCCTGAGGGTCTAGGAAACAATAGGGTTTTGCCAATACCTTGCAGTCCTTCAACAATATCTTGGACTCCTTTTACTTGGACTTAGGCTTCTTCTCCTTGGTCTTGGACTCCTTCTCTTGAGTCTTGGGTTCCTGCACTTAAGTCTTGGGCTCCTGAACTTTGCTCCAGCTCCAAATTTTTATTTCCAGCTCCAGATCTTTTATCTTGGGCTCCTGCATCTGTATCTTGGGCTTATGCACCTTTGTCTTAGGCTTAAGTCCTCTGTGTAGTCATTCATGCCTTTGTAATCCACTTGTGTCAGTCCTTGAAAAGCTCCAGATAGCTTCCCTTTTTATAGCTCCTTGTTTCAGTCCTGATTTCCTCTCAGAACTCTTGTTTTCCAAAGCTTAAACTATCAAGTTTTTCCTCCTCCACAATATATTAAACTTTATCACTTACTTTAGATAATTAAAGCCCTGAGTTTTCTGCTTCATTTCCTCATTTTTTAGGCTTTAACTCTTCAGTTAAAGCCCTCAAAACACTGATCAAATAGATCCTGGCTTGCATCCAACCATATACTTGGATTAAACAGTTTTTCCAAACAGCTCATACAAATGACTTGCTCTTGACCATGGTTCAAACTGGTTGCTATCTTACTCTGCATAAACAACTGCTTTGTGTTTTGAACAGTTTTGCCTTGATTACTATCACGTTTCTCCGGCAAAACTTGAGCACTTTTGCCTATGTTTTACTTAAGGTATTTTCAAATCCTTGATTCTTCAATGTTTCCACAAGTTTCCTCGCATTTCCTTCATCATTTTTGACTTCAAACTTGTCCGTTGCTTACCTTTTGCCTCTCCTAGTTGTTCTCAGCAAAATTACAGCATTTGTTCTTACAGTTTCTCTGTCCTGTTTCCAGCCTTTTCCTGGCTTCATTCCAACTCAATCAGATCTTAATCAATTACAGTTTAATCCCTGTAAACCATTTCATTTTTTCTTTCTTTTTTATATGATAATTATCTCAATCTTTTTATCATATAACTTGGTAGTATTAATTAATTCTTTTACTGCTTCTTTCTTATCAATAATCCTTCCTTTGAGAGTCCAAAACAAGCATCCTAGCTCATGTATCCACTTCTGCTGGTCCTTATCAGCTAACTTCCAGTTCTTCAGCTATTACTGCACCATATTATTCTAGCCCTTCAGCTAATTCTTCCTTATCCATAAGTATGAACCACCTAGGTTCCATGTGCACCATGAACCATCTTGGTTCCAGTCCTCACTATGAACCATCTTGCTTCTATTCCTTGTTATGATCTTCCAGTCCCTCAACTAGTCCTCACTGTGATCATACATTCCGTCTTACTAGTCTTAAATTTTGATCCTACACTATGAACCACTTTGGTCCCATTGTCAGTCCCTGTTACCAATACCTCAGACTCAGGCAATAAGTTTACAAGGTTACTGGCATTTGACTGGGCCCTTGCAAGTGTCCTTCACTTAGGCCATTTAACCACAGACAATCCCCATGTCTGTACAGTTGTCTTTACTCACTCAGGTGATTAAGTATGAGCTTTCAGTTGCAAAGTAATCAATTTTACTTCCCAGATGCCTGATCATACCAAGTTCTGCAGCTGCTTTCCCAAGCAAACCGCCTTGGTGACACCCCTGAGCAAATCTATGCCCTCAATGCTCACTCTGGGTTCTCCCCAAAGCTCCCATAGGGACATAAACAAGGACACTCTACCAGTTTTTTAGGTAGGACACTTGCTTATAGACCTCCTGTAAGTGTATTAGGGTATGTAGAGCCCTCAAAGCTCTTCCCCTCCCTGGCAGCCCACACTACCCACCAGGGTCCAAAACTTACAGCCCTGGTATCCCAGTAGCCTACCATGCTGGTACACTCTTCTACCCTGACAGCCTGCATTACCTGCCAGGGTCTAAACATCCTCCAGCCTTAGCAGCAAACGCTACCCATCAGGCTGGATCACATTCTATCCCAAGCAGCTAAAGTTCCCTGCTGAGCTATCTCATTCCTCACCCCAAGCAGCCACAGTTCCCTGCTAGGTGAGGACCTCTAGCCCACAGCAGCCAATATCTTCTGCTGGGTGAAGACAACATCTGTCCCTAGTAGTCTTTTCACCTACTAGCCAGGCCTTATCTTCCCTAGTATCCATACTTTCCTACTAAGCCTCTACCTTTAACAAACCAACAACACATTGTCAATCTTCAGCATAGCGTCTTTATTTGCAGCCAAATTAACTCTTGCCTTCAAAACCGTTTACATGTGGATCATCATAGCAGGTATCAATCTTGCATCTTTTTGAAGAGCTGGTTATTGCAAATAAGGGTGTTCTCAGACAGCTTAGTCAGGGAAGTTTGAATCTCTTCAGTCTTTTTCTCCCAAGAAGAGGGATACCCAATCAGTTCATATAATAGATCTGCTTTAGCAGAGTGTAGAGCAAGGATAGGCATTCAGGACAATCCATCAGCATTTTGATGTTGAATCCTGGGACAGTGTAGCATAGTGAAATCATAGCCCTGTAGGTGGAGAGCCCATCTAGCTAGCTGTCCCTCTGGTTTTTTGAGTTGCTGCAGCCACTTGAGTAAGGCGTGATCAGTGACCACAGTGAAATGGGTGCCATAAATGTAATGCCAGAATTGTTTAACTGCATGCAACACGGCAAGACACTCCTTCTCTATGACATTATAGTTCTTATTGTGTTTGTTGAGGACACAGGAAGTATACACTACAGGATGATCTACTCCCTCATCATCTAGTTGAGCCAGAATGGCCCCAATAGCTAGGTTGCTAGCATCTGTATGAAGGATGAATTCCTTATCATAGTCAGGATACACCAATATTGGAGCCTCCTTGAGTTTTTGCTTGAGAGTCTCAAAGGCCTGTTGTTGAATGGCGGTCCATTTGAAGGAGACATTGTGTAACAGTTGAACCAGAGGTTTGCTTGTGTTGGAAAAGTCAGGGATAAACTTCCTGTAGTAGCCCATCATGCCTAGAAAGACCTGTGCTTCTCATAGATTGGTAGGTGGAAGCATTTTGTCAATAGTCTCAACCTTCTTGGTCATTGGACAAATCCCAGTCTGGGTCACCTTATGGCCCAAGAATATAAGACATTCCTTGAAGAAAGCACACTTTGATGGCTTTAGTTTGAGGCCAGCTTCTCAAATTTTTAGTAACACTTCTTTGAGATGAGCCAGGTGATCAGTAAAGATAGCGCTGAAGACCTTTATATCATCCAAATGCACCAGGACACATGAGAGCTTCAAGTTGCAGAGAATGGAGTTCATGGCCCGCTGGAAGGTAGCAGGGGCATTGCATAGTCCCTGAGGCATACAGGTAGGCTCAAACAGCCCTTCAGAGATGATAAGCGCAGCTTTTTGCCTATCTTCAGAAGAGAGGTCAACTTGCCAGTAACCAGATGCCAAATCCATAGCTGAGAAGAAATTAGAGCCTCCAAGGCGGCAGAGAGCATCATTGATATGCAACAAGAGATAAGAATCTTTCTTGGTTAAAAAATTTAACTGTCAATAGTCCATCACAATGTGGTGACCTCCATCTTTATCCTTCAGTATGAGCAAAGGGGAGGCCCATGGACTTTGGGAAGGAGCCAGTAGCCCAGCATCTAATAGTTGCTTGAGTTCCTTAGACACCTGAGCGTTCTCTACTTGACTACGGTGGTAAGGTTTAGTTCAGAAGGGGGAGCATCACCAGTATTAATTTGGTGAATAACTCCTTTATCTAGACCCTAATCAGTGCTATCTTTAGCAAATATATCTGAAAATTGATCTAGCAGGTTGATTACCTCTTTCTGTTGGACTGGGGACAGTTGCAGGAAGTTCTGAGTAGTAAACAAAGATAGGACCTGTGGTTCATCTTCAGTTAAGTTGAAGTCCTGGAAGGTACCAAAGGGATGTAGGGATAGCACATCAGGAGCATTCAGCAACTTGCCATAGCTAACAACCTGACCTCTAGACACATTTATGGTAGAGCGGTCAAATTGTCTACCAAAAGATGGACAGGATCTTTGTGAGAGACATCTAAGATCCCTGGGAAGAGGTAGGATTTGTGCAACCTAGCAAGAGAGGAGAGTACAGCTCTAAGAATGTGCGTTCAGGAAACTTGTACAATATCTGAGAGTCTAAGATGGCTTGAGAGCCAGGAGGAATGATTGCAGCAGAAGTGGCAAGGAGTGGAATCCCTTCTGACGCAGGGCAGGCCATAGGAGGGCACTTCATGCTGAACAAGTGGGTATAGTACTTTAGCGTGAAGACACCAGTGGGTTACTCTAGGGCACACATCTTGAGGCGCTTTCTGGGAACTTTGATGGGTTCTTCAAAGATCAAAGGGACTTTATACCCTAATATAGAGATATATTCATCTTTTAATTTGATAATCCCATTTTACTCCCTAAGGAACTGGGTACCAACTAGAAGATCATAGCTCTCATTCTCCAGGACCACAGCAGGCGCAGCTAAAAGTAGCTTGCTAAACCACATAGGGAGAGCAGAGTAAGCTTCTATAGCACAAGTCATGTACAACCCAGATGTACCATAAGACTGATGATAATTGAGGTCAGGGGCAAGTTTAAGCTTCTTGAGAAGCTTTGAGGAGACAACATTAACAGGAGATTTTGTGTCCAAGACGGCCTTGATCTTCACCTTTTGGATGGATATCTATACATGGGTAGTAGTACAACCAAAGGGTGGGAATACGCCCAGGATATCTTGGGCTTTGATTAGTTCCTTGTCCCACTTCTCAATCATGCATCTTAAGCCAGCAAACCTCTTGTGGACAGTCTGAAGAGGAATCAAGACTGAAACATTCTTGAAAACAGCATCAGCTACTTAAGCCGCTTCTTCAGAGGATTCTACAAGTACAGGAAACCTCTTAGCTTGTCTGAGGTGAGGACAAGAGACAACTTCCTTTGCTTTAGGCAGAGGCTTGACAGCTGTTGTAGCTTTCCCAGAGCGTAGCTTGTAAGGGACTGCAATGGCTCTGGGGACAGCTAGAACTGAATATACATAATCATCAGAATCATCAAAGTCTGAGTTATTCATATTGGAGTCATCAGAAATATCATGGAATAGTAGCAGAATGGGAGGTGCTTCAGTGTCAGCGGGCTCAGATTTTATAGACGGGGGAATTGGAGGAGACTGGGAAGAATTGTCAACTAAGAGTGTCTATGCCTCTAGATTGACTGTTCTTTTCCCGCCTTCTCCTTGGGATTGGCACCTTCAACTCAAGAATTGTTACAGACTCGGGAGTAGTGACCTATCTGGCTGCATTTATGGCAACCTTGAAGTCTAAAAGGGTTCTGAAAGTTCATAGTGAGGATGTGTGGGCCATGGGAAAAAGAACCAGAGTTATAGGAAGCTCAATTATCATGTATAACAGCTCTGGAGTGGGTCAGGCGCACATCCTGCAGCAATGGCTTTATGCTCTTCATCAAGGAAAGCATGGACTTGTGAGCTTTGAAATGTAGGCACAGAAGTTGATTAACTTTGAGAGCTTGAGTGCAATTCATGTAATCTTCATGGTCTGTCAACTGTCTACTAGCTATCAATTGCTATCCTTCCATGTAGAAGCTGTCTGCAAATTCATCCAGTGTCTCTTTGAGTTTGAAGGCAATGTACATGAAGGAGTCCTTTTTCACTCCAAACTAAGTTCACCACCAAGCTCATCAATCTAAAGCTGTTTTATCTTGACCCAGGTCTCAATTGTGGGCAGCTCTGGCACTATCACATCCTGGCAGGTAGGGTGCAAGCAGGTTAGAATGGGCTCCTTTTTTACCTCATACAAAGCCCTTCTCATGGCAGTTTTATAGATTCTCAGGAACGCCACAATGGTGGACGTTTTAGGGTTGAAGACTTGTTTGAAGGTAGGTTTGAAGTTTGCTTCAGGAGTAGGGCCACTATTGTTACTATCAAGCACATTTATACACGGGGAGAATTCAGCTTCTGATTCTGAGGGAGGCTGTTGTGCCCACAACTGACAGACACTCTCTTCAAGAGTGATCAAGGTCTAAGAGGAGCAGGTCCTGTCTGGTTGGCCAGATCAGTCTGTTGTTTGATAACATCTAAGTGTTGACCATGTGTGATTACCACAGTAGAAAGCTCAGCCAACCAGGAGGTCAGAGAAGGTCCCACCAATAGGCAAGGGGTGAATCTGTTGTTTATCAAGTCAATTAACTCACTCATTTCTTGAACATCCTTGTCAAGACAGGAGTAGTCCCGCTTCAGGTGGTTCACTTAATTTGCTAAAGCAATCAACTCCCTAGCACAATGGATTTGGGGGTTCCTGGGCAGGCCAGGGCAGCAGCCATCTATGTTAATGACCTCAACTGGGCTAGTGGCAGTCACCACAATCTCATGTAGAGCAGCAACTTCTTGCTGTAGCTCAGCAACTTGAGTTGTCAAAGCAAGCACCTGAGGGTCTGGCTAAGGCGGGTCTGCAAGGCGTCCTTGGCTACAGGTAGACACACATAGCTCTTGAATAGTGTCCCATAGTTTCTGTTCTCTAGACATTAGGTCATCAGAAGAGGGAGAGGGAGAAACATCTGGCTTGGGCGTAGATAACTCATTTACCTGAGCTTGAAGTTTGGCAATGGTGGCAGCCAGGGTGGTCCTCTCTTGATCAAATTCTTCATTGAAATTATGGAGACCTTCAGCAGCAAGACCCACTACTTGTTGTAGTTGGTCAAAGGAATAGGTACTAAACACATTCAGCTGTTGTACAAGTTGTTTAAAGTTGGAGAGGTAGGCATTCAGGGTGGAATCTACTTGAGTTTCCCAAGGCTATTCCAATTGGTGAAACTCATGTAGACGCTCCCTGACTTATTCAGGGATAGACTGGTGCATTTTTTGAATGTAATTAACCAAGCAGGTCTGGGAGGTGACAGAGTTGTGCTGATTGTCTGATACCAAGGAAAACAGGGAGTGGATCCACTGTTGATAGGCAGCAAACTGATCCCAGTGATGAGTAACAGCTACTTGTAGGGACAAAATCTCCTGGACGTAGAGCCCTAATACCATTTGATGGTGGGCTAAGGCAGGTTGTACAAAGGAAGACAATAGATTCTCAGCGGAACCAGCCGCTGAGAGGAGATGTTGTGGAAATTGCAGAGCCACAATCAATTTGTAGTATTCTGATTGACTGAACTGTAATTGGAGGCAAGGGGTGGCTCCTTCACAGGCCATCCCAAGGGCTACTGCCATGACTTGTTTAAAGTCAGGGGTACCCAAAGGATAGGCTACTAGGCAGGGACCATTCCTGAGTTTCAGTACAGTGGAGACAATAGGTGGTTCTGTGATATCTTCCTCAATAAGAGGACTGGTAATTTCAGGTGAATTTGGCTCTTGTATAGTAGGAGGCAAAGAACCTGAAAATGTGGATGCAAAAGGGATAACCAAGGGGCTTACAGCCCCTGTAGTGAGCACCATTTTTGTTGTGTTCTGAGGCTCAGCACAGATACATAATGGGGAATCCTAACCTTAGGATTGGATTTGTACTAAGTCTTGGTTAGATGGCAGGGAAGGCTATGTGATTACATTGTGGCCCTGGATGAATAATTTCTACTTGTTGTGGCTAGAGAGAGGCGCTGAAGTACTTGGAGACACAAAGACAAAAATGTGAATAGAACTTAAATTTTATTGGGTATAAAAATTGGGAATATATATTGTGTAGCTTTACCACAAAACAGTACCAGGTTGGTAGGATCACTTGTCACAAGCATGAGTGGGGCAAGTGAGTTGCGCAGAATCAGGAAACCAAACAATTGAATTTCACAGTTTGTAAACAGACTCATTTCAAAGGGAAAAAGCAAAAGAGAGTGATTTGTCTTTGAAATAACCCAATGAAGGCAAAATCAAAAAATTGTGAATAGTGGCATTCACAGCAGCTCTTGTACTCTCAACAACATGAGATAACTTACACGGTTACAGAGCGCAAGTGCTTGGCAGTGATTTACTCCTACCATAAATTCAGGGTGTACCTTCATGGAGTACATTTCACAGTTTTCATGGACCATGCTTCCTTTCAATGGCTGAAGACGCTGAAGGACCCCAAAGGTCAGCTAGCATGTTGGGCCATTAAGCTACAGGCATATAACTATGAGATCATTCACCAAGCTGAAGCAATCCACCAAAATGTTGACTACTTCTCTTGCTTACCTACTGTTGCTTTAGTCTCCCCCATGACTGACATTCTCTTTGATAAAATCATGGAGGACCCTTCTTTGTGGGGGGAGGAGCCATCAGAGATACAGAGGGCTCTCAAGAAGCTAGCTGTTGACACCAAGGTCATCAAGGGACAACTCCTAAAGCTTTGTGGGGATTCCTGGCTTCCTTATATATGGTCATCCCTACACATGAACTCAGCGGTAGCTGCACACAAGACTACTGGGCACAGTGGTATTCAGAAGACACTAGCAATGCTAAAATAACATTACTTCTGGGAAGGAATGCACACAGATGTGGTGAAGACTTTAGCCTCTTGCCACAACTTTAACATCAAGCACCCAAAGGTAGCCAAGTTCCAGCACAGACTAGTCTTCCCTGGTTTTGCCTTCCATACATTAGCCATTGACATAGTGGGCCCCTTGCCAGTTACAAACAGTTGAAATAAGTTCATCATTGTGGGTGTTGATCATCTGGCCAAATGGATAGAAGCTAAGGCTATCATTAACCAGACCTCCCTGATCACTGCTACGTTCATACTGGAGAACATAATATACAAGCATGGTTGCCCTATAGTACTGTTGATGGACAATATCACCAACTTCACTAGCTACATGATTCCCTGCCTAAACCAGCTGATGGAGATTTGTGGTACAATATCTACTCCATATTATCCACAGACAAATGTTATGGTAGAGCACACAAATGAAAGCCTGGTACAGATACTTTGGAAGCTTAGCCACCAACAGGAGACAGAATGGGATACCTTTCTTGCCAGCCGCAATCCTTGCGTACAATATTGGCTACCATTGGGCCACAGGGAAACCACCCTTTCAGCTACTCTACAGGCAACAATCAGGACTATCACCCCTTCTATACTTGTTGGTAAAACCTAGCCTGGCAGTATCCCCAGATGCCTATCTCAATAAGCTGATACAGATGTTGATATGGCTACAATCCAAAACCTACACAGTCAACCTCAGCCACAAAATCCAAGACCTTGACTGAGCCATGGACAAGCTCCCTCCCCTAAAGTCATATGTTGTTTGATATATAGTTTATTTCTTCAGCAACAGAGGGTATGGTTGGGAGTCTAAACTTGCCTCTCTCTGGCAAAGTCCCATTCAAGTCATCCAAAAGACTGGCCCTGACTCATACACATTGAAAAAGCCAGTTTCTGGACAATTGATTACTAGAGTGTATGCACAATATATGTGTGCTGCTCCTGGTAGTCAATAGTAAGCCCCAATGAGGACAACAACTTGAAAAAAGAAAGCCCAATGAAAAAAGATCCATGAGTTGTTGTCAAGGTCTTCAAAACCAAGAAATATGTAGAGAAAATGTAATTGGAAGAACCTTTATTGTTAGGATACCAGGTCCTGCATATACCAGTCCAATTGAATTAAGGCCTGAACTTCAGCCAAGTAACAGAGCTTGTTCCCAGGGGATCCACAAAGCTAATGACCAAGGATGGGACATTAAAGACACACTAAATGCTGAACACAATTGATCCCCATAGCCACATGAAAGGACACACAAGGAAGATACAATCCCACAGGAGGGATTCATGGAGTACATACTCATATGGAGTCTTCCCACCTAGATGGTAGAACACCCCAAGAAGCCATCCAAGGAAGTCAGTCATATTGTATTCCTTATTAGGGTCAAACTTGTTGACACCACAAAGTACCAAGTTTCTAGCAAGAGCCATGGCAACCAGATGGTTACACTAGTAGAATCCACCCCCTTCAGGGTAACCTGAAGCGCACAACAAAGCATTTGTGTTAAATTATTGGTAGCCACCCAACCCTCCACCTGGGGAATAGTCTGGCCAGGCATGGCCCAGACCTGACCACTACCTTGAGAATAGCTGACACAGTAACCTGCTGAGTGGCACCAAGTTGCTGACCACAGAAAGCAAAATTCTGGAGATGGCCCTCCAAGTACTCCTGTCATGGCCATAGTTTTCCCAGGTGTGGCTTGGCCAAAGCGCTGCCACCCAGGGAAACCCAACCCAAAGCCCCGCCAGCTTTTTGTGGTGATTGTAGATTTAAATCTAACAATCAATTGCAAGTGGGTGGTGGCACAGGAAATTGGGTCTGAGTGGGGTGTGGATGCCCCACACCCAATTTTCCCTTCTCTGACCTGCTGGTCAACAAATCCTGACCTCAAAGGAGGTCAGGTAACAGCTTACAGAACCACCATTGGTAGTATCTGTAAGCTGTCTAAATATTATATTCAAGGAAGCCACCTCATCAAGATGTACCCAAAGGCTTTAAGTAACAATTGTCCCCACCAAACTACCTTAGTAGTTTGATATTTTACTCTCAATAAATATCTTGCCTCAATGATTCACTTATTTCAATATTTTCTAATCAGATTTTTAATAACCAGACTGCTAGATTCTGCTTTCTCACCTCTGCAATTTCCTGGTAATCTTCCACCTCCTGCTGAAATGATTCCTGAAACCTGCAAAATTGAATGTGAGCCTATCTATGCTGCTGATTCCTTGACGTTGAGCCAAATAAAGGTCTTCCTGATGTACCTGTGCATAATCTTCTGCTGTACCTTTCCTTATTCACTCTTCAAGGGTTATCATTTACAAGTAAACACACATTGTCTCCTCTTAATTGATAATGTCATCCTAATTTGGGTGTACATTCCCCATTTGATCAATTATGGCAAGCTCTCTCTACTTTACCCTGACATTATCAAACTACTCTAATTTTGATATATTGTATGGCCTGCGCATCTTTGTTGTTAGATCATTCTCTTGCATCATGGATATCTCAGTGGTGACTTCCACAATGCTCATTACTTCATTTTGGAGTATTTTTGCAGTGATTTTCTTTCCCCTGTTATACCCATCCTTTTCAAAGATAGAGATCACACAACCTTGTCATACTTTACTCTCACGCCTCAAATTCTGGTAGCCTGCTCCTAGCCTTCCATCCCCTTTGTTAAATACTGCCAGAGAAATCTTGGCATTAACTGAGGAATGGACCCAGCATGGTTTCCCTCAGCAGCTTCTCAGCTTCTTACTCAAACAAGCAGAACCCAAATCCTGTGAGTGGTGTTTGTCTATTCTTGACCAAGCACCAAACTCCTTTGATGATGTGTCAACCCTAATCCCTTTGGTGATGTGCCAAGCTCTGGCAACTTCCTCTTTGATTGACTACAAAACCCTGTTCTCAAGGCCCTCAACCTCTACCCTTGCACCTCAAGCAGTTTCAAGCCAATACCAAGAAGTCATCACTCCCTGAAAGCACTAAGCTTGCGGCCCTCTATCTCAGCCTTGACCACACCGGTCAAAGTCTGCCATCCTGGTTGCACCCTTCTGCTTCTGCCTCCAATATGATACAGCGCCTCCTGCAAGCAGTTGGGGGTAAGCTAGTGACGTCCCAGCAGCCAACTCAGCCTCTGTTATTGGAGGCTCCTCCCATGTTAAATTGCTTGAAAAGTCAACAGGAGCTAGCCACTCCACAAGGGCCCATATCCCCTGAGGTTTCTCAATCTATTGTGACTCCAGCCCCCACTCTGGATATAGCTCCTGTTGTCAGTTCTCCTCCTCAAAGTATTCCTATCCTGGCCACGCTCTCCTTTTACAATATTGACAACTCCAGTGCTACCCTGGCAAACTTGAACTCTATTGACTCCCAAGCGCCTACTTCAGGTAACGCTACCAATGCTGTAAACTTATACACTTTAACCAGAACTGTTCATTGCTATCCGCCAAGGCTCAGACTATAGTGGATCTCCATGTTGCCACTATGAATAAGGTTGCGCCTGCTCCTTGTCTTGAGCCTATTGTCATTGAACCTGTGATTGACCAACCCTTTGTAGCCTTGAATGAGGACCTGTTGTCCATTCAAACAGCTCCTTAACTCCAGGTACAAGTTGATTCCAATCACCCCCCTCTATCAAATAAAACAAAGATGGGATATTTTTTGTTTCATTGCTCCTTTGCTTCCACATCACATCTAACAAAAGCTGTAGCTTTAGTAGATACTGGTGCCATAGACAACTTTATTTCAAAAGATCTGGTTGACAAGCTAGGTTGGAATATAATCCTGGTGCTCTGTGCAAAGGAGGGGTATCCAATGTCTTCCGTTCATTCAGACTATGTTGCCTGTTATCCTTCTCCATCACTGATCATGCCTTTGTTGCTGACTTCACAGTGGCAAAGCACCTGACATACCCGGTGATCCTAGGCGTGGAATGGTGGCAGGAGCACAATATCACCCCAATCCTCAAAGATAACCTACTGAGGATTGCTCATCCTGCCAGAATTTCCTTGGAGGTACCAATGATCCCATTTGGGAAAGAAGCCCCTCACATCTCAATGTCAGTCTCAGCAACAATAAAACCCGCCACATCATTTGATGTACTTCTGTCATGCCTCTCCCACTTGCACACAGCCTTTGATTCTAAGCTGGCTGATGGTCTCCCCGCACACTCACAATTTGACTTTGAGTTTAAACTCACTGTTGATTTGGTGAAATTTTCTTCTCCCATCTATCCCTTGGACTTAAAAGAGGAAAAATGCTTAGAAGAATGGACAAAGGACATGGAAGCTAAAGAATAGATCTTTAGGAAATCTTCTCCTATATGCTCTCCACTGCTGTTTGTTCAAAATTCTGATGGATTATTACGCCCCTGCATTGATTTTGGCAACCTGAACAATGTGACTGTATTGGACCCATACCCCATGCCCATTGAGTCTCAGATCTCCAGGGAGGTGGAGAAAGCTAGAATCTTTTCAAAGCTGGACCTCTTAAATGCTTTCAACCAGATTTTCATCAAAGAAGGTCAGGAATTGCTCACTGCTTTCAGGACTAAGAAAGGCATCTTTCAGTACTGAGTCATGCCCTTTGGTCTAAAAAATGCCCCAGAAGTATTCCAGAAGATGATCAATGCATCTTAGGTGAACTCATTGGGAACTGTGCTATAGCATACATGGATGACATCTTAGTATACTCTCCAGATGAGGAGTCTCATGCCACCCACCTTTGCGCTGTAGCAGAAAGGATCCAAAAGACCAATTCTGTCATCAAACTGAGAAAATGTGAATTTTTCAAGAGTAAGTTTCTTTCTTAGGAAATCTGATTTTGGAGAAAGGCCATGCCATTTCCCCTGACAAGGAAGCTGCAATAAGGAATTGTCAGACCCTGACAAACATTATCCAACTCTGCAGTTTCCTGGGAACAGGCAACTTCTTGAAACGCTTCACCCCCCACTTGTCAGAAACAGCAGCCCCCCTTTACGCGGCTAATGGGAAAAGAACTCTGGAATGGTCCACACAATGTGATGCTGCGTTCAATGCTGTTAAGAACATCATGTGTTCTTCAACTATGCTCTGCCATGTTGATGCCTCCAAACCCTTCATCTTAGCCACAGATGCCTCCAAATTTGCCATTGCCTCAGTCCTTCTACAAACTGCTGATAATGGACTAGAATACCCTGTGGGCTATTTCTCAAGAAAAATGAGATCTGAAGAGCTCAGCTACATGATCTATGACAAGGAGCTATTAGCAGTAGTAGATTCTATGAAATACTGGCAGCATCACCTTCACTCAGCCACACACCCATTTACAGTAAGGACAGACCACAAAGCCCTACTGTATTACCGGGAACCTTGTCTCTTAACTGAATGTCAGACCAGATGGTATGAAGTCCTAGTCAAGTTCAAATTCCAATACAAGTTTATCAAGGGTATTGATAACCATCTGGCAGACTCCCTCAGTTGCAACCCAGAATTCCTTCCAGACATTAAGGCTGAACAAGAATTTAATACAAAGGTCATGATTCCCCCCAGCGCCATTCTATCCTCTCCTCCCATGGAAACAATCTGTACCCTAAGTGTCCAAGAACCTGCCAACCCAGACCTGGTAGCTAGAGTCAAGTTGCTGCAACCTTTAGACAAACGGTACCCCCAGTTGTTTAAGTTGGCAAGTCAATCTACTCCCCACACCTGCTACAGTTCTGAAGACAGCACCATACTTCACAATGGTTGCCTGTGGGTACCTGATGGTGATATTTGCCTGGAAGTCATCAAGGCCCACCATGAAAACATATTGGTTGGTCACCAAGGAAAAAAATAAGACTATTGAGATAATCTGATGACAATTTGATTGGAGAGGTCTCACATCAGACGTAGCTAAATACTTGAAGAGCTGCATGGTTTGTCTAAGGGCAAAGCCCTCTCGTCTCAAACAGAAAGGTCTACTGGTACCCCTACAAATTCCAAATGGGCCATGGACATCTCTGTATGTTGATTTCATAGTAGAACTTCCTCCATCAAACAGTTATGATGCAATCATGGTAGTAGTAGATTGTTTTACAAAAATGTGTCATTTTTTCCCCTGCTAAACCACAATCACATCAGTCCAGATGGCAAACTGTTTGTCAACAATGTCTTTGCTTGCCATGGAATCCCCCAAGAGATCATAAGTGACAGAGGTCCCCAATTCACAGCACAATTCTGGGAGGAATTCTCCAGACTCCTAGGCATCAAGCTATGCAGATCAACAGCCTACCATCCCAATCTGATGGCCAGACAGAGAGGGTGAATCAATGTTTGGAAAAAAATTTTAGATGCTACTTTAATGCTGAACAAGATAACTGGTCTCAAAACATACCAATGGCCCAGTTTTCTTACAACAATGCCCCACACTCCTCTTCTAATGTCTCCCCATTCTTTGCAAATTATGGCTACAACCCCCAATGTAACTTTGGCTCACTCTCAGGTAGCAAAGTGGAATTGGCATCCTCACAGGCAGCAGCTTTAAAAAGAATCCATGAAGAAGTCAAAGTATCCTTGACTCATGCCGTGATAACTTACAAGGCTTATGCAGACATGAAAAGAAGAGAGGGCCCAGCATATGAGATTGGTGACCAAGTACTGGTTGACTCCTGGAACATGCGGCTAAAAGTACCCTGCCAGAAGCTAGGTCCCAAAAGAGTAGGTCCATTCAGAATCTTAAAGAAGATTGGATCTTCAGCCTACCAACTGGACCTTCCTCCCTCCTTCCACATCTTCAGTACATTCCATTAATGCCTATTAACTAAGTATGAAGGTCCCCCTTTATCTACTCTTGACCCCATAATGGTGGATGGACAACTGGAATATAAACTGGAATCAATAATTGCATCCAAAATATCTCACAAGCGCCTGCACTACCTAGTAGCCTGAAAGGGATACCCATCCTCAGAAAACTGTTGGATTCCCCATTGCAACCTCACTCACGCCCAAGAAATGCTCCAGGAATTCCACAAGAACAATCCCCAAGAAGTAGGTCCAGTAAAGGCCACCCTAGCTGTCATGAAACTCCCTCCTGCCCACAAGAACTATACATTGGCAGCACTCCCAGGAGGCAGGAAGTCCCCTTTACCAAAGAAATAGAGTAATGTCATGGCCATAGTTTTCCCAGGTGTGGCTCAGCCAAAGCGCTGCCACCCGGGGAAACCCAACCTGAAGCCCCGCCTGCTTGCGACAATCGTAGATTTAAATCTAACAATCAATTGCAAGTGGGTGGTGGCACAGGAAATTGGGTCTGAGTGGGGTGTGGATGCCCCACACCCAATTCTCCCTTCTCTGACCTGCTGGTCAACAAATCCTGACCTCAAAGGAGGTCAGGTAACAGCTTACAGAACCACCATTGGTAGTATCTTTAAGCTGTCTAAATATTATATTCAAGGAAGCCACCTCATCAAGATGTACCCAAAGGCTTTAAGTAACAATTGTCCCCACCAAACTACCTTAGTAGTTTGATATTTTACTCTCAATAAATATCTTGCCTCAATGATTCACTTATTTCAATATTTTCTAATCAGATTTTTAATAACCAGACTGCTAGATTCTGCTTTCTCACCTCTGCAATTTCCTGGTAATATTCCACCTCCTGCTGAAATGATTCCTGAAACCCGCAAAATTAAATGTGAGCCTATCTATGCTGCTGATTCCTTGACGTTGAGTCAAGTGAAGGCCTTCCTGATATACCTGTGCATAATCTTCTGCTGCACCTTTCCTTATTCACTCCTCAAGGGTTATCATTTACAAGTAAACATACATTGTCTCCTCCTAATTGGTAATGACATCCTAATTTGGGTGTACATTCCTCATTTGATCAATTACAACGAGCTCTCTCTCTACTTTACCCTGACAACTCCTCAACATGTTGCATGGAAAATTGCCAGTGAACCACATTAACCTCCTCCAACTTAAGTTGATTAAGGACTAGAGGCTGATAAAAAACTAAGAACAAGGCTTCAAGTAAGGGATCAGTTTCCTCCAAGGGCAAAGTAGGAATTGATTCCCAGTGAAACTTGACAGACAAGTCCAAGTACTGCCTGTCCACATCCACCATGGGCAACAGCTGACCCAGAGCCTGTCCTCTTACCACTGGGGTCCTTTTGACTCACACTGCCTTGGTTGAAGCCAGTTTTTCTTTGGAATGACTACTTGAACAGTCTGCCTTTTAAGCTTTGGAGATCTGAAACTATAGTGATGAACCATACTAATACCCAGGGTCATGTAGGCGCTTTTAAACCCTGTCATCTAATCCAGTGATGGGAAATGTTTCAAATGTGCTAAGTAATGATAGATTTGATGGACATTAAGTTCAAAGTCAGATCCAGAATGTAATTACACATTAGACAATTCCTTGACCAATTGATTAAGAACTAGTGGACACCAGAGCATTCTGGATTCTACTCAAATCCTCTTGGCAATTGGGTATTTTGGAAGTTGCAAAAAGGGCAACAAACAAAGCATTTGATTCTGGAATTGAAGCTCATACTTGGCGCCTAAGTCCAGAAACCTAAATAGAGGTGACATCAACAATCCATTTCTTGATTAATCTCTACTTCTGGGTGCAAAATCAATAGCCAATATTGGTATTGATACTAATAATTTTATTGATGCCAAGCCTGGTCTATTTCCCCGGTTCTCCATCCCACCAATTCTCCCTCTCCCAATTTCCCACTCTACTATATATACTTGATAAATATATTAAATAAAGATAAGTTTTTACCCCCATCTATTGTTCACTCCTACTTTGGTTTTACTACCCTGTTTTCAGGTATAGTAATTTAGCAATTACCAGGGCTAATTCTTGCTAGCTTCCACCAACAGTCTACACATACAACAGGATGCTTCCTTGATCTGAGAATCTTGTTGTTTTTTTTGGCTTTTTGACCAGCTTGGTACCACCTCTCATCAAGAGGGCCCAGAACTCTTGCTTGATCACCACCTCATTAAATTGAAACCAAGTGGCAATTTCTGAAAAAATTACGCCATTCTGCTTTAGGCTCACAATCTTCTCTATCACCTAATTGGTTATGATTTGACATTTTTTGGAGCCTTTGGGAATAAGGGGACCCAGATTAGACAGGGCAAGGGTTACTTGGCCTGAATTCTTGGGCAATGATTGGATACGGTTGGAGGGGGCCACAGTTGCCCAGTCTCTAGAATGTGGCACAGGCACAGGTTGGGCCTGGTCTTGGGGGTCAACATACTGGCCGTCAGAAAAGCCACCCATTGATGGGGCGGGTGACACTTACAACTCACCCTCCTCACAACTTGCATTGAACTGGATATAGTTGGGAAAAGCAGTAGTTGTGCTCCCTTGATCAGCAGCCTGAGCTTGGAGCAGCTCCTGATACTGCTCCTCAACGATGTCAAAGTTACTTTCACTTGAAAAACTCATACTAACAAAAAGCAATAAAAATTCTATTAAAAACAGAAAAGCAAAGTATTTCTAGAAAATTAATTTTATTTAAGTGTGTGCTCCTTTTTGAGACATTCTCTCAGACATAAATATCCAAATTTAGATGCACATACATTGAAAATAATGATGTAGTTCCCTGAATAGATTTTGGTGAAGTCCCTCCTGAAATCCACTATTTCCAATTTGAGTCCCAAAAATAATCAATTTTTTCAAAAAATGTGTTTTTTGTGTTTGAGCTCATCACTGTTTTGACTGAACCTCATGTGTTCTCTGTTTGTATCATATTTGTCACACACCCATCATCAAATTTGATGTAGAATTCTTCAGGAAGTGACTGGATTGCATGCATTTTGAATTTGAGTCCCATGTGTGTTTGCTGTCTCATTTTTGGAATTTGGGATTTGACTTTATTTTTGTTGTGTGATTGAGTATTTTTGTTTTCTAGCTTTAGATAAATGGAAGCTTTATTGAGTGAATTGACCTTCAACTGGTTTCAGTTGAAATTTGTTTTGTGACTGAACCTATGATTAAATTGACTAATATGTGTTTATCTTAACAGGTTTGAAAACTACTGTATAGTAAAAATTAGTGCAAGTGTTTAAAGAATATTTGTTGTTGAACTTAGATTGATAATGCTGTGTGGTGATTTTAAAGGTGTGTTGAGTATATAATTCTTGAAAATATAGAAAACAAAATAATGGTGAAAATTAAGAAGATAACTTTACTTTATTTGATATGAAAGTTGAGTAACCATACCATTATGGCAAGCAAATAGGTATTCATTTACATCATGGAAGTCATGATCATTATCTAAGTAGTTTTTCACATATATATAAATATATGATCCCCATAAAACATGGGTGTGTGGAAATTGTACCATCAGCTACTTTACAATCAAGTCATTTTGTGGAGAAATGATTTTCCAAGAGGAATTAATTAAAGATGTTACAACAGGTGCTAAGAAAACTTTATTTCCTCTGACTTATAGTGTTACCAAATTGTAAAATATGTCCCAGCATGTTTTTGAAATTTTAATCTTGGTTGCACACTGTGTATTTAAAAGAATATATATTTTTAATTTTGAGCATTTATTTTATTATAAACTTGAAATGCTTTGCGTTTTCAAGCTGGTTAAAGATGCTTTAAATTTACGTTTAAAAGATCTAAGATTTACTAGATTAATACTTTAAGTTTTCATTTGGCTTCTTATAAAACTAAATAATACAATTTTATAAATATGGGTCATTATTTTAGGGAGTGGGCCATTTTCTAATGCACATGCTGCTCAAGTCGCAGCATAACACAGTTCGATTTTGAAAAAGTAACTAGTTACAAAATTTATATTTAAAACCTTAATAACCCAATGAAAAATTAATATTTTTTCACATTGTAAACTATCAAAATGAAGCTAAGAATCCCATCTTTTTATTGGTGTAAAATATTTGATATGTATACTATACTCAATATTAAATCAAAAGTAATTTAAAAGATTATAATCCAGATTTTATTATATGATTCTATCTAATGATATAAAGTAGATCACTTCAAAGCTAATAAAAACTCTTTTTTTAATATACAAAGTATTTTTTTATTTAAAGAAATTAAAGATAAGATTAAGAGCTTTATTTTTGAATTTTATTTTATTTAAAAAGCTTAATTATTTAGGATTTTATGGCAGTTTGAAGTTAGGATGTTTTTATCACTGTTTAGATTAATTTTAAGGTTCAAGTGAGCTTTGAATCTCAAATTAAGCATTCTTTAAATAGAATTCTTTAGTATTTTATTATTTTAAAAATATGCGGAAGAGTTACAGTTAACAGAATACATCATTTTAATTGATTTGCATTGATTACAAAGAGGATATGATGTAATAATGATGCTTAGCTGCTTTACATATATCACTTGTGCATGATAACTGGGTATTTAATTAATTCTGCAAACATAAATTCAAGTTCAAACTATAGTAAAGGCTATCACACCATTTCTTTCAGAATGGTGTCATTTAGCTTGGTATATAAGAGCTAAAGCACCACAAAGCTTCTAATCCAAAAGACCCCATTCAAAGGCCACATTCTGATCAGAACTACACCATCATTAAGGCACATTTCAGAGATCTAACCTAATTACAGATTCAAAATACTACCATGTCCTCAGTTAAATTTACTTCTGCCATGCTACCCTTTTTTTCCTTGGGAGCTTCAACAAAAAGAGAAAGAATTGCAATGTTAAAAAAGGCATTCCTCTTTATTGCTGGTGATGATCTTGATAATTTCATCAAACACTTCCTTGCTCAAACTGAATTTGGGAGATCTCAGTTCCTGCAAACTATTCAAAATCAAAAAAGCAATGAGTTCCTTAAAAACTTAAAGGATCTCATGAAATCTTCTCCCCAAAAGCATCTTCCAGCCTTGTGATCTCTGGTTACTTCCAATTACTCTTTAAAAGAGCTTAATGATATGGGGTTTAATATAACCAAAAGTGAGTTTGAATACTCAAGAAAAATATATAAAAATAAAAATGTAAGCTTAAACAAAAAAAAGCCAAAAAAATAATAACTATTCATTAAAAAAAGAAATAACTAAAAAAATAATTAAAAAATTGCTGGAAAATTCTTTTGAAACAAGCCAGTTTACAAAAAAGGCGCCTGAAAAAATTTATAAAGATATAGAAAAAGAGATGAGTAATTACTCAACTGAAATTAAATACTCTCTACTTAAAACAAAAAAAGAAATATATGAAAATAAAAAATTGAAATTTCAGTTTCAATTTCTACTTACTATAAATTAATTCCTAAAAATATAATAAAAAGTAAAAAGCAAACCAATATGTGCAATATTTGTAATTTAAAAAATTCACTAGAAAAAAAGAAGGAAAAATGTGAAAGTAAAAACTTATCATTACCAGAATCTATAGGCAATGACTTAAAGACTATTAATCAGCACCAAGACTTTTATGTTCATCAAAATAGGGAATATTAAAAAGATATTTATGAATTAGATGATGAGTCTTGTGTTGTAGTTATAGATTATAAGGAAAACTTAAAGGTTGGAAGTGGTCCAATTGAGACCAATAATTGTTTTTATTCAAAAAAATCTATCTCATTATTAGGGTTTGCATTAGTTTTTAAAGAAAACAATAAAACCAAATATGAATATCATGGTTTTTTGTCTCAAATATTATCACATGATTCTTTATTTTCAGGTGAATGTCTAATTAGTCTTCTTAAATCAGATATATTTAAAAAAATAAAAAATAAAAAATATAAAAGTGTGGACTGATAATGGAAATCATTTTAGATCATATGAATTTTTATATTACTTATTATAAGAGGCACCTAAATATATTAAGGGTTCTATTAAATACAATAGATTTGTAGAATGTCATGGAAAAAGCATTGTTGATGGTCACTTTGGTGTAATATCAAAAATGTTAAAGGAAAAAGAAAATGAGCTTTATATTAAAAATATTAAGAATCTTAAAAATATTTTTGAGCAAGAAGAAAAAAGAAAAGAATTATATAAATCAGTACTATCAGGCTTAAACATTTCTCAAAAGTAATTCTTTTATATTTATGAGAGAAAAGTTAGGCCTATAAGGAAAGAGCTCAAAGTTAGAAATCTGCACATTAATCTTTCATATTTTATGAAAGATGGGAAGTTATATACTTCACCTCTAACATTTGAAAGTTTATCAGAATATTCTGAGATAACTTGTCATTTGAAATCACGTGATGATACCAGAGAAACAAAAATATCAGAAGATGCTAGTGATGTATTGGGGCAAGTTCATGAAGTAGGGCAGCTTACTAGAGGGTGTATTTTGAATAGAGTTATCAGTCTTTCAAAAACAACAACCTTTTTTCTGAAACAAACTAAGAATATTTATGATGAGCCAAAGATAGGGTAATATCACTTATAGCTTTGGGGCTGCTATTACTCTCCCATGCAACTCATCATAAATATTTTTGGTTTGTAGTTTGTAGTAGCACTTAAGATATTTTCAATAATACTATAAGTTGCACTTTTTGATTCTAAAATTGATGACTTATTTTTAAAAAAATCATCTAAGCCCAAGATCAATTAAAGTTTTGGGATTGGTTGTATTTTAAGCTTTCTGAATAATTAGAATATGAATAATGTGATCAAGTTATAAAATAATCAATCTGGCACCTAGGCATAACAAGGAAAATAATGACCCATATATTTAAGAGTTTAGAATTAATAGCCACAGTATATTGTCATATTTTCAAAGTAAATACAACTGATTTTCCCCACTATTTTTAGTAAAGGATTATCTGAGTGATTAATGACTAATTCATGAAATAAGTTAGTCTTAAACTGCTCTTGGCTATGCAAGTGCTTTACTGAGTTTTTATTAATTTTTAAACTATTGAAAATGGTTGGGTTTACTATTTTCAACATAAGAGTGAAACAAGGTTTGTGGTTTTTATTTAAGGAAGCCCTTTTTTTACGCAGTAGAAATGATCTTTTTTATATAAAGTAAGGCTATTAAATTCTATTTAGAGCTATCTTTGTTAAGTATTTTGAGTGTAGAGTAATTTTAGTATTATTCAATATAGGGGTCTGATCATTAAAAATAAGTATTTATACTTTCCATTGAAACTTTTTATAGTTGAATAAAGATAATTTAGAAATTTAGATAATTGCCATAAATATCCTGTACTACTGATCTTCTCATTAAAAGGATTTCTGGAAAATGACAGAAATATTGAGAATTAGCAAACAATCAATTGATTAATTAAATTTATTATAGAGTTAAAAATATGAACTTGGAATTTAAATTTTTAGTGTTATATAAAGCAGGCTAGCTTTTGGGAGAAGTTTGTTTTTGTTTCGTCTGGG
Organism: Entomophthora muscae; assembly: GCA_014839935.2. Lineage (NCBI taxonomy): Eukaryota > Fungi > Entomophthoromycota > Entomophthoromycetes > Entomophthorales > Entomophthoraceae > Entomophthora > Entomophthora muscae. The sequence continues at coordinate 340,161 of QTSX02005735.1, read as the reverse complement.
AAGGAATATGAAATATAAATGATTCTAACTTATGTTAATTATAAGTTCAAATTTTATACTTACATATCAAAGTATGCGGGACTTGGCATGTGAGGAAGGTATGTTTTTCTCTATCCGGTTTTTTGGATTTTCAGGGTAATATGCATGTTGATTTTTCATTTTGGGGCGGTGTATTTCGAATAGATCTTTGGAACATTGTTTTGTTTTCTTTATTTCACTAATCATTGGATTGGTTCCTTGTGCTTGGGCTTGGGAGTTATTTCACAGCGTAACTTTTAGGGATCTTTAAAGATATTAGCATGTGCATATATACTAGAATTACCTTGGCATTATTCTTGGCTTGTTCTTAGATGATTTGATGGCATTTTTGGGCGAAATTTCTGGTATCAGGTGGACAAGATGTTCTAGGAGAAAGAAGCTAAAAATGGGCGGATAATATTGATTTGGAAGTTCTTGAAGTTGAGCCTTATTTTGTATTTTGATATTTAGGCTGCCGGTGTTCTGGTAAATGCTTGGAGTCTTATAAGGATATGTTTTTTCTTCTTGTGTAATTGTAGATTGCTGTTATGATTTTTGCTGTGTTGGATTCTTTGGATGTGCTATATGGGTTTTATGCGTGCCGCGTTAGTATGAGCCTCTGATGTGAATTCGGAATGATTGCTTGAATATGTTTTGTTTAGGCAGCGTCATTGAATATTAAAGGGTTGGTAGGCTTGTTAAATTAGGCGTGATATGATCTGTGATTTTCTTGTGAAGGCTGAACCATATGACAGATATTGTAGAGCAGCCGCCAAATACTAATGATATGTTTTGCATGGCTTTCAATCTGCATTTCAAATTTTTGATAGCAGTGGTGTGACCAAAAAGGCTGATGCCTGGTTAACTAAAATTTGTGAATGTTAAAACCAATCATTTGAAAAATTAAATGAATCAGTTATATTACCTGTGCTATACAGTTCCCTCGAATTGGAATATCAATTAAAGTAATTTTGAAACTATTGGCTTTTCTTTCCTTGGTGGTGCTGGATTTGATGTTAAATAAAATTCCTATTAAACCATACATGAACATATCAGTATAAGACATACCTTTTGTTTTTGAATGAACCTCTAGAACGGAACTTTTATATCTTTTAGTGTGCTGGTAAGAGTCATGTTTGACAATCAATTTGATAGAATTATTGCTACAACCTTTACATTATTCTGCGCCTGCCAACTCTGAAACCTAAGTAGACAAGCTCAAAATTTAAAGCAATGTCATTTCTGCATTCTGTATTTTAAAGCCCAAAGATTTGATAAAACACCACCAATGCATGAGTCTCACCTAGCAAATATTTAGCAAATAATAAAAATATGTTTACCTCACAATAAAAGTATTATGCCAGTGTGGCACCCAGCTCAAAGTGCACCCAACAGCCCTAGCACCCCACTAGGATGGGCTAGCCCTCAGCAGATTGACGTCTTTTGGCCCACCTGCACTTCAGAACCTTCAAGCTAACAATCCAGCGTGGGCAGGAGTGGAAGTGGTGAGGAAATATCTTATTTTTCTTTTTTTATGAGCATTGTCAACCTAAAAAATATACCACCTTGGAAGAGCTTTGAACAAATATTCAAAATCTCTTCCTAAGGTGGTATGAACTGTGGTATTAAAAGTTAGTGCTTGATAAAAGTATAATTTTACTTTTCATTTAGTTTTTGCTTTTGTATGCTCTTTATTTTTTTATTTTTATTTTATTTTTTAAGTTCTTGCCCCATAAAAGTGCATAGCACTCCACAGACTCACTCTCCCAGTGGTGTTGCCTTCCAGCCAACCATGCATTTGGAAGACATCTGCTTTGAGCCAACCTGGGGGCGTGAGGTGCACCTAGGCCATTAGGATGACTTACCTTAGAGCTGGGTGCCACCTTGCATGCCATCCGCTTTCACATAACCCATGAGCCTAAACTAGTAAAAGTAAGTAAACTGTAAAAACTAAACTAACATAGTTTTAACCTTTAGCAAGTTAAGATTCTTAATACATACCTGTCACATAAAGTCAGTTTCATGTTGAGCCACATTATAAGTAAAAATAGGCATTGTTGTGGGGCTAGAAAGAATTTTTATTTAGTTAAGATTTTAAATGAGCCTTTATAAAATATGACAAGGAGCACTACCTTTCTTTAAACGCACCAGCTCTATCCTGCGGTGTTACAATTTTGGGTTGAATATATAAAAAATTATAGCTATCTGCTGTAGTAGCAGGCCTGAGAAACTTCATTGTATAAGTTAAAACTAAACTATTATATTACCTCCCAATAGTTTTGTCTATCACAGACCAAACAGTTTGAATTTAAAGCTAAAGATTAGTAATTATTAGTAGAAGCCTTTACCATTTTTGTCATGCTACTGGAAATTAACGTTAAATGTATCTTGGTTTGATAGTTCTGTTTAGAGACATACACACAATGTGGTGTTGATAAAATGTACTTTTGGCCAAGCACTTTGTTTTTCGCATTCAATTTTCAAAGGTTGCATGTGCGTTTTTTGATTAAAGCTTGCTTCTGATTTGCCAATCTTATCAGTTACGTGTTGTATAAACAACCATAATGACTCATTTGAATAGGATGTAATAAAGAGAATTAATTTAATATATTTTGTTGTTGGTTTGAAATCAATAAATGTCAAGTTCATAAATGAGGTAAGCTTATTGTTTTACCAAATTCTATTTTAGGCTTGGTTCAAAATTTATCAAATGCCTATTGGGCAACCTCCATATATTTATAATTCTTAATTTAAAATAATAATTAGTTATTTGCTTAAATTTATCATGTTTTGGTTTCAATTAATATAATTGGCTAGTTTTGAAACAAACATACTGTAAATTCAGAACCTGAACATAAAAATGTGGTATTGTCAAATCCTTGGTCCAAAATTTGAATCACTTTTGTGGGATGACCTTGTTTAATTAAATTGATTTTTTTGAGTATTTATTTGAATATTTGAAAATGCGGGAACTCATAGACATTTTTCAAAGTTCAAGTCAAACTGCATATTTCCAATGGACAAAATGAATTAATTGGAATCAGATTTGAAGTGTTCAAATCCATCAACCATTTTCATTAAGTTTACTATGTTTTTTGAAATTGCGGGATTGGCAAATCCAAGAACCAAATTTCAAATCACTTTTGAATGACACTAGTAAACTCAGATATTAATTGCGGGAACTGGAATCCAAATTTAATGTACAGTAAGCACACTAGGAAACACCAACCCAAATCAAGATGTTCCACCATAACTAAAATCAAATGAAAAATTCAATCTCAACAACCATGTTTAGACATAAAAAGTGATTAAACTTTAAAATCATCCAAACCTGGAAAGTATACAATATTATTCACTTCAAATCACCAATATAGAAACTCTGCTACTATTCAAGGCTAAATCAAGAGAAAACAACTACCCACAACTAAACCAATAACTCCAAATAAATACATATTTAATCTAGAATATATTTTTTATTTTATTTTTATGAACTGTCAATTGCATTCCCAACCCGCTCCTGCACCAGCCCGCGGGGCAGCCCGTCCACAAGGGCGTCCCAGAGGGTCCAAGAACAGACCCAGAACCCAGCTTGAGGGGAGTCATGCCAATACACAGGCCTCCCAAGGTGTCAGCGCCAGCCAACCACTTCCTGCATCCCAAGCCAGAACTACCAGCTTGAATCCCAGGCAGAAGCCACTCTCAAAGCCTGCCACAAAAGTCTTCTACACCAGGGTCACTGGGAATAATGAGGTTACTTACACCTCCACTGTTTACCCAGTTGTCACCTGGCCCCGCACTCTTGATCCAAGAGCTGCTACTTCCTGCCCCCGCGCCTTTGACACCACCTACAAGCCATTGGCAGCCACTGTTGAGCCATCTGCGCCTATTGTGTATTCAATCATTGACGGTGCCACTGCAAGCAAGCGTGATCCCACCTTCTACACAAAGGTCCCTGTCCCCTGTGTCAAGCCTGGTAGCCAGGATGCCGTGGTACCTGCCAAGGGCTGGCGTCAGTTGACAGATAGTGAGCATGAAGCTCTTCTCAACTGCTTGAACGGGGGAATGACAGTTTGGGATATTGCATCCCAATTTGGTGTCACAGCCAGATACATTGCTGACATCAACACCAAGTATGGCAATACTGGGTGAATTGCCAAATCCACTAAGGCAAAGAGACAGTCCAAACTACTTCAGCCCGTTCACATTGACACAATCAAGCAGTGGGTAGCCAAGGATTGCCACCTGGACACACTTGCTGTCTAATCAATGCTCATCATGGAGTTCAGGCTTTCTGTTTTCAAAACCCTTGGCTACAAAACAATGGTTGATTTGGGCTTCTCGTAGAAGGTGCTCGGAATTTCTCTGTACAATAGGAACAATGAAAAGACCATTGAGGATTGACACATTTATGCTGAGACATCTGGCACTAAAGGAGACTGGAAATGTCCAGTTCTTTTATATCAACAAATTGTTGTTTTCCTTCTCACTCAGGTCTAGGCATGGGTGGATTGAGAAGGGGTCCAAGGACGGCGTAGCCCATTGTGCAGCTGTCCATTCCCAGACCTATTCCATGGTCACGCTTCTTGGTCCTCACGGGTTGGACCAGTATCAGATGATTAAAGGCTCTCATAACAGCAGGACCTTTCTTGATTTTCTCCAAGCTGTCAAGGAGTACCTGCAGATAAATTACAGCAACACAACCAACGTTGTTGTGCTTGATAATGTCAAGCTCCACAAAGTGGATCTGGTTGTGTCCAAATTCCCCCCATTGACAAAAACAACCACACCTCCAGCTGCCAACTTACTGATTGTCTAATGAGACTTCTCTTTCTCCCGCCATATTCCCCATTCCTGAATCCAATTGAGGATGTGTTTAGTTGGATCAAGAATAAGGTGGGATAAGGCCTTCCTCAGGACACTGAGGATCTATTCAATATTCTTGAGGTCAGCCAGTTTGCAATGGCACCCAATGTGGTGGCAGCTTTTTACAAGCACTCAGAATCCTTCCTCCCTAAAGCCCTGGCCTCCAAGCCAATCAGATAAATGGGTGCTCTGGGTTTTATTTGTTTTTATTTTTATTTATTTTGTTTTTATTAGGACTCAAAAATTATTATTTATATATAATAATGTGACGTTTGGATGTATTATAGACATTTAAGAATACATAAAAAAGGTAAGTAAAATTAATTATACTAGGTATGAGGACAAATATTTTTATTATAAATGCACTGAATATTATTATTGGCTTTTGCGCTAACAAATGAATAAATTAAAAAAAGATAGAAATAAATTAGTTTATTTAAATAATTGTGAATTGTTGATGATACTTTGGCTTTTTTAAGCCATAAATTGGACCTTGCATGTCATCATCTGATCCTTGTTATTTCAGTGCCACTATAGCCACACAACACAACCACCAATGATTTTCATGTATTGCTTACTAATTAGTACTTAGGACACAGGTCAAGTATATCAAATATGTTTAACAAATCACATTACAAGGGAAAGGTAATTTGAGTTCTAAACAATCTTTTGTTTAGAACAATAGTGGAGCAGGCTGCATGATGCGGATAAATTAAATTATCAATGTTTATCTATATGATAAATAAACCTGTATTCAACAAGCCAATAAATAAAAACATTTTTACCTTATTTTTAATATTTGACGTGGTTGCAACTTTAACTAATGTCTTGTAATATATTTAGATATATTAATATTATAATTTAAATACTAAAAGTTAAAATAAAAATAAAAATATCAAAAGAAAAATTATAATTATAAATCATAAAAGTTAAATATTAAAGTTTAAATATTTTAAATCTAACTATTTTTATTAAATTGTGATTTATTCTAATATCAAAATATTTGATATTAAAAGTTTTAATATTGTAATATGTATTATTAAAATTTTAATATTAAATTTTAGATACTAAATATTTTAAATATTTAAATATGTTATATTTAAATTTTTATAGTAAAATTTAATTAGTACATATTTCAGTATTAAAAATATTTAGTATTAAAATATAAAAAATTAAAAAAAATTAATTTGTAAGGGAAAAATATTTATTGGGGGGATGCTAATTGCAAAGGGAATGTGATTATTCTGGGGAATTATACCCCAAAATTAAATTTTCAGCTAATGCATCTAATTGGATTCATGTACTCTTCTGTACGTGGTGGACAACCCTGGATGTGATTGCTAGAGGGGTGGCGCCCTGTACCCCAGTAGTTGCTGATTGTTTGATAAAAGGCAGGCGGGTGAGCAAATCAAATAGTAGGTTTTTTTGAGGGGGAACATAGTACCCGTATAGCATTGCCAATGCAAATGAATCATAGAGGATGTGCTCAACTGTCCTGCACCCCTGCAGTGTCTTCTGTTGTTCTAGTGCTAATTGGCATATATCTAGTTGAATAGGTACATCCTCCAACTTTTTGACGTTGGTTTTTAATATGCAGTGGAGGAGGATTCCCAGGTATACTGTGACAAGGATTCTTTGCAAGGTATACTTTTCCAAGAACATGCATAATTTTTTGAATGTTTGCACTAACCTATTAATATAGGACATTCAGTTGAACTTGAAGAGGGTTCTGGGGGGCGCCCAACTTGAATCAGCCCCCCAGGCCTTGGCAAAAGAAATAAATAAAGGTTTAAAATTATTCACAAGGACTGCATCCCCGACTTTATTTGATAGTGCCTTAAAAACTTCATTAAAAATTGCAGATTTCAAATATTCATTTCCTATTTGAAAGTCAGTTTTTATTAAATTCTTTTCCTATTCATTGATGTTAGTGAAGGGGAATTGTTGAATGCTTTTGTATATGTATTCATTGAAGTTCAGTTTGATATCCCCGCAAATTTCATTCATTTCCTTGATTTTGATAGTTGCTCCTAGTTCATATGCTTCCCTTATCCATGGCAAGCACCCTACAGGTGGTGAATATTCCCTATCTTGAGCTTCAATATTAAAAAAATCATTCATATTCTGTTGAATTATTTTATTTATTTGATTTTTATTTATTTGCTTTACAGGGGCCACCAGTGACTGGTAACCCCCGTAAAACCAACTTGGCGTATAAGCTGCCACTTCCACGGCCTCTTTCCCATTCCTGGTGATGACTAAAATAAATATAAGTAAAACATAAAAAGACTTACTAATTGTTTCCCCTGTGGCCCTCTCAGCCACAGGCGCCACTTTGGCAAACTTCATGAGCATTGGATGCTCTTCATTAATTTTTCTAGGCTTGATTTTTCTTATATTTCTTGCTGCTTGTGCTTCTTCTCGGTTTTCATTTGATAAAGCTTCTGTATTTCTTGAAGCGCTTCTGCTTCTTGCTTGTATTTCATTTTCATCTGTTTCCATTTGGTCAGTTTCCTCTTCATTGGTGTTGATTTTCTTTTGAATTTCTGTTCCTTCAATTAGTTTGATCTTATTGTTTTCTTTGGCCTCCTGCCAGAACTCCCACAAATTGTAGGCCATGTTGTTGAACTTTAGACTTGATAAAATTGTTCCCTGTAGATTAAGTAATCTTTCTTTATTCTTTTCATCTATAATATTTCCCAATTTATCCAGAGCATCTTCTTTTGACTGGATCAGTGGCTGGTCCTCATTACCCAGCTTTCCTGTCACTATTTCCCTGGCATTTCTTTCTATCTTAACAACCTTTTGCAGGTGTGCTTCTAATTTGTTGATCAAGTTATAGATTGTTGACATATTGTTTGAATTCCATCAAAAAACTGTTTTTTATAGTACTATCTTCAATGCATACATATTTTTCATCATCATTAATAAATTAAAGACAATAAATGTAAATATTGGATTAAAATATTGCAATTAAATGGCAACTCTTGATGTTTTGATATTATGTGCATAACTCAATGTATTTTGTTTAATAAAATTCATTGTAAACAAGGCTTTTGTCATTGTAATTTAATGAAATGGATTGTGTTTATATTAGGGCCATTAACACTTAGTACAAATATTGATACATAGTGCATTTTACAGCCTGTATATTTACCTATTGGTAATATTTCTATAAATTTTTAGTTGGACTTTGCAAGGTAATAATAATGTAATGTGTTAAAAAATCACTGTTTATTGTCATTAATTGGCTGATTTTCTTTGCTGTGGCAATTGTGTATTTTCTGATATTTACACACTAGTATCCAATTGGTTGGTTTCACATCTAATTGCACAGGCAATAGGAAAACAAGCTGCTACCCCGACCACATCTAGTCTCAGGGTGGCGGCTTGTTTCCTATTGCCTGTGCAATTGGATGTGAAACCAACCAATTGGATACTAGTGTGTAAATATCAGAAAATACACAATTGCCACAGCAAAGAAAATCAGCCAATTAATGACAATAAACAGTGATTTTTTAACACATTACATTATTATTACCTTGCAAAGTCCAACTAAAAATTTATAGAAATATTACCAATAGGTAAATATACAGGCTGTAAAATGCACTATGTATCAATATTTGTACTAAGTGTTAATGGCCCTAATATAAACACAATCCATTTCATTAAATTACAATGACAAAAGCCTTGTTTACAATGAATTTTATTAAACAAAATACATTGAGTTATGCACATAATATCAAAACATCAAGAGTTGCCATTTAATTGCAATATTTTAATCCAATATTTACATTTATTGTCTTTAATTTATTAATGATGATGAAAAATATGTATGCTAATAATTTTAAGATATTTGTAAAATGTACAACATTGTATTAATTATGGGAAATGTTGATAATGTAAAAAGAAAATATTATTAATTATTAATTGAAAGAGAGATATCAATTTTAATAAGTTGTCACAAAGAAAAGATTTATTTACTAATCAAAGGACAGGAAGGGGAGGGAATGGGCGGAATGAACATTGCCTTCATCTGCGCCTGTGAGAGGGGCGGCATCAGAGATAGTGGGGAGGGAATGGGTGGTAGTTTGGGAGTCAGGGTTAGAAGGCAGTTGGCTTGATGGGGGGGTTGGGGAGGCAGGGTTTGTTGACTGGGAAGAGGCAGCAAGAGCTGATTGCTTCAATTGCTCAAATTCTTCTTCTGTCACATATACTGCCTTGACAAAACAGATGGGATGGCGTGGGGGGAGACAGGGGTCCTTTCTGGACTTATCACTATCACTTGCATAGAAGATGATGAGATCAAATAAGTCCTGGACAGACACGGAAAGGAAAAGCTCATGCCCCTTATCAAGTTGGGTGCATAGTTTGTTGTAGGTGGCAGGCTTTTAGCACCTGAGGGCAGAACCAAAATTGTAGAGACATACATCTGCAAGATGCATGTCAGCGTAGTTGATGAGGTAGGACCAGCAGGTATGCCCAAAGCCCTGATTTCTTGGGTAGCCCATTCCCGCTGCTCCATCTCTGCACTCAGTACAAATGTGTGCACAGTGTTTTGTGTGGCCCACTCCTCCAGCATGGCCTTGAGCTCTGTCTGGTAGGCATACCCATCTGCGGTGTTTGATATTGCCAAGTAATAATTGATGCCCAATGGGGAAACTTTCAATAAAACCCCGACAAAATGATACAAGATTGGGCTGCACTTGTACACGTCAGACTGGATATGCTTCTCTCCAAAGTCTTGGATACTTGCAGAAATCTTAGTGTATGATAGGAAGATTACATCATTACAGGCCCTCATTGCCCTTCCTTGATAAAATTAATAATAGTTGAATTGTAGGGGTCAGTGTCCATCAAACTGGGGCCACTGAGAACTTGATTGGACAATATTCTAGCAGCAACCACAACCCCGTACATCCACAAATTCACTGTTCTTTTGTTGGTGGAAATGTTGTGGGTTCCCAACTGGAGACGTATCTGGACCAGGGGCATCTGCGGGTCACGTTCCATAATGGCCATCATAAGGAAATGGGCTGTGTCACCTTCAGTTGAAGTACGGGCACCAGTCAGAGTCTTCTTGGTAGGGGGGCCACAGTTGGCGTGGGCTCACAGGGTTGTAGCCACAGTGGACTTTGTAAACCCCATTGCGGCCGCAATTTCCCTGAGTGACATAAGCTTCCCTTGCTTTTCAACCATTTTGAGAATAATCTATGGAGTGATTAGTTTTCTTCTGCGTCTTGCAGGCTGATTGGCTGGGGGAGGGATATGTACATCTTGTGAACTGGTCAATTATATCAGATTGGCTGTTTTGGGGTCCTGGGCTCTCTGGGTGACCCCATGGCTAAAATGGCTGGTTCTGGATGCCATTGCTGATAAGGGATTTGGGTTAGCAGCTGCCTGTGCGTGATGGGCAAACAGGGCCATGCTTGAGGACTCAGGAGAAAAAACAGACTCCTGGGTGGGGCCTGCGGAGGGGCCTGCAGGTTGGGAGTGGCCATAGACAGAGGCTTCACTGTTAAGAGACCCAGTGTAGCCCTGCATAATTTTGTCAAGGCCAGGGAACAGCTTGTTGACTTGGTTGTTGTTGAAAGAAGACATAATAAATTTTTTATTAAAAAACTTAAACTCAAAAAAAGGAGTGTATATTTTAGTCAATTTTATTGTTAAGTATGTTAATTTTGTGAATAGTAGGATCTAAATTTTAGCTGTCCTAAATTGAAATAGGGTGATTTTTGAGAATGCCTATGATTTCTAAAAAAATCAGCACAGATCCACTCTAGATCCTTTAGCATCCTTTTTTGAGACACCCATAAATTATATTTATTTCAAATTCCTTGCAATTATGATTTGAAACTTGGTTCTTGGATTTGACAATCCCGCAATTTCAGATTTGTTAAGTTTTACATGATGTCTATGATTCGTTTGAAATACAGGAAATCCAAATTGTACATTAGAATCCTGCATTTCTGATTCATGTATCCCACATTTGTTTGTTGAGTTTTGTCTTTTGTTAGTTGAGTTATCTGCTTAAGAGATTTAAAATTTGCCAATTTAAATAAACCAAAAAATTCAAATTAAATGGTTAATTTTATTTAATATTTTGCTTTTCACTCAGCTGAGTTGCCTGCAAAAGTGATTCAAAATTTGGACCAAGGATTTGACAATCCCGCATTTTTACGTTCAGGTTCTGAATTTACAGTATCACTTGACTATCATTATGGTCATTTGGGCCTTTTGCTGAGCACCAGCACCAATACAATCAAATTACATGGTTCTAAATACGACTTGTTTATGAAGGCACTCCAGAGTAATTTTTACGGGAGATAACGTCATCTGATTAACCATTGCATCAGACATTAAGTCACCACTAATATTGATTTTTAGATTAAAACTGTTGCTTTGAAATCGATTTACGTGAATTATGGAAAGAACTGATTTGGTAAGCAGTTTATATTTAACTTTATTTAGAAAAAAATACTACAAGTCAAATATGCTTTTTTAATAGTGGGCTTAGGTGTTCATCACCAAATAATCCTATATTTTGTGATTTACAAAAAATACGGGCTTAGGTTTACTCTCTGTCTCTCTTAAAGAAAAACAAGATAAAAATTAAGTTAATAGTTTAAAAGTAAAAGCAAATAGCGATTTATGCTCCTCATCTTCGATAAAAAATATTATATGTATAGTATAATAAAATCCTCTAGGATTATTTTAAAAATCTACTAGCTATAAATTCGGGTTTGAAGTAAAATTATAGATGCCAAAACAACATGTTATAGTAAGAATTTGTATATAACTATTCTTTTTAGATCTTTTTATTGTGAATGAATTTAAATCAAAGGATGAATCAAGTATTGCCTTTAAATTGAAGCATAATAAAGTCATTTTTTGTTATTTTCTTATTCATCTGTTACATTAGTTTTATAACCTGTTGAAGTAATTGAGAATATACTTGCCTAAAAAATCAGTTCTGTCTTGAAAAAAGTGAAATGATTACACTTGAAGGTTGTTTCTACACAATAAAGTTAGCACCAACCAGGTACATGATTGCAAAAATATTCAAGTGCACAACAAAATAAAATTGAACACATAATCCCAAAAATAGGGCAGTAAGCAAGAGAAAACCAAGATAAAAAATTGAACAATTAATCTTATATAAGAAAAGTAAGTCAACCAATAAACTGTTTAGTCAAAAACTACACTAAAATCAGAGAACAATAGTGTGTCAGTCATAAAAAATATTTTATACATAAATTATCAGCACCTGGCAATCTGAATTGTTTTTAGACTCAAAATGAAAATATTGACTTTCTATATTAAATCTACTGAAATCTAATCAGGAAACAATAACATTAATTTTAGTTTTTATGTTTCAAAATTGTAACACTCAAGTTAGAGAGAGTGTCTCAAATATGAGCACAAATTCTGTCAGAAAATTGTGGACCGTGGAATTTTATCATCCACCAGATGATATCCTAAGTCTTCTAACAGTAGGAAAGTACAGAGAACCTGTGACTTTGGCATAACCTTTAGCCTGGAATATTTTTTGCCATCAGAAGTTGTAGGTCTGACAGGGCCCAAGGCCCAAAGAATTTAGGGGTTTTCTTCCTACTTCTGGGTATAGGGTCATAAGTTGTTGTCTTTATATTTTACTTTATGAATTAATACTGTATGATAACAGTATGATCTTTTGCTCTCCGCTTAATTAGAATTAAACTAGGTAATGGATTCAAAATATCAACTCTTTATTGTCAGAAATATCCCTGACATAAACCAAATATTTATTGAGATGTAATACTGGAAAAAATAGAGGAATTTCCTGTCAAAAATGCCCAATTTAATGAAGATTTCCCCCCTTTAATTGGGGAAAATAAAAATAAAACAGAGGAAAAAACGGAGCTCAATCAGTGCCAGATCAATTTATCATCTGGGCAGGCGCCCGCCAGCACCCTCTACCAACTCCCCAGCACTCAGCCAGCTGCCAGCGGGCCTCCTGCCAGTCCCCCACCCACCTGCCAGCCTCCCGCCCACCCGCTTGCTCCCTGAGTCCCAACCAACTGTCAGCCACCCACCCAGGCCCCACTTCCCAGCCAATCAGAAACCCCATAAATTGCAGCCAATCAGAAAAGTCCCTGGTTGCAGGGAAGAAATCACTGAATAATGCCTGCCCTTCAGAAGAAGAAAAAATTAAAGATTCAGATTTAAAAAACTATTCCTCCCTAACAGAAGAAAGTCAAACTCAAGTTCTTTATGTGACCCACAATTCTACCAAGAGCCAATGGTTTTCTGAGGCCCAGGCCACAAGGTTGAGTCCAAACTCCAACTAAATCATACTTTTTAAGACAAAAATAGATCAGGGAGACCTCAAGGATTGCCACCACCACATGACCCCCTGCCCAGGGAAAATCATTGGCCCCAGTCAAGAATAACCAAACCCACAACAGATAACAGAACAAGAATTTGGCCTTCTTCCCAAGAACCAACTGCAATTTCTAGCTTCCAAGCTTCTGGGATCTCCCATCTCCTGCTTTTCACTCCTATTTGCAAATCTTTGAACAGTAGGAAGCACTATAAATAAAGGATCTCTCCTCAGTAATAGCTTGTGCTATTATTGAGTTTAATACCCTCAATAAAGCTAGTTCTACTTAACACCTTTAAGTCAACTTTAATTAGTTTGCTCCAGCCAACCCCCTCCAATTCAAGGAAGATGAATCACCTCATCTTCACAGCTGTGCTCACAGCTTGCCTTGGGATTGGAGGATATCAACAGGGACCAGAGTTCTTTGGCCCTTTACCAGAAGGGCTAGATCATGACTATCACAATGATCCTGGACAGCTCAACTCTTCCAGCACTGGTTCCTGGCCTCCCCTGGTATCTCCACACTCCACCCTGTTCATTGCAGTGTAAACCTCATGTACTACGTGCTGACCTACTTTGCAGGAAGCTTTGGGAGATACAGCATCCACACCAAGGTCTTCCGGTGGTTGATGACCATCAACCCACTTGTCACATCCTTGACTGGCTTTTGGTTCTCCAACCTTCTGCCATATCTTCTTCAAGTAGTACCTACAATGTCTGGGTACTATATTGTTAGACAACTGATATTGAGGCCAGGTCAACTGCCTGTGTTTATCTGAGTTAGCTCAGGCCCAACCTTAGTGTGTGTGGTTTGTGAAGAAAGCTTGCTTGACAGCTTACAAAGCTCAGTATCTTTTCTGATTTTGTGCAACTATCCCTCAATCTGAGTGGAGTAGCTGTGGACCTGGACCTGGACCACATTCCAGGTGGCTAGCTAGCTTGGCTGGCTACTAGTTGGTGGAGATGATTTTTTCTCAATCAGAGCTACTCTAATACAATAGGATCAAAGCCTTTTATCTTAGAGTGTTTGGCCTGACCTCCCAGTCCATGTTGGACTCTTATAGAAGTGCTTCAGATGATGGCCCATATGATGACCCTTGTTCTAGGATATAATTAAAGTTTAGAATAGTAATTATTATGAGAAGCATGTTTGAGATGGTTGTTGAGATGGACCAATTAATTGCAATGAATGACTTTGCTAATGTCAGGATATGATTTGGTTGTTAATTCATTGATCCTGCAGCCTGTATTGTTCTGTTGAAACTATTCCTAATAATTATTGACAGCTGGCCTGCATTAAGTGGTTGAATCCATTAATTAGTCAATATCCCAAAATCCTGACAAATTCTATGACCTTAATACAGTAGTTTTTAACCCTGTTGAGATAAATGTATATTAGTCAGTTTAGAATGCATGAACTCATTCACAAAACAAATTTCAACTTGATAGGTCTGAATAGAAGATAATTTCACGGAAAATGAGTGCTATTTAGCAAAAATGTCCAGTCATACAACAACCTACTCAAACTGGGGCCCAATGCTTAACAATTCAACAATGAGTGTATCAAACACTAGAACACATGAGTTTCAGTCACAGAACACATCTACTATTTTTAGTATGTTTTTGGTGAACACATACAAACTCAGTCACAAAAGTTACAAACTTGATCCAACAACAAGCCACAGTAGCAACTGAAACAGACAACATAAATATAAAATATCAAAACGCAGGAATGAATCTATAATACTGTTATCAACTGTCCTAATTAAGAATGCAATCTATAATAAAAAAAGTAAATAAGTATACTGAGTTTCTGTTTTGGGATTATAATCAATAAAAATATCAGATTAATCTAAACTCATGATTAACAGTGCACATTTACAACCAAAAATAATTAATATAGAAATCTAAAAATCTAATTAAAATAAACGGTAGTGACTACAAGCCTTTAGGCTACTATATACAGAGAGATAAAAATTATAATAAGAAATATATAGATAAACAATTTCAATTTATTTTTATACCAAAATGGACACATCACAACAGCAGAGCCAAGGTGCCAGAGGAGTACACTATGGACATGGATACCCCTGTGGGTCAAAAATTGAGTCAGTGCAACACAAGTGCTAACTCAGGAAGGAGACAGGAGAGGAGAGTTCAATAGTGACGCTGCACTGACACAGCTGGTTCAAGGAGCACAAGCTGCTAGGAGGCAGAGCGTCAACCCCCAGGTCCAGAAGCTGACCCAGAAATTCACCAAGGTCATCATCACCAAAACAATAAATGAAATCACCACTGAGAGGGTGTCCTTGGTGTATGATCCTGTCTACTGCTGTGATGATGTTTTGGAAACCCTTCTAGAGAAGATCAAGCCAGTCCTGGACACCACATATGATCCTTACGTGAGTAATTCTGATGAGGGAGACAATGACAGGCTGCCCCAATATTACCAAACCACAAAAAGGCAGAAGGTGCTCAAAAAGTTTGCTGCATTCTACAGCCAAGTGTCTATGCCCTGTGTTGTGGTTGAGTCCGAGGAGTCAATCCCTACTGCCAAAAAAGCTGAGTACCATTTCATCCCCAATTCTACCTAGGAGACCTTCATGAGACTCATGGAGGAGACAACTGACTACAAGAAAGCCACAGCTATTGTCGGGATTTTGGAAAAATCTACACATAGGCTCTACACAACTTACCTAAAAACAGGTGTTATCTCACTATTGAAGAAATCCAAGTGTGAACTAGTTCTATTGGTCAAGGAACACATGTGGGCCATCCAACAGTGGATTGAGCAAAACTGCCATCTTTGACTGGAAAATATTTGTCAATGGTTGAGTTTGTTTTTGGAATCCAGGCTTTGGTTTCCACTTGCTACTGCGCAGTCAAGAAACTGTGATTCTCCCGAAATAAACTTGGTGTATCTCTGTACAATCAGAATAGCCCAGACAATGTTGTCTACCGTCATAAATACACTGAGACAGTTACTGCTCTCAAGGAGAAAAGGTCACTCAAGTTCTACTATATTGACAAGTTCTTATTTGCGTTGTCAATGCACAACAAGTATGGGTATGTCCCCAAAGGCAAAAAGAACAGCATGTCTTGGTGTGTGGCTGTCTGGTCTGTTGCCTACTTAATGTTAGCCCTTCTTGGTCCCCTTGGCATTGATCTCTATCAAATGATCAAGGGTTCCCACAATAGTGGGACTTTTATGGAATTTCTCTGATTGGTTTGGGAGAACCTCTGAGTAACCAGTTTGGGCTTCACCAATATCATTGTGCTAGACAATGACAGACTCCATAAGGTGGCAGATATTTTCAATGAGTTCCCAATGATTGAGCCTAGCGTTGAAACTGCCTCCCAAAAATTGGCCACATCCACTTTGCGCCTTCTCTTCATCCCCTCCTATTTGCCATTCCTCAACCCAATTGGGGAAGTCTTTGGGTGGCTCAAACAAGTGGTCAAGAAAGGGGTGCCACCTGGGCCCAATGATTTGTTCAATTTGCTGCAGGTCATTGTCCATACCCTCCCTGCTAAAACTGTGGCCAAATTCTATAGTCACACAGATTTGTTTCTCCCTGTGTGCCTCTTCAAGCAGCTAATCAATTAAAGGATTTGCTATTCCAAATGATTCATTTCCATTTTATTTTTTATTTTTGTTTTTATTTAGTTTAATTTATTTTGCCTTTATTTCTGTGGTTCCACGTGTATACTGTCATGTACAATAAAAATTAACAAAACAAAGCCAATCAAATGAAAATAATGAAGAATTGAATGAATAAATAACACATAAATATATATCATTGAAATTTTATTTAGGTTAGTTTCTTTCACATTTTTATATGATTCTAGTTATATACTATCAGTGTGTATTAAAAAATAACAAAGCAAGAAGGATGAATGAATAAACATACAGAAATGTTTATTTTTTACTGTGTATTTATTTGTTGAATATTGATGATTTGATTAGAGTGTACTGTAGAGAAAATATGTATAAAATTTAAAAATTGTATTTGGGTTTAGAGATTTACTGGGGTAGGAGCGGAGGAATTAAAGGACATTGCATTGAAATAGACTAGTAATTTCTATTGACAACACACATGTTGACATTGGTTCTGTACTATATAAATTGCGGAGGTTTGAATACAGGAGCATTATGATTCAATTGCCCTGGAGGATTTTTTCTGGTAGAGCTGCCATCATATATGTGGTGGCAAGAGTAAATGAATCCTGAATAATGTGCCCTATTGAGCTGTATCCAGTGGCAATTTTTCCTGTCTAATAAATGGTGCACTTCATCCAGCTTTATTATCACATCAGACCAGTCACATGCTTCAGCTTTAATCCACATCAGTACAACAAGACCTAGGTAAACAATCAAGTGAAGGCTCTGCCCTGCAAACAGGGCTGAGAACTCACAAAATTTATTGTATAGGGTACTGATTTTATTTTTAAAAGACATAGTGGTAAAGGCTTCCCCATTGTTTTTGGTATTCCAGTCTTGTTGGAGAGCCAGGAGACCCCAAAGTCTCCAAGGACGCCTACAACAGCAGGCATGATGGCAGCAGAACTATAGCTAAGCTTGGTTGTTTTTTCTTTAATTTTTTTTTAGGATATGGGATAGTGTGTGCATGGTTGGGAAATGGAAACAGAATTCTTCTTGTCTTCTCTCTATCTAGATAGTTTTTTGTATGGCATAGTTTGTACAAATTCCCAGAAAATCATGCCAAAGAGCTTGCTGAAGCCAATATCTGGAACGTACTGGTCAAGTTACAGGTTGGGGGCCACGGCCAAAGCTGAGACTCGCCAGTCAGTGTCATCTTGCTTTGGTTGGAGTGCTGCAAGTTGTTCTTGTTTCATAGGGTAATGTTCTTTTTTAAAGTTTAATCATCTCAGAAGCAGCAACTGGTATCAGGACCAGCTGATGCCCTATGTGGGGGACATGGTTGCTGTAAAATGTTTACAAAATATATGGTTTTAGGTACTGATGGACTATTCCTTCAGTTTCTTCTATAAATAAAAAATTTAGTATAATCTTTTTATTTATTTGATGTTTTATTTTTTATCTTATTCTTTATCTTTACCTGTTGCCTCCTTGACAGGGGCTGCTTTGCAGGATTGGTCACTAGTTGGTTGCTGGTCTTCTGTTGGTTTTTGTTTCTTTTTATTTTTCAGTTGCTCAAACATCTTGGGATCCTTTGACCATGCATCTGTAGTTGCAAACCCCTGTGGCTTGAACTGTAGGTTGGAGAGAACTTCTTTTTGTACACTTAGGAGCCTTGTTGCAAGTTTTTTGGTAGTATCAAGGGTCTGTATGTAAAAGCATTCTGGCTACTGCCAACTCACTTAACATCCAGTCATTGCCCAATTTGATGCCCTCCAATATACTGTTCAACATACCAAGAATGGTAACCAAATAATATCACATGACAATCCAAGTATCCAGTGGCTCAAACCCACCTTGCACATGACCAACCCCTAGGTTTGATCCAACTAAAATTCCTGCCACAGTCAAATCTATATAAGTCTAAAATATTATCCAATAAAAGATACTTCTCTTCTTTCCTAATTCCATATTTGAAGCTTCCTTAAAAGGCACTCTTATCACTATCAAAGTACTTATCATTTGTGTAAGCCATTTCAAAATAAAAGGTAGTAAAGCCTATCAAAACAGAAAAGCAAAGTATTTTCAGATCATTAATTTCATTTAAATATGTGCTCTTATCTGAGACATTCTCTCAGACATAAATAGCCAAATTTAGAAGCATGTAAATATAAAATAATGCTATAGTTCCCTGGATATATTTTGATATATTTACTATTCAAGGACACCATTTTCATTTTGGGTCCCAAAAATAATCTACATTGTCAAAAGATGAGCTGTTTTGTGCGTTAAAATATCACTTCTGTGACTGATTTTTTTTATCTGACTGTAGTATTTTTGTTACATGATCAACATATCAGAGATATAGATTGCTTCAGAATTTGACTGGTCTATGTTTTTTGAATATGGGCTACTTTCATTTGATGTAACTTCTTGGGAGTATGTATTTGATTTTGATTTTTCTGGTACATGCCTATCTTTATAATCTGGGCCTAGTTAGATGTTAATCTTGTTGTGCATGATTGACATTGAAGTGGAGCTATTTCCCTATCTTTTTGGAATGAATTGTTTTTATTATGTGAAAGTAAATTTTTGTCTGTCTTAACATGTAAAACCACTGCAATTCAAGATACTTTTATTGAAATTAAAGTTGAACTGTATGTAAAATGTAGCCATATTGTTTTGTGGGCTCTTCTTTTGATGCTGCATAGTATTGAGCTATATTGCCTCCTCTTCATTGGCATATCTCATAGATAGCTTTTGAGTGATGTTAAATTTCTGATCCACATTATTGATATAATATAAGTAACTTTTCAAACAAGAACAGACTTATATAGTCCTTTCATTTCCAATATTATTTACTATTGTGAGATTAGGCTGATTGACCACAAATGACCAGGTTAATCATCACACACAGATCTTTATCAGTTACACAAGTATTATTATTTGGTTATCACTTCATAAAGTGTGGTAATTATACACCGTATAATTAATAGTCTATTATAATTGATAATGCAGTTTATGCTGTGTAATAGTTAGTTATTATGATAGATGCATCAATTATATGCCGTATTATCACAGATCATCATTCCAATGTGTAGTGATTATGCAATGCATATTACTAGTTTATTATAATTGATGTAGCAATTATACACTGTAAAAACATTAGCCAATATAGCAATTATCATTGATTACACACTGTGTAATAATGTAATCATAAATTGTATATTGCTCATTCCATCCTACTGGACATTGCATCAGCTCAGTCCCACTCAGCCTGAAGGGTGTATATGATCATATCAAACAATTGATGTGCAAATGGCAAGGAAATACCAAGTTTGGATTAGCATCACATGGTGTATAATTGGGTTCCTTATCAGTTTGGGTCAGCATTACACGGCAGATAATCCTTGCATCAATATTGGATTGAGTCAGCTATTATACAGCATATAATCCCCAATTTGACCCATTGCATTAATAAGCAGAAGGCTTGCCAGCCAGAAAAAGATCACTGATTAAGCCCTGCAAATGGAATACTGGAATTCCACCTTCCAATGTGAGAGGGCTGAACAGGGACACTTTCTAAGCATCAAATAAATATGGTAAAGTTTCACAGTGCAATAATAGGCATGTAGGATACAGCCAACCAACAAACAAAAGTAGGCTAGCTCAAGAAGAGCGTAGGCTATAGATGAAGTGCCATGTACGCCTGTCAAGGCCAGTGGCAACACACGTGCCAAGGACAGCCAATCAGGATAGGCGCAGCCAGCAAAAATGGACCTATTGCAAAGTTAGCCACTGAGAACTGTCTGAAAGGACAAGAACAAGGGTGTTGCAGTATATATTGATATAGACACCTGAAAGGATGATAACAAGTTCTTAGTTACACCAGGATAGATTGCAGTCACTGGCTAGATTGTACTCCAGTCCCAATAAATGTAATTATCTTCAAAGCTCTATTCTATTGTAGCTTGTAGTGCTCTTGCATAGGATTAGATATAGTACATTGACAAGGCTAACATCTATCTGTAGCGTTGAACATACCAACAATAACCCAAGTTACTCAACAACTATCCTGGTTCTAACATCACTCTTAGTAACTCTGAGGAGGCCTCTGGACAATGGATCAATATGGATATTATTTTTAAAAGTTTTTCCTCTCTTTGGGGGTAAATAAAAATAGTCATATGCCATAATAGAGATTTAAATAAATATTTGGTTTTAAGTAAGCTGTGATTTCTTTGTATTTTGTAAAAAATGCTACTATCAATAGCTTTAGTTGTATTTTTATTTGATGGCTTTGTTTAGGGATTTACTGGCTGTATAGCCCTATATCTGTCTTTAAATTCAACAATGATTTTTTGCATGCAGTTTATTGGTGACTGGTATTCAACAGCTACTAGGATTATGTGTATAAAAGAAAGTGGTTTATTAGTTAAGTTGGTTACTATATGATAGAGTCTTTGAGTTCAGAATAAATTTCTCCTTTTGCTGACTTAGCCTACCATGTTGTTTATCGCAATTTGGTGCTTGACTGATTCTTATCCTACGAAAACAGCTTAAGGTGGCTTTTGACGCCTAAAGATCCCCAGGACCCTTCTTTAGCCTCATCCGCAGCGATTAAACCACTATGTGCTTGTTTGGCATTCCCTGATATTGACCACACAATTCCCTTCTTATCTGCGGAGCTTTGAGTAGTTGGCAAAGCTCTCACAAGGGCAGCGACGATAACTAAAGTGCTGAATTGCATGTTAAAAGATGTGAGCAGATTCTTTTCTAGATAGCCACTTTATCTACTCTTGGAGTGTTTACGTTTTCTACTTGATCCACTCAAACGCCTCGTGTAGCTTCTTCAACGACCCCGCCTTGTCATCTCATTTTAAACGCCAATAATACTTTTAAATTGTGATTCTTGATCTTAGACCATTAAACAGTTAGTTTCCATGTCACGGTTATACTTTAAAACTGCCGCACTTGGTGGAATGTCTATGAACATATTCTCAACATTGATCAGTTCAGCCCAGATAATCAAATCAAATAGCCCCATCTGTTGGTAAACTAATTGCTGATCAATTAGCTAGCAAACAAATAGCATTCAAGTTTTGTAACAGTAGTCTTGGCAATCGGATTCCAATCGGTACACAACAATAACGCTTGGCTTTGTAGCAATAAATTCACACTCCTTCTAAAAACTTAATGGACCATAGCCTGACCTTTTGAAGAAGCTCCGAAGCAACCCAACGAAAATCCACTTTCCGGGCAGCATTAAGTTACGAACACCAATAAAAACTCCACGCTTTAAATGAACCTACAACGCTTCTTATCAAACAATACTTTGTCCATATATATTCTGAACGGGGTCACACGCTAGAGATAAGGCATATAATTGCAAGTAAAACTTAAATTTGTCATGCATTAGGGATAAAAAGAGAAGGCTTCAAAATAAAAATGTTCTAATCCTCAGCAAACTCTTACTAGATGTTGAGCTCTATGTGCTAATAAATCATGCCTTTTAATAAATTGCCCTTGCTGGCAGGAAAATTGAAACCTAGTGTGCGGCTTTGACGATACCAACGCTATACCTTAAATTATGTGGCAGGAAGATATTCCGTCAATCTTTGTTCCGTCGACCGATTTTCCGTCATTTTGTCGGAAAATTGGTTGGCAGAGCCCATTTTTAAATATTTTTTCTGGCTTCTTTTTCTGTTGAGTAGCTTTTTTAATAATGCTTAACTTAAGCTAAACCCCATTTTTTAAATTCCACCGGTCATTTTCCGTCATCTGGCTAAATTTTAATTTTTTTCTTTATTTTTATATGAAAATGGAAGGAACCTCAAAAACAAAACAAAATTCAATACTGTTGCAACATCTTTGATTGCTCCCTCTTGGGGAATCAATGCCCTGAGTAGATCACCAAATGAGTCACCAAATGGCTCACCGACCAGCCAATGAATTGGTGGCACTAGTATCAGTTGACCATCTATTACAGGGATCAAATAATCCAGATCCTAAATGGAACACAACTTGAATAAGCCTCGTGATTTAAGAGGAACACTACTCAGATAAGCCCCATGACCTCCATGATGTACATGGAAAGTATGTGGCTTTTAATGATACTATATATTATCCTATATTCATATCCAATAAAGTATCATTTCTCTTCTTAATTTCCCCTTTATCTTGTTTATTATACTTCCCAGAAGTATATACTTGACAATACCAATTAAAAACAGAAGGATTTTCTATAAAACCTAATAAAATCAAATTGTCATCAAAAACATATTGTAAAAATAAAGTTACTTAAGCATTTCATTTTTTTAATTTTAATATTTATTTTAAATTCAATAAAAGGGGGAGAAACATTAAAATATACTAAATTACACCTTACTTTATTATGCCATTTGTCAGAATTTTGGGATATTGATCAACTAATGGATCCAACCAATAATTGCAAGGCACCGCCATGCAGCCCAAGAACAATTTCAACATAAAAGCGCCAGCAACCAGGTTGCAAGATCAAAAGATCAACAACCAAATCATATCCCAGCATTAACAAAATCCCTGTTAATAACCAATGAATGAAATATGCAGACATTGGGCAATTGATCAGTTCACTTCAACAGGCACCCAAATAAACATCTCATAAAAATTCCTATTCTGAACTTTAAATATATCCTAGAATAAGAGGGCTGTCATATGGACCATCACCTACATTACATCTATACAAGTCCACCATGGATTGGGTGCCAGTGTCAGGAAGCCAGGCATAGGTAGGGCATTGGTTGGCTTAGGTTGGAATACGGCCGGGCCAGAGGGTAATGCCCACCATAGAATGGGTGCTAACTTGATAAAATAGGAAACAGATTGCCCAAGCAAAGACCAAGGCCCTGAATTGGGCACCATAGTGTCTACCATTCCCGTCAAAGTAATGTAGAGTACTCCAAACAGTTGGGTGGACATAGTCTTGGGCGCAGTTGGGTCTCTATTGGGCAGTCGGGTTGCAGGGTTAAGGGCGGAGTCATGGGAATGGAGTAGGCAGGCAGATACATGTACTTGTCTTTGAACAATAAGGGTGGCACCTTGATCCTCTTTCCTTCACGTTCTATGTATTTAGTTTCTCTAGTCCTTGCCAAGGGATCAGCAATGAGGATGGTCTCCAATCTGTACTCCGTGTAGGCAGGTTTGGGCAGTTATTTGGTAAAATGCACAGGTCCAAAAGGGGCTCCTGGGGGACAGTATAGTGCCTGGGGAGGGTTGGCAGGTTGGTCTCCAGAGGGGGCGGTTGCCTGATGGTCTACTTGGCCAGAGTTAAGATAGAAGATCACTAAGACTAGATAAGGTAAGATTTGTTCAAACCAAAGGTTCATAAAACTTTATTATCAAAAATGACAATATGGTCATCACCATACCACTGGGGCTTTTATACCATGGGTTTTTGCTTCTTTGATTTTTGCAGGGTTCAGGTTCAGAGACAAGGCACTGGCGGGGCATGGATCTTGGCTTAGAGTCTTGGGGGCAGCAGATCCAGGTTGTGCCTGCTCTAGTGAATAGAAGTGGCAATGCTTTGTTCTGCCGCCACTGTTCACTATGTCACCTGAGTAGTTGAATTGTACTATCCATTCTGGACAGTAGACTGGCAGTTGCTGGTGGTCATTGGCAGAGTTAACAGTAGGTTTTGTTTTAACCTCCTTAAGGCAAGCTACAACCTCTGCATAGGGCTGGATCTTTGGTGGCACAAGGTTGGCAGCAATCTGGTGACCATTTGGGGAATTGTCCTCAGAGACTGGCGGGTCTTGGAGTAACTTTTCAACTTGGGTTTGCAATTTAACAAGTGGGCGGGTTCCTGTCCACTTTGTGTGACTTGAGTAGTCTTTGGAGGGTCAGGGTTTGATTCCAGGGTCTCCAATGTTGATTTCAAACCTCCAGTATTGATGCTTGGAAGGTTGGCAGGTTTCTGTTCCCCCTGTTTGGGGTCATCTATCTCTGATTGTCCAGGGCTTGACCCAACTAGCAGTTGGGCGGTTCCCTGTCCACTCTGGTCATCATAAGGCTTTCCCTGAGACCCGGATTTCAATTTCCAGATTTTCAATACAAGTATTGAAATGTCATTCATGACAGCCAGGCCAAACACTCTGATGAGGAGTGACTTTTGGAAAAGCTTTAATATAGATTTAAGAAGAAGAGAAGTATATTTTATTGGATAATACTTTACACTTATTAGCTTGCGCTGTGACGGGAATTTAAGTTGGATCAAAGATAAGGGCAGTCATGTGCAGAATGGATTCAAGTTGCTGGATACCTGGATGAGTCATGTGATATTGCTTGGTTGCCATTTCCAGTATGTTGAACTGTATATTGGATTGGTACCAAACCAGGCAATAACTGGATGTTAATTGTGTTGGTAGCAACCAGAATACCAGTACATCTAGCTCCTCAACAACCCCTTAAGGGGTTAATCTAGTACATCAGGAGGAGGCTTTGTATTGACGGCTCCCCCTGATTTTCCTGGAGTTGTTTGCTAGTAGTCACTAGCTGAGTTGAGTGTTCCCCTTTGCTGAGGATAAGGCAGGATCTGTGGTACTTTTTGATGATGGGATCTTTGGCGCCTTGGAACTTGACCAGGTAGGTGTTTCTGTCTGGTCTGTATTTGATAACTCTTCCCAGTCCTCTGTGTACTGAATCCAGCTTCTTTCTGTTCCAGCAAGGATCCAGACAGGGGTTGGCTGGGGGTGTTTCTTCTGAAAAAGTCACTTTTTGTACTTTGAGTCTCTTGGTTTCTGCTATCTTAGCTTTGAGGTGTATGTGTTGTAGCACTGGGGCCTGTTCCACTATGGGGTTTTTCCTGAAGGAATCTTCACATATGGTTGGTTATTGCGAGTGACTATATCTGGTTTGTACCTGCATGTTAGTTCAAAAAGTGAGTAGCCTGTCCATTGGTTGGTGTTTACCTGAGATACTAATAATACATGCTTCACATATAGTGGCCATATGTCTCTGGCATTGTCATCCATTATTTTCTCAAAGGCTCTGATAAGACTGCCGTTTAGGCGTTCAACTCTGCCAATGGCCTGTGGCCTGTAGGGAAAGGCTGTAGTGTCGTAACTGTGTTGTTTTAGCAGAGTTATACAGGGAAAATATTTAGAAGCTAGATAATAACCTTTATTGTGAGATAGTGATTATATAGTTCATGTGAATCAATGGATAGCAGGAACATGATTGGTGATCACACAGTTGGATGGAAGAAGGGGGTGGCTTGATCCTGATAACAAGTCAAGTGCCAAAACAAGGTATCCACCGTAAAGGATCATCATCTGTTCATGTTGTTGAATTTGGTAATTTGAGTTGACTTCCTAGTCTGGCTTTGAGTGAACAGATAATTGGATTGGGGGTCACAAACCTGCTTGGTTGGAACCTTGTTGGCGGGTTGAGCCTGCAGTTTTGACACCCCCCCAGCTGAAGGTTGGCCTCCTCTGGGGGCAGGTTGTCAGGAGCCTGGGCGCCGTATTGAACTAGCTACTGTTCTGTAGCAGGTAGGGTGTTTTCCTGTTGTTTTTGTCTTGCTTTGCAGGGTTGTAGGCGGTCATGGTATAGGGTCTTGTCTTGCTTACTTTTGCCAAGCCCTTGCACAAGGTAAGTGTTATTGTTGTTTACCTTTAGAATGATTGCTGGCCATACTTTTTCAGGTTGTAACTTGCTCTTGTCAACATTCATGACCCATACTTTGTCCCCAACTTCATGCCTATTGCGGATGGGAACAAATGTTTTTTGCAGATGTTCATCCTCTTTGTCTGTTTGCTCACAATTAGCCTCCATTACTTGAGGGTCTGAGCGGGGGGGAGCTTCAATTGGAATTTCCAGTTTAGGTCCTGTCAATGCTTGAATGATATTTGGCTGTGTGCCGTATACCAGTTCAAACAGGCTTTTCCCGGTGGATCTGTTCACTCAGGTTTGACACACAAGTAGTGCAGTTGGTAGATGCTTATACCAATCTTCAGGTCTCCCGGCAGTGAGTTTGGCTAGGGCTTGCACAAGGCTACCATTAAGCTGCTCTACTCGTCTATTGGTCTGTGGGTGGTATGGTGTTGTTACAGTGTGTTTGACCCCATTCTTGGTGAGGTATACATAGGTGTTTTTGAGGTCAACTCTTTGCCTCCATTGGTTATCAGGAGTTCTGGCTTTCCAAACTTGCTTATTATTTCTTTGCCAATAAAACGTTGAATGTCATTGCCGGTGTATGCCTTTACTGCTTGGGCTACTGGCCATCTTATTGCAAAATCAATGGCGGTGATGATGTATTTCTTGTTGTTGTGTTTTCCTGGAATGGGGCCAGCAATGTCAAGAGCCCATACTTTGAAAGGTAGTTGCATGTGGATGGGAAGTACTGACTTTGGCGGGGTTTTGCTTTTGGAAAACTTTTTGCACACCTCACATTGGTCTAGAACTTCCTGGACATCACAGTATAAGGTTGGCCACCAGGCTTTATGTTTTAGGAACTCATATAGGTTTCTGCTCTTGGTATGTCCAAGGTCTCTGTGATAGCAAAGGATAGTGTTGACTCGCTGATGTGTGAGGATGTAGGGAATGGTTGTGCTGTCAGTCATTTTTCTGTGAAGAGTCCCATATACGTCAGCAAAGAGATGCTCATTCTTGATGATTGTTTCTTTGGTTATGTCGGTGGTGCCAGGGGGAACCCTTTGTCTTTTGTTTGTAACACTAGGAGAGGCCAGTCTGGGTTGATCCCATTCTCTCCTCTTGAAGCACAGACATATAGACAGGACAGGGCGTCTGCCATGGCAAGCTCAGCCCCAGGCTTGTACTGGATGAGCATGATAAACCTCTCTAATAGTTCCATCCACTGCGCTTGGCGGCGCAACAGATTTTCTTGGGTCTTGAAATAGATGAGTGACTTGTGATTGGTTAATGCTGTGAATTCTTCCTGGCATTCTAGGTAGCAGCGCCATTTGACTAGGCAGTGCACAATAGCCAGCAGTTCCTTGTTGTGGATAGGATATTGATACTTGCCATCTGTCAATTTCTGCAATTTGTAGGCTACGGGCAGGAAGTCACCATCACTATTTTTGATTCATAGTACTCCCCCAATGGATGCATCTGAGGAGTTGGTTTCCATCTGGTATTCCATGTCATGTTTGGGGTATTGCAGGATGGGAGCTGTTGTGAGCTTCTCTTTGAGGCGCCTAAAAAAGAGGTCATGTTGGGGATCCACACAAACTTAGATTTAGCACCAGTTATGGCAGATAAGGGGGCAATCAAGACGCCACAGTCAGGTATGAAGCGTTGTACATAGGCCACCATTCCCAAGAAGGTGCGGATTTACAACTTATCCTTGGGTGGTGGCATCTTGCAAATGGCCTGTATCTTTTGACTGCCAGGTTTGATGCCGTCCTTTGAGACTATATGTCTCAGGAAGGGTAGTTGCTCACAATAGAACTGGCACTTGGAGGGCTTGGCCAACAGTTTGTGTTGTGCCAAGGTCGCAAAGACTGCTTCCAGGTCTTTGTGGTGCTGTTCCACCAAGAGACTGTAGACAATAATGTTGTCTAGGTATACTAGGGTGTGTTTGCCTATATGGGGCGCAAACACTTTGTTAATGAAGGTTACAAAGGTGGACAGGGCATTGGTCATACCAAAGTTGACCACCACACATTTGTAGGAGCCATATTTAGTGCAGAAGGCCGTTTTGGGGATGTCTTCCTCCTTGATACAAATCTAATTGTAGCCTGCGGTTAAATCAATCTTGGAGAAGACAGTGGCTCCTCCCAAGGCATCAAAGAGGTCATCAATCAGTGGTAGTGGATAACAATTCTTAATGGTAACTTTGTTTAGGCTGCGGTAGTCTGTGACCAGGCGTAAGGTACTGTCCTTCTTAGCCACAAAGAATACAGCGGCCCCAAAGGGAGACTGTGAGGGGCAGATAAGTCCTTTTTTCAATGCTTCCTTGAGGTAGACGCGTAAGGCGTCGTCTTTATTTGGGGTCAGCCTGTAGATAGGGCACGCCTAGGGTACAGCCCCCTTGAGCTTGATAGAGTGCTGAATATGTTTCTCAGGAGGCAGCCCAGGTAATGCTTTCTTAAAGATTTCTGGGTGGCAGGCCACAATGTCGCGGTCTTGAGGCGTGGAGGTGTCCTGGTGGTCTTTGAAGTGTATGATCTTGTACTGGCAGGAGTCCCAGTCAATTGACTTAAAATCTTTCTTCTTGCCCTGGGTCTCTGTGATACACACAAAGACGTGATTGCGTAGTAGTTGGTCCACAGAGTCAGGGTAGATCTAGTGATTGACACCTTCACGCTTGATGGTCAAATATGAGGTTGCCCAGTCTACGTGAGGGTTGTTCTTTTGTAACCAGTTTATTCCCAGTACAATGTCAAACTTGGGAAAGTCAATGACAGGACCTTGAATGGTGGAGTGGAGATTATCAAGCATGACAGAGAAGGTGGCAGTTTCCTTTGTCACAGCAATGTGGTGTTCATCAGCCAGGACCACATTTTTAATCTGCAAAGGATTAGTGGCCAGCTTGAACTTATTCACAAAGCTGCTGTTGACTAAGTTTTGGTCTGTGCCTGAGTCCAAGAGTGCTGAGCCTGTGTAACTGCAAAAGCGGAAAGGATAGGACATCAATTTATTGGGATGTCTGGCAATGGTGTACAGCACTGGATCTTCTTAGGGCACCTGGATCATTGGGCATTTGTCCACGTCCTCAGGTTGGTATTCATTGTTGGGCAAGTCAGGAGTTGCATGGGGAGAGCTTGGCTTGCTTAGTGCTCTCCCCGGGCTTTTCCCTCATCTGGGTTGCCTTGCATGGCGGTGACGCAGAAATGGGTACAGTTTGACTGGTCATTATTTACATTTCCATGTCCATTGGAACCTGTGGGCTTGTGGTTGGCGTTGCTTCTGTTGCCTCCAGGAGGTGGTTGAGAGGAGCACCTGCTTGGATGGGAATCCTTGGGTCTTTCTTGTTTCCCAGTTTGTGCCTTGTTCAGAGCGTTGGATGTTTGTTCTGCTTTTTCTGCTTCACAGTATAGGCTTTACAGGTTGGTCACCTGATCCAGGTTCACGTGTCTCATCACGTGCAAATTGAGAGTGTCATAGTACATGAGGTGTGTGGCTGGGGTGTCAAAGGCCATGTTGGAGGGTGCACAAAGGCGGAGTTCCTTGAAGGCGCAGGTGATTTCCTTTACGGTGCCTGTCTGGGTCAGGTTCTTTACTTGGCGTATGATCATGAGCGCTGTATCTTTAAGCACAAATCTTGCCAGAAAGTCTTTCTTAAAGGTATTCCAGTTCTTGTCAGTGTGCTCTTTGTGCCACTTGTTGCACCAGGTGCCAGTGTCATGGGTCAGGCAAATGGAAATCTCTGCAATCCAAAATTTCTGTGGGCATTCCATCTGAGCTAGTTTACTCTGGGCGGACTGGACCCATGCTGCAGTGTTGTTGTTGTTGGCCCCAGCAAAAGGTTCCAAGGCAGCGCTTTGTAGTCTTTGAGCTACATAGGCAGTCATGGTGGTTTTGTCAGCTGGTTGCGGCATTGATAGCGGAGCCTGAAAGAACCCTTGTGCAGACATGGCGTTGAAGGCAGGTAGCAGGATTACCGTGTTTTAGTATAGGACAAAACCATTGGGTATTGTGGTACCAGGAGTGTACGGAGTCCAGCCGGGCAGGAGGCCAGACATAATTCTGTCAAGGATTTGTTGGCTGCGGTGTGTGCGGGCAACAGGCGGAATTTTTGAAGATGAGGTAGGATGGAGAACCTACCTGTGCTACCAATGTTGTAACTGTGCTGTTTTAGAAGAGTCACATGGGGAAAAATATTTAGAAGCTAGATAATAATCTTTATTGTAAATAGTGATTATATAGTTATTGTGAATCAATGGATAACAAGAACATGATTGGTGATCACACAGTTGGATGGAAGAAGGGGATGGCTTGATCCTGATAACAAGTCAAGCGCCAAAACAAGGTATCCACCGTAAAGGATCATCATTTGTTTATGTTGTTGAATATGGTAATTCAAGTTAACTTCCTAGTCTGGCTTCAAGTGACCGGATAATCAGATTGGGGGTCACAAACCTGCTTGGTTGGAACCTTGCTGGTGGGTCAAGCCTGCAGTTTTGACAGGAGAATGTTTGATATTTTTTGCTTTTAGGTTGTTTTTTACTACATGACCTGATAACTCTGTTGCTCAATCAGTTATGATGTAGTCTGGAGTCCTGTAGTTGGCTATGGTTGCCTTGCTGATAAAGCGGTTAATTGTTTCTGCTTTGTGGTCTTTAGTTACCCAGCAGATAGGCCACTGTGTAGCAAATTTGATGGCTACAATTAAGAAGTGTTGCTTTCTTTTAGCTTCTGGGAAAGGTCCCACTACGTCCAGCCTTCAAACCTTGAATGGTTCTGGGTCAGGTACTGGTCAACTGTAGGTTGTGAAGCTTTGGTGCTTGAGTATTTTTCACACACTGTGCACTTCTTTAGAATGTCAATGATGTCTTGTTTTAGATTAGGCCACCATACTATTTCTTTTAGGGTAAGGTAAAGGTTATTGGCCTTTGTGTGCCCCAGTAGGCGGTGATGTCTGAGGATAGTATCAACCCTTTGTTCAAGTGGAATGTAGGGTGTGTGTTTATCCTTAATGATGTAGTAAACTGTGCCATTTGATATGTGGAAATGGTTTTTGTTACTTATTACTGTATCATGGGTTAGTTGATGTGTGGAGAGGTCTTTACCTCTTGTCTTGTACTCAGTGTTATATAGGTGGGCCAGTCAGGGTCCAGGTGTTCAGGATGATCCTCTCTTGGCTGACATAGCCTAGAGAGAGCATCAGCCGTGATCAGCTCTGCCCCCCTTTTATACTGGATGTCCAAATTAAGCTGTTCCAGCAGGGACATCCATTTGGCTTATTGCTGTGCGAGTGCATTCTGAGTTTTAAGGTAGATTAAGGATTTATGACCAGTTAGTACTTGGACGTTTAAATGTCCTTCTAGATAACATATCTATTTCTTGCATGTGTGATATATTGCTAGCCATTCCTTATTGTGTATTGGGTACCTCTGCTCAGTGTTAGTTAGTTTTCTACTTTTGTAACATACTGACAGGAAGTCTTGCTGCCCTGGCTGGCAGATGCGGAGTACTGCACCAATGGTGGTGTTGCTGGCATCTGACTCAAGCTTGTAGAACCCATTATTATTAAGGTATTGCAAAATTAGTGGTTAGATCAGAGCTTTTTTAAGTAGTTGGAAATTCTTGTCACTTTCTGGAGTCCAGATGAATTTATTTTTGCATTTCCCTTGGTTAGGTCATTAATTGGTGTGGTTATTTTTCTGCAGTCTTTGATGTATTTCCTTAGGTAAGCTAACATTATGAGAAAGCATCTAACTTGTTTAACAGAGGTGAGGTGTTGCATGTTATTTATGGCCTTATTTTTGTCTGGATCTGCTTTGATGCCACCGTCAGAGGCAATGTGGCCAAAGAACAGGAGTTCCTTTTCCATAAATTGGCACTTACTTGGTTTTGCATAAAGTTTGTGTCTTGCAAGTTGATCAAGTGTCTCACGGACATACATGAGGTGTTCCTCATTTGTTTTTGAGAATATGATGATATTTTCAAGCTATAATAATGTATTTGAAAGACTGTTCAGTTCTTGTTTCATCATAGTGAAAAACCTTGAGGAAGAGTTGGTCATCCCAAAGTTCCTTACTCTACATTCAAAGGATCCTAATTGCGTACAGAACAAAGTCTTTGGTATGTCTCTTTCTTTTACTTCAACTTGGATGTAACCTGAGGTGAGGTCACTTTTGGAGAAAAATTTGGCTCCAGAGAGCCTTGAAAACAGGTCCTCTATAAGTGGAAGGGGATATATTCTTTACTGTGCTTACATTGAGAGCTCTGTAGTCTGTTACTTGACAGAGTGAGCCTTCCTATTTTCTTTACAAAAAACACTGCTGCCCCCACAGGGATTCTGATGGGCAAATGAAGCCTTAGCTAGGTTATCCTAAATGTGACTTTTGAAGGTTTGTGTCTCCATGAAAGAGAGTCTGTAAAGGGGTACAGGTTTGGGCATGGCCTTGCATAGGTCAATACCATGCTTGACCTCCTGTTTGGGGGTAGCTTTGTTAGCTCTTCCTTAAATATGTGGGTGTATTCTTTTAGGAGTGCTGCAAGCTCTGGGGATTGAATTTTGGCTGCTTGTATGTTATTGGATTTGGTGTACCTTGTTATGTGAAGCGTACTGTCTTTGGTTAGAAGTTCTGAGTTGTCCTGGTTTATGATTTGGACAAATACTGTGTCTCTCAGAATGAGATTGTTAGGTTTTTTAAGATGTTGAAATTGACCCCATTGCGTTTGATGGCCATGGTCTTTGTTTTCCAACATATGATGGGGTTCACTCAGGTGAACCATTCCATGCCTTCTATAATTTTTTAGTTTATGTTGTTCATGACAAGTCCTTTGATAAACATTTGTATTCCTTGGAGGTCAATTCTGAAGGGAGTTGCTTTGCCTTCAAGTAGAACTTTTGATTTTCCTGCCATTCTGGAATATTTGAAGTTGGATTTTCTAACCAGTTTTTTTGCACTTGATTAAAATGGTTTGCTTACCATGGTGTGCTGCGCGCCAGAGCCAAATAAATTTTATGTGCACATGATTTATAAGTACATGGGTAGACAAGAAGCTGTGAGCAATCTTTAATTTTTATGTTCATAAGGATAGAAGATTGTGGGACACATGGGATGCAGGCAGCAAAGGTTATGCCTTGATACACTTTCTTGTTAGTTTGGGGGGAGACAGAGGCACTTAAGCCTGTTCCCCTCCTCTTTTCTCAGTTCCTCTTTTTTGAGACCTTCAAGGTCAGAGAACGTGGGGTCAGATTTATAATGGGTTGCTCTCTCAGCATTGTTCCATTTGGTGGTGTCTCTTTCTTAGGACAGGAGCGGTTTGTGCTCTGGCTATGATTGTCATTGTTTCAATTGGTGTTGTTGTGGTTGGTGTTTTGGTTTTTGTTGCCATTGGAATTCTCTCTGCCATTACTGTTGGAGGAGCAGTTGCTGTTGTATGTAGCATATTTCATATTTGAACATTTTTCTGCTTGCTTGGCTTCTGCAATGAGCGCAGGCATGGAGGTGTTGGCCTCTGGACAGATGAGGGCAGCAACTGAGGGTTTCATTTTGTTGATGAATGAGGCTCTTGTGTGAACATTGTCAGCTTGTGCTGGGCTTTAGGTTTTGCAAGGTATCTCTTCAAATTCATAGGCATAAGCTGTGACAGTGATCCTCTGAGGAATATTGCTGAGCTGTATTGCAATGTCTTGGAGGGATTTAGTGATGCAGAAGTTGTGGGTGATGTCAGCTTTGAAATCTTCCCAGTTTAAAAGCTGACTGTCAGTTCTTGAGCCAATCCAAGTAGTGAACCAGTTAGCTGCGGCCTTGTACAGGCACTTGCTGGCTTTCTGGACCCATTTCTCATGGGGAATGCGGCTGGCGCAGAGTTTAGCGGCTGAGTGATCCAGCCAGTTAGTGATGTTTTCTTTGGTTTTACCAAAGAACTTGTCAATACCAATGTACTTGGTGTTGGTAACTTTGTCTGTGATAGGCAGTTGTGTGTTTGTTTGTGGTGGGAGAGAGCAAACATATTGAATTATCTTGGTGCATGCTTTGAGCATGATCAGTCCTTTGAATACATTACATCTACTAGGTATATTCTTGTTGATATTGTGGGTGCAGAAGTACGTTTTCCAGGTATCCTGAGATATAACCTGGTTTAGTACGTGAGCAAAGGTGGGAAGGTTCTGTTCAGTCACTCTTTCTTTCATAGGTGTGGTCAAAAACCCGTAGCTGCTACCAGTGATGAGGAGCAACTTCTGGGAAAGCTTCAAATATGGAATTAAGAAGAAGAGAAGTATATTTTATTGGATAATACTTTAGACTTATATAGCTTGCACCGTGGCAGGGATTTAAGTTAGATCAAAGATAAGGGTGGTCATGTGCAGATTGGATTCAAGTTGCAGGATACCTGGTTGAGCCATGTGATATTGGTTTAATGCCATTTCTGGTATGTTTGTTGTGAATACCGCCATTCACTGTGTTTTGATTTTTTCTTTGATGGGTTATTTAGAGGAAAAATCTCCTCTTTTGCTTTTACCCTTTGAAATGACTCTGGCTCCAAATTGGGAAACTCAATTGTTCAGTTTCCTGATTCTGCACAACTTGCTTGCCCCACTCATGCTTGTGGCGAGTGATCCTACTGTCCATGTACTGTTTTGTGGTAAAGCTACACAGTATATATTCCCAATCTTTATACCAATAAAGTTTAAGTTCTATTCACATTTTTGTCTTTTTGTCTCCACATACTTTGGAGCCTCTCTTGCCACGTCTAGCAGATATTATTCAATCAGGGCCACAAGTTAATTACATAGTTTCCCTGCCATTCTAACTGAGACTTAGTATAAATCTAATCCTAAGGTTAGGATTTCCTGTTGTGACTCTGTGCCACACCTCAAATCACAACAAAAATGGTGCTCACTACAGGGGCTGTAAGCCCCTTGGTTATCTCTTTTGCAGCCCCATTTTTAGGACCTTTGCCTCCTCCCATACAAGAGCCAACTTTGCCTGAAATTACTAGTCCTCCTATTGAGGAAAATATTGCAGACTCACCTATTGTCCCTACTGTGCTTAACCTTGGGAATGGTCCCTGTCTAGTAGCCTACCCTTTGGGTACCCCTGACTTAGAACAAGTCATGGCAGTAGCCCTTGGGATTGCCCGTGATGGAGCCATCCCTCACCTCCAGCTACAGTTCAATCAAGAAGAGTATTATAAATTGATTGTAGCTCCGCAATTTCCACAGCATCTCCTCCCAGCGGCTGGTTCTGCTGAGCATATATGGGCTTCCTTTATACAAACTGCCTTATATCATCATCAGATGGTACTAGGACTCCATGTTCAGTAAATCTTGTCCCTACAAGCAGCTGTAACTAATCACTGGGACTAATTTGCTGCTTATCAACAGTGGATCCATTCCCTGTTTTCCCTGGTGTCTGACAATCAGCACAACTCAGTAACCTCCCAAAACCGCTTGGTCAATTCCATTGAATGCATGTGCCAGTCTATCCCTGAATACATCCGGGAGTGTCTACATGAGTTTCACCAGTTGGAACAACCCTGGCGCACTCAAGTAGATTCCACCCTGAATGCCCATCTCACTGACTTAAAAAACTTGTGCAGCAGATCAATGAGTTCAGTGCTTACTCCTTTGACCAACTACAGCAAGTAGCAGCCCTTGCTGCTAAAGGCCTCCATAAACTTGGCAAAGAATTTAATCAAGAAAGGGCTGCTACTGCCGCTACCATTGTCAAACTCCAAAATCAAGTGAATGAATTGTCTACACCCAAACCAGACGCCCTGCCTTCTCCTCCATCTGATGATTTGGCAGATAGAGAGCAGAGACTATGGGATGCCATTTGAGAGTTAAGAGCATCCACTTGCAGTCAAGATCACCCTACCAAAGCTCCTCAGCCAGATACCCAAGTGCTTGCTCTGACAACTCAAGTTGCTGAATTACAACAAGAGGTTGCTACCTTTTGTGAGATGATGGCATCTTCTGTTAGTCCAACTGGGGTTACCAATGACAATGGCTGTTGCCCTGGCTTTTCAGGAGCTCCCTGCATTCACTGTGCTAAAGAGTTGATAGCTCTAGCTAATGAGGTGGACCACTTGAAACAAGACCACTCTGAACTTTTAAAGACATACAAGAAATGAGTGAGCTAATTAATTCAGTGAATGACAGGTTTGCCCCTTGCCTTTCAGTGAGTTCATCTCTCACCTCCCAACTAGTTGGACTTTCCACAGTAGTAACAGCACAGGGTCAGCGCCTAGATGTTACTGAGCAACAAACCACCTTGGCTAGTAATACAAGTGCCCGCACCTCTTAAACCTTGACTACTATTGAAGAGAGTGTTTGTCAGCTGTGGTCCAGACAGCCCCCCTCTGAATCTGAAGCAGAATTCTCCTCACGCAGAAATGTACTTGATAGCAACAATGTTGGCCTGACCCCAGAAGCACATTTCAAGCCTATCTTTAAGCAAGTCTTTGACCCCAAAACCTCAACCATTGCAGATTTCCTAACTATCTATGAAACTGCTATGAGAAGAGCCTTGTATGAGGTTAAGAAGGAACACATTCTAATCTGTCTGCACCTGACCTGTCAAGAGGTAGTAGTGCCAGAGCTGCCCACCATCAAGACCTGGGAGGATATGAAGCAGCTTCTGATTGAAAAATTTGGTGGTGACCTTAGTCTGGAAGTGAAGAAGGATGCTTTTGTGCACATTGCTTTCAAACCAAAGGAGACCCTAGCTGAATTTGCAGATAGATTCTACATGGAAGGACAGCAACTGATCACAAGCCGCCAGTTGATTGCACATGAAGCGTACATGGCTTGCGCTCAAGCCCTCAAGGTTAACCAGCTTCTTTGTCTTCACTTTAAGGCTCATAAAGCCATGCTTTCTTCTATGAAGAGCATAAAGACATTGTTGCAGGATATGCACCTTACCCATTCTGGGGCAGTTGTGCAGGAGAATTGTGCCGCCTCTAACTCTTGTTTGTCTTCACGTGGCCCACATATTCTCACCATGAACTCACAGAATCCTCCTCAATGCCAGGGTTGCCATAACTGTGGGCAGATAGGTCACCATTCCTGAGTCTGCACCAATCCTTGGGTTGAAGGAGCTGATCCCAAAGAGCAGGCGGGAAAAGAACAGTCAACCTAGAGGCGGAGACGCTCTTGGCTGTCAATTATTCCCTGTCTCCTTCAATTCCCCCCTCCATTGCTGACTCTGAGCCTGCTGACACTGAGGCTCCTCCCATTCTGCTGCTATTCCACAACATCCCCAATGACTCTGACATGGACAATTCTGATATGGAAGATCCCAACATCTATAAGTATTCAGTCCTTACCGTCCCCAAAACTATTGCAGTCCCTTATAAGCTATGTTCTGGGAAAACTACAGCAACTGTCAAGCCTCTGCCTGAAGCCAAGGAGGATGTCTCTTGCCCATACCTTACTTAAGCTAAGAAATCCCCAGTGCTTGTAGATTCTTCCAAGGAAGCTTCTGAGGTGGTTGACGCTGTGTTAAAAAATATTTTAGTCTTGTTTCCTCTCCAGACAGTCTATAAGGAGTTCCTGGGCCTAAGATGCATGATTGAAAAATGGTACAAAGAGCTGACAGAAGCACAAGACATTCTGTCTGTCCTCCCTCCCTTTGGTTGCACTACCACTTGTGTGAAAATATCCATTCAGAAGGTGAAAATTAAGGCCGTCTTAGACACAGAGTCTCCTGTTAATGTTGTCTCCCTGAAGCTTGTCAAGAAGCTCAAGCTTGCCCCCAATCTCAACTATCACCAGTTGTATGGCACCACTGGGCTATCCATGGCTCGCACTATAGGAGCTTATTCTGCTCTTCTCATGCAGTTTGGCAAGCTACTCTTGGCTGCGCCTGTCATTGTCTTGGAGAATGAGAGCTACAACCTCCTAGTTGGTACTCAATTCATTAAGGAATACAATGGGATCATCAACTTGAAGGACAGCTACCTCTCTATCTTAGGGTACAAGGTCCCTCCAATATTTGAAGAGCCAGTATAAGTTCCCGGGAAGCGCCTCAAGACATCTGCCTTAGAATATCCCACTGGTGTTTTCACTCTAAAGTACCGTACCCATTCATCCAAAATGAATTGTCCTCCTATGGCTTGCCCTGCGTCTGAGGGGATTCCTCTCTTGGCCACTTCCGCTGTGACTATTTCCCCTGTATCTCAGGCTATCCTAGATTCCCAAAAATCATGTGAGTTACCTCAGTGTACGTTTTTAGAGATATACTCTCCTCCCTTGCTAGGACACAATGAACCCTATCTCTGCCCAGGTATCTTGGATGTCTCTCATAAGGACCCTGTTCAATTGCTGGTTGCCAACTTAACTGCTCTCCCCATGCATGTGTCTAGAGGGCAGGTTGTTGGCTATGACAAGCTGTTGAATGCTCCCAATGTCCTGTTGCTACATTCCTTTGGCACATTCCAGGACTTTAATTTACCTGAAGATGAGCCCCAAGTCCTATCCTTGTTCACTGCTCAAGACTTCCTGCAACTATCCCGGTGCAACAGAAAGAGGTGCTTGACCTACTGGATCAGTTTTCAGATATCTTTGCTAAAGATAGCACTGATTATGG
Source organism: Entomophthora muscae (assembly GCA_014839935.2). Taxonomy (NCBI): domain Eukaryota; kingdom Fungi; phylum Entomophthoromycota; class Entomophthoromycetes; order Entomophthorales; family Entomophthoraceae; genus Entomophthora; species Entomophthora muscae. The sequence continues at coordinate 301,106 of QTSX02005735.1, read as the reverse complement.
TCTAGCCAAAGGTGTCATTCACCAGATTAATACTGGTGATGCTCCCCCTTTGCGCTAAACCCTACCACCGCAGTTGAGTAGAGGATGCTCAGGTGTCTAAAGAGCTTAAGCAACTTCTAGAGACTGGACTGCTTGCTCCTTCTCAAAGTCCATGGGCCACCCCCTTGCTCATACTGAAGAAAAAGGATGGAGGTCATTGTATTGTGATGGACTACTGACACTTGAATTCCTTAACCAAAAAGGATTCCTACCCCTTACCATGCATTGATGATGCTCTCTGCTGCCTTTGGGGCTCCAAGTTCTTCTCTGCTATGGACCTAGCCTCTGGGTACTGGCAAGTTGATCTCTCTCCCAAGGATAGACAGAAGACTGTGCTTATCACTTCCAAGGGACTGTTTGAGCCCACACATGCCGCAAGGGCTCTACAATGCCCCAGCTACTTTCCAAAGAGCCATGGACTCCATCCTCTGTGATTTGAAGCTCTCCTGTGTCCTGGTGTACTTAGACAATATCACAGTCTTCAGAGCTACCTTTACATATCACTTGGCTCACCTCAAGGAAGTGTTCATAAAGATTTGAGAGGCTGGCCTTAGGTTAAATCCATCAAAGTGTGCTTTCTTCAAAGAACGCCTTGAATTCTTGGGTTATGAGATGCCCAGACAGGGATTTGTCCCATGAACAAGAAAGTTGAGGCCATTGACAAAATTCTACCGCCCACTAATCTGCAAAAAGTTCAAGACTTTCTGGGCATGATGGGATACTACAGACAATTCATCCCCAACTTTGATGACACTAGCAAGCCCTTGGTCCAGCTGTTGCGCAATATCCCTTTCAAATGGACCACCAACCAACAACAAGCCTTTGAGACCCTCAAGCAAAAACTCAAAGAGGCTCCCATTTTAGTATATCCTGACTATGATAAGGAATTCATCCTATATACTGACGTTAGCAACCTGACCATTGGAGTCATCTTGGCTCAACTGGATGATGAAGGTGTGGACCACCCTGTAGCTTATACCTCTTGTGTCCTGAACAAGCATAAAATTAACTACAGTGTAATGTAGAAAGAGTGCCTTGCTGTTCTGCATGCTGTCAAGCAGTTCCGCCATTATGTATACAGCACCCATTTCACTGTGGCCACTGACCATGCTTTGCTTAAACAGTTACAACAACTTAAGGAACCAGAAGGGCGACTAGCTAGATGGGCTCTCCGCCTGCAAGGCTACAATTTTACAGTGCTACACTGTCCTGGGATTCAACATCAAAACTCTGACAGATTGTCCATAGTGCCCATCCTTACGCTACACCCTGCTGAGGCTGATCAACTTTATGAACTAATTGGATATTCTTTCTATTGGGAGAGAAAGATAGAAGAAGTCTGAATTTCCCTATCTAAGCTATCTGAAGATACACTCATTTGTGACAATAAGCTTTTCAAAAAAGTACAAGACTGCTACCTGCCTTATGTACGGCCTAGTCTTTGCCTTTTGTTGGTGCTTCAAGCTCATAAGGAGACAGGACACGGAGGCGTTGCCAAGACTTATGCCTGGCTCCAGAAAAACTACTTGTGGGAAAACCTTTGACTGATGATCCCAGATATCATTGCTAGTTGCCATGATTGTCAGCTTCAACAACCTTGCGCTGCCTCTCACGAGTTCAAGCTAGTCCCCCCGCAACATGCATTTCACACTGTCAGCATTGACGCCGTAGGGCCTCTTCCTTGCTCCAGCTCTGGCTGCCGCTTTATCCTGATTGCTGTTGATCATTTCAGCAAGTGGGCAGAGGCTCACCCTACTAAGGACATCACTGCCAAGACAACTGCTGTCTTCCTGTTGCAAGACGTTTTCTACTGCCATGGCTGCCCTCAAGTGTTATTATCTGACAATGGGACTAACTTCAGCGCCAAGTTGGTAACCTCTGTTCTCAAGGTCTTGGGATCTCACCAGTCTTTCTCTGCTTCCTATATCTCTTCTACCAATGTGGCGGTTGAGTGTGCAAATTTAACTCTGGTTTCTATCATGAGGAAACCCACTTATTCTAACCCTACCAACTGGGATCTATACTTACCCACTGCTCTCTTTGCTTATTGTGTTATCAAGCATTGTGTTACCAGGTATTCCCCATTTGCTATGCTGTATGGGCGTAGGGCTACCACCCATTGCTCCTGGGAGCCCCCTACTCTCCTCTGATAAGGTCATGAACCCAGACAACCACATCAAAGATCTAGTCAATTGTATCATTGATATTCAGGCCACTGCCTACACATCTGCATATAAGACCAAGATGCTTGAGCTCTCTCCTGACAATGCTGGTCAATCTCCCTTACCTGAGTTCAACATTGGGGACCACGTTCTTTACTATCAGCATAGATTAGGAGGACACACTCTTAAACTAGACTTGTTGTGTATTGGGCCCTTGGAAGTGACTTTCAAACAAGGATCAGATTATACTGTGAAACTCCTCTTCAATGGTTAGCTGTTTGCCCGAGTGCATGCCAAGTTACTCTGCAAGTATCATTCCCCTAAGACCAATCTGGAGGGGGCAATGTTGTGAATGCTGCCATTCACCATGTTTTGATTTTGCCTTTGGTGGGTTATTTTGAGGACAAATCTCTCTCTTTTGTGTTTGCCCTTTGAAATGAGTCTGGCTCCAATTTGGGAAATTCAATTGTTCAGTTTCCTGATTCTGCGCAACTCACTTGCCCCACTCATGCTTTTAGCAAGTGATCCTACCGTCCATGTACCGTTTTGTGGTAAAGCTACACAGTATATGTTCCATTTCACTCCTACCAATACAATTTAAGTTATATTCACATTTTTATCTTTGTGTCTCTACGTACTTTGGCACCTCTCTAGCCATGTATAGCAGATATGGTTCAATAAGGGCCACAAGGTAACCACATAGCCTTCCCTGCCATTTTAACCAAGACTTAGTACAGATCCAATCCTAAGGTTAGAATTTCCTTTTGTCACTCTATGCTGCGCCTCACATCACAACAATTTTGAACTGTATATTGGATTATCACTAAACCAGGCAATGACTGGATGTTAAGTGTGTTAAAGACAGCCAGAATACCAGTACATCCAGCTCCCCAACAATATCCTATAATAAGAGGGCTGTCATATGGAGCATCACCTGCATTAAATCTATACAAGCCCACCATGGATCAGGCCGCCAGGCCAAACACTCCAAGATGAAAGGCTCTGAGCCTATTGTATCTGAGTAGCTCTGATTAATAAAAGCAATCACCTCTACCAGCTAGCAGCTCTGTTGGCTGTCTAGTCCTGGGTTGTGGCCCAGGCTACACTTGACTCTGCTCATTGAGGGATAGTTGTACAGCATCAGAAAGGGTACTGAGCTGTGGAAGTTGTCAAGCAAGCTTCCTTCACAAACCGCACCCACCCCAGGTGGGGCCCCCTGCTGTGATGCCGTAATACTACTTCAGTCTCTTCATAGTATTGTGAGCTAACTCAGATAAACGCGGGCAGTTGGGCCAACCTTGATATCAGTTATCTAATAAAGAGTTGCTATTCCAGATTCTTTCCCTGATTTGATTCTGATCAAGTGGAGAGAAAAAGATGATACTGTTATCATACAGTATAACTATCTATAGTAAAAAATAGAGACAACAACTCATGAACCTATATCCAGAAGTAGGAAGAAACACCCCAAACCCTTTAGGACCTGTCAGGCTTGCAACTTCTGATGACAACAAATGTTCTGGGCTACAGGTACTACCAAAGTCACAGGTCCTCTGCACTTTCCTGGTGTTAAGAGATAAGGATATCATCTTGATGGATAATAAAATACCACAGTCTGCAGATTCCAGACATTGTGTATAGTATCATCTTAATGTTAACAATGAATAATATTGGTTGAAGCTTAATTAATAGGGTCCAAGCCCTGTGATTTTTGGGTGCCAGCTTGATGTTTCTGGATTTTCTGGATAAGTTTTTCCGCCAACTCTCAAGGGTTAACTGGTCCAAGCCTCAAACCCCTTAGCTGGCTAAGGGCTTTTAGACCAGTAAAATATAAGACCAAATATATGCCAACAGCAAAATTTGGGCCAGAATAAAAATCAGCAGTTTGTTTTTAGATCCAATAAGATTAAGAAAGCCTACGGGAGTTCTCAAAGCTATGGCGCTAAGCAAGATCAACCTGTCTGTAAACAAAACTGATGCATCTCAGATCAAGGTTGAAGTAAACCCAGATCTATTGATAATTGGTTCAACCTGGATCTTTTTAAAATGGCAACTGCCATAATTAACTCATTCTACAAGTTGACTTACTGAATGTTGAAAAATTGTCAACATTCAGTAAGTCAACATTATTTTAGTATTTATCCGCTGGAATTGGGCATTTCCAAAACTAAGCTAATTTTTTATAGTAAATTATTAAGTCAGAATTGCAAAATTAAAACGGAACAGGTATAATGTCAACACCATTTAAACAAAGGCTTGATTTTAAGCCAAAAAACTCATATAATTTACTATGAAAATGTAAGCTTCTTTGTACTTTTACATTAAGGTCAACTACAGTAATTAATATCTGGATGTCAACCCCAAATAAAAATCCATAAATTTCTTAATAAAATACACAATATTCTAAAAATAACTATTTTTTATATTTTATACTACTGTTTTTATTAAATATACAATAAGATAAGCATTGAACAAAGACATATGCTTTTTGACTTAAATGGACTTCCGGAAATAAGCTATAGTTTAACCAGTGAGTTTAAAATAACAGTAAATATCTAAATAATACAAAGAACACTATGAAAGTTGGCATATGTTAAAACTAGAAATTATATATTTATTTATAATGTTGACTTTGTGTCAAATCAATGTGTTGCCTAAATTGCAACAAAGGGGTTTGGCTAAGCAAACAAAGTGACATAATTTAAGCCAGATTTAATAGGAGAGTTACTATAAAAGAGCACTGACTGCCTGAATGTTGACACCTTCACTGGTTTATCAGTAAAACACTGCTGCTTAACAAAAAGCACACATATAATGGTATGGTAATTCAGGCCAAAGTACCCAGGGCTGTACTTTAGACTTCCCTCTACAATCCCTATTATTTAGTTTTCATAAGTTACATATGCCAATCTTTAAATTTTTAAATTTAAAAATAATCAATTTTAGCCTTAAAAACCAACTCCAGAAAATTTTAACCAAGCTTTATATGTGATTTACATAGTGTTTTTCTACTTTAATGCTGACTTTCAGTATGTTGACGTCAAAATTAAAGTGTTTTTATGCTGACAAACTAAATTAAATATTTTTGACTATTGTGACTACCAGAATGACAACTTTTTATTGAAATATGGTTTTTCTCTATTCTTTACTAATAAACTAGCTCTAAAATTACTTTTATACTTCTATAAACTATTTAATTCATAATAAAAAATAAAACAAGTGATTATTATTTAATTTTATTCATGTTTCACATGATTATTCTTACTTTATGAACTCTACTCTAATTATTTCAGGACAAATCTTCCAAGAAGCTACAAAAGAGCCCCAAGTCAACCAAGAAAGTACCCAAAGCCTCTGGAAAGGCCCAAAGTCCCTAAACCAAAAATAAACCAGCCAAAGAGCCCTAAAAGAAAGAGAAGACAAAGGAGAAGACCCCAGACCCTGAAAGCAAAGAGCCCTCCCCTGCCCCCACCTCTTCTCCAAGCTGGTAACAATCAGAAGGAGATGAGGTTCCAATAAACAAGCAAGGAAGAAAGAAGACACCCAAGAGTCCAGAACCCCAGTCAAGCCCAGATGAATCAAGCTCAAAGGAATCAAGTCCCAAGTAATCAAGCTCATCCCAGTCCAGAAAGCGCAAGAATCCAACTCCAGATAATTCCCCTCCACCGCCCAACAAATCTGCACCTCCATCCTCCTCATCAAGTATCAATAAAGAAGATCCTGATGATTACCTGTCTGACTATCATCAAGAACCAATTGGCCCATGAGATCCCCTAAAGGTTCATAATATATGTAACGTCAAAGAAGAGTTTAAGCTCCCAAAGAATTTCCCTCAGGTTTTCCCTCTAATGTCTGTCAAAAGAGGTGCAAGTTTAGTCTGTGATGGCTATTTTTTTAGTTGCAACAATCAAAATAGAGCAGGAAAAAGCAAGCATTATGTGTGTGAAGATAGAAGCTGCGCTGCCAGGATCAACACATAAGGATGGGATAAAGTCACTAGTGAAAAAGGAGAGCACACATTCAATGCTCCAATCAATCTTATTGAAAAGCTTCTAAAGTGGTACCTCTACCAAATGGTCCCAGTCTCCAAAGACGTCAAGACTTCTGATCTGGCAGTTAAGGCCACCACTCACCTAAGTAATGAGAACCTGAAGCTCATCCCTGACCACAACCATTTAGTGAAGTACATATGTGACAAACGCCATGATCTATTCCCCCCATAAGAAATCTGCCATGGTCCAAGGAGAGTTAGTATTGATAGAGGAGTTAAAGATGTTCAATGGTGATGAGGTGTTTCTTTTACATGATGATAGGCCTACAGCAGAGGCAAGAATTATATGCTATGCTACACAACAGAACCTGGAGCAGTTAAGGGATTCAGAAACCTGGTTATGTGACAGTACCTTTTCAGTATGCCCCTGCCTTTTTTATCAACTATGGGTTGTGCATTCCCTTATTTAAGGCAAGGTGCTCCCATTTGTCTGCTTTCTGCTTCCTAGGGCAACAGAAGAGATCTACACAAAGGACTTTAAAATTCTTCAGAAGGGCATCAAAGCCCTACCCAATAATAAAAAGAGCCCCCCTGGCCATAACACTAAAGCCAATCCAGATGATGATGAAAAGGATGAAGCCACCCATGCTACAGAACAAGAAGCTCAAGATAAAGCACTTGGCCCCTCAACTATAATCATGTACTATGAAACTGCCCAGTGTCACGCTTTTGTTAACACCTTTGATGGAGAGGTCCAGGGGTGTTTTTTCCATTATTGACAGGCTGTCAACAGGCAACTAATGGGTCTACCTGAGCTCAGCAAGCTCTGCATCTAGATACATCAGAAAAGTGCAAGTTCTTAATTCAGCAGTTTATAGAACTAGCTTTTGTAAAGCCAGAGCATACTAGACAAGCCTTTGACCTCCTATGCCAAGATTCATATGCCAAGAAACATGAGGATGCCTTCTACCTTTTCATTGAATATTACAAACCACAGTGGATTAGATGTAAGGTTACTAAGCGCCAGAGCAAGCCCAGAGCCAAAGCCAACTGGAACTGGTACCAGGCAGTTCTTAAGGATGAGATGTAAACTACTTCATCTTTGGAGGGATGGCATAAGCATATCAAGTCCTCCTTTGGAATCAAGCCCAGATACAACACCTCCTACAAACACCTCAAAGTCCAACAGGGGAAGACTGCTGCATCCATCAGAGATATTGAGAACCACCCATTCAAGAAGAAGAGAACCACCAAAGAGAAACAGTATCAAGAGAAGATCAAGGACGTTGTCAAGGCCAAGTATAAGCTTTAAGAGATTGGGGAATACATCAAGAAGATTGCCACAGTTCTTAATGGCAACCAGGTGATCACAGTCTAGCTTTCAATTAAATTTATTGAGTATTGCCTAATTTTTTATATAGTTCTTATATATTAAGTATAATATTTTTAATTGAATAGTTATTCTAAATAGCTCATTAATAATTTATGATACTGTCTTTATAAAATCATTGATTTTCTATTGATAGTTTGATGCTTTAGACTGTATTACATGGCCTATATTGGTATTTTACTAGTAAATTATATGTTTTTTTGTAGCTTTCAATATAGAATAAGCTTTATATTAGTGTTTCTGATTATTATATTTTTTTATAATACGTGAAATTTTATGTAGTATCTTTTTATGTATTGGATTTTTTTGTTTTTATAAGTGGGAAAAATCTATTATAGTAAAGATAGCATATTTCATAGTGAACTATTTTTGAAGTGTATTTTTATGAACTTTTTTAATTGTCATGTATAATTTTTTATGGGCTTTTTAAAATCTATGTTGTCACATTGCCCCAAAAATTATCTTGAAGCTTAATTTTTATTAAGTAAAATGCAAGGAAACAGGTTTCTGCTTATTAAAAAAGTGTCAACATTTAGTAGTCTGCATGAGTTAAAACTTAATTCTGACTTTTCAATGCTGTCAAAATTAAAGTATTTTTAATTCTGATTGTCAACATATAGTAAGTTGACTTGCAGAATGAGTTAATTCTGTTGGTTGCCTTTAAGTCTGTTGGCATCTGAGTTGTTTTTTATGGCCAAGTTGATTTTGTTTAGGTAGGACATGCCACTTTGAAAACGGCACTTCAATTTACGCCATCTCAAATTAAATTTAAGATAATGTTTTTTTGTTAGTGATTTTGAATCACAAAAAAAATAAAGTAAATAATAAAATAGTTAAAATTCACTTATAATTTTATCATGCAGCATCTCAAAATTACACCATCTCAATTTTGTCATTTTGAGTCAAATTAATTAAATCTTATTTTGCTAACTTTATTTACATATGAAATCACTTAGTGTGGAGTGTGTTCACTCCATCTCAATTTTACGCCTTCTCAATTAACACAATTTATCTTAAACTAAAATAAGATTATTCCCATACTAAATAAAAGCCTGTTGTATAAAATCAGAAGATGTGCCTATAGCATTAATCTGAGACACTTATATTAAAACCAACTTAAAATAATGCCACTATGGTTGTAGTGCAGGGCGCCGCCTGCAGATATTACCATATTGAGACTACTAGCCTATAAGGAAAAGTATAATGGAACTGCTTCCCTTTCTTGCATTTTCGATCAGAGAGTTACCCATTGAAACATAAAGATCAATTTCCAATTAGCCACTAATTGACATACCTGCGGCTAACTGCAGATGCATAGGAGAGTGACCCATTGTGGTCACTAATTGCCACATGTATAGGCTCCTCTGATGTGTCATCAATCTATGCATCTGCGGCTAGCTGCAGATGCATTGGAGAGTGACCCATTTTGGAGCCTATACATATTGCAATTAGTAGCTCATCAATTTTCCCAATTTGTAATTTGGTATAGAGACCTTCTGTCTCTTACCAACAAGTATGATCCCCAGATGAACATTCTGAAACCCTGTTTTAGACCTAGTTCCCAAAAATTGGCCCTACTTTTGCTGCAACCACCTGACCCAGAGATCAAATGTTTAAATGTCCACATCCCACCCAATCTAAGCCCTTTCTCTCTGAATATTCTCCAAAATGTTTCACCTCATAAGAATAGCTTAGTTCCTGATCAGTCCAGACTTCAGTCAGGATGACTCACCCTTTCTTCCCCACCCCCACTTCCAACTATATAAGGCCTTCAGATAGCCCCAATAAAGACATCATTTGAATAGAACATAAAAACCAACTCAACATTCTTAGATTAGTTGCAGAACTCAAATATAGAAGTTCTGTTTTGAAAGGAGATAATAGTCCTGCTGTGTTCCTCCAGTTGCTTCTCAGCTACTCCAACCTTACCCTTAGAACCCTTGAGTACCACAGATAGAAAGTTTGAGCATCTTCAGGCCATCTCAGTAGCACTGTCAACCAATGTATGAGCCTTCCTCAATAAACTATTACACTTCTTATTTTTTCAGTTTCATCATTTTTTACTTTTATTTAGAATTTGGTACAAATATTTGCTTATTTTAAAGTATATGGCATAGCTATAATAGATGAAAATAGTTGTTTTTGTGTAGATTTTGACTTTTGGCCTTTACACAGCCTTGTTGCTTCTAATTGTCCCCCTTTTTTATTGCAGACTTAAAATTCTATGGCCTTTTTAAGACTATTAATGGTTTTTAAATTTAAATGTTTTGGATTTTTCTGGTTTTTTTGGAGTTCAAAAAAACTAAATCTTTAAAACCCGTTTTTCATAGTCGCGATGCCATAAATTGAAATGATGTTTTTACTATAAAATTGAGGTAGCCAAATTTTGAGATGCTGTATTTTAAGGTAGCGTTTTTCGAGATGCAGTTTTCGAAATGGAATGCCCTACCTTTGTTTACGTGTGGGTCGGTTTTCCTTACAGGTGAGGTTTTTTTTTGCTTAGCGCCACAGCTGGAAAACTGCTGTATTGCCAATTCAGCTTGATGAAGCTGGCCATGAGTTGGACTATATCACCAGTACGCCATAGTATCTTGATATATGCAGCTTTATCTAAAATAAAGAAGTTTGAAAAGGGATTAGTTTTAAAGGGCTGTCCTGGATATTGGTAATGTATCATGCCGGGGGATAATAGGGTTAGGAGCTTAGCTTTACAGCTGCCCTAGTTTCACTATTGGGAAACGTATAGATATATCTTTTCAATCCTCTGGAAATCCTGGAAATTTTGTGCCTATAATGCAGGGATGTGGATCTAAGGTGGACAGGATTGAAGTTTAATCCACTTGCGGTAGCTTTGCTACTGAAAACTGTTACTGGGAATGAGAAAGTTTGATGAAGTTTTTATTTATCAAAAGAGGAATGAAAAGAGATGGCTTATTATGGCTCTAAAAATGAGGAAGGCTTATTGGATAACATGAGTGAGGATACCGAGATAACATTGAGTACTGCTAATGGCGGTATTGCTTAATACTTATTTTGGAAGGCAGGTTGGATTTGGAACAATCCACATCCAGGTGAACTTTAACACACTGCTTGTAGTGGAATGTGCTCGTTTTGGAATTTAGGGGGTTCTGGATTGAATTGAATCCAAACTGCTTGCAACGCAGTTCATTTAGCTTTTATAGGCCAAGTGAATTTGATCCAGAAGAAAGAAAGAAATGCTTAATCTATAAGTTTGAAGATGGGAATGTCTAATATTTATTTTAGAGCTTGAAATGATTTAGCCCAGTCTATGTATACTTAATAGCTACGCTTCTTGCCAGCAGCTTTGCCAGAAGAGGGTTTGCCGCGAGATTTCTTATCTCCGCTAACACTGTAGTACGCTTTGCCTCGAGTGGCATCTCCTTCATCGTCACTATCATCACCTGAATCATCCCCCTTGCTTCGCGACGCATGGCTTCCTCCCACCTTGGAGCTGTGGCCCTTCTTACGGGAGTTGCCATCTTTACTAGCACTGTAGTATGCTTTGCCTCGAGTGGCATCTTCTTCATCATCATCTGAATCATCTCCTTTGCCTTTTGACTTATGGCTTGTTCCTGCTTTGTAGTTCTTCTTATGAGAGTCATCATCACTATCATCATCTGAATCATCACCCTTGCCTCTTGACTTATGGCTTGCTCCTGATTTGGAGTTCTTTTTAGGAGAGTCATCATCACTATCGCTATCTGAATCATCTCCCGTGTCTTGAGATTCATGGCTTGCTCCCACTTTGGAGTTCTTTTTACCAGAATCACCACTGTAGTATGCCTTTCCACGGGAGCTCTTTTCTCCGTCTACATCGTCATCATTGTCGCTGTCTGAGTCATCCTCCTTGACACGAGAACTATGACTTGCTCCTACTTTGGAGTTCTTTTTGCCCGAGTCACCACTGTAGTAAGCTTTTCCGCGAGACTCTGATTCTCCATCTACAGCGTCATAAGATTTTCCTTCTTTGCCGCGGCCACCTTTAGAGCCATCTTCCGTGTCTGAATCACTTCCCATGCCTTGCGACCCTCCATCGGAGTAGTAAGCCTTTCTGCGAGATTGACTTTTCCCGGCAACGGCACTGTACTTTTTTCTACGCCCGGCATCAACACCGCTGGGTGTATTGTCTTCGCTGTAGTCATCGTCGTCGCTAGATCCGCTATCATCCCCTCTAGGGCTAGGAACGCTTTCAGAATCATCGTCGGTGTCATTATTTCTACGGCCAGAATCATCATCGCTTTCCGAGTCATGTCGGCTGGGCATGTTTTCATAATCTTCGTCGCTATCATTCCCACCATCCATAGGCTCGCTTTCAGAATCATCATCCTCTCTAAGGATAGGTTCATTTTCAGAATCATCATCTTCTCTAGATTCGCTTTCAGAATCATCATCGCTGCCCTTCCCTTGGGGGCTAGACTTGCTCTCAACATCATCAGAAGAATCCTTGTCACTTTGTTCTTCGCAATCCTCATAGCAAACCTTGGCGCTGGGCGTGTCCCGGCCATCCATGAATACTTTAACGTTACCTTTCAAACCAAACGGGCCCCTGGCTTCTTCGCTGGCTTCGCCATCATCGGCAGCCCTCAACCCATTGCGCCCTTGCCTGGTGTCCCCCGAGATGGACCAGGAGAGGGCCATTTTATTTTTGTTGTTCTGGGGGATTGGGGAGGATCCCACGAGTGCGGTAACAATGGCCAGAGTGATGAATTGCATGTTGACAAGTTTATGATATCGTCTTCTGCCGAACCAGCTTGCTTATATACATCTCACCACTTGCTCTTGCCGTGATTCAATGCTGATCATCTTAACCGCCGCTATTCAGCATTTTAAACCCACCTTCTAAGCAACTTACTCGCGTTGACGGCTACATACACGTGAACCACAATAAAGCCAACTGACATTCAAATCAAACCCGACATCTTCCTTGCCAACCCACAGTTGCATCATTACTTTAAAATTTAAACTAGGATTTTAAATGGAATCGCCGTTCCCAACTGCCTGATGTAGAGGCAGGCACGATCAGAGCATGCTTGCTACACAAGACTCGTCTTGAAGTGCCGATGTAAACAGTTCAAAGGCCAATCATCCAAAGCAGCTTAACTCCATCATGAAAGACTTTCATTAATATACATCCATCATTAACTAGTCTGGCTCGTGTACCACACTAGGATCAAACAAACTCGGCTCAAACCCCGTACACTGTACCAAATCCATTTCGAAAAATCCCGCTCGACTTCCACTGGATCTGGTCATCTTACCAGCCTAGCCCAACTATCTATCACCGTCAAGATTCAAATCCAATATAAACCCAAACTAAAATCCTTAAATCGACCACCCAAGCTACATCCCATACTGGTGGGATACACTATCTAGAAAGACACCATCTAGAAACCCTATGTCAAATTTCTGGCTAAACTGCTCTGGATAATTTAAAAGTTAATAAAAGCCCAAAAAAATTCAAAAACAATAAGAAAAACATATGACTAGACTCAAAATAATCCAAAGATTCCAAATCTGTAATAACAATGTGGGATCAGATAGTATCAATTATAATGTACTACACTCCAAAGTCAACACACCCCAAAACTGTGATACATATGTGTGGCGGATCCAGGTCCAACCAGTCCATCCCACCATTATCCTGCCCTTGACTCTTATTCCCATTACCTTCCTTTGACAAAGCTTCAAAGAGCTTTGTCTCCAGAAAGGCAATTTTATGGGACAACACTTTGTTATCATCCCGCCAATGGGCCATGATCTCAACACTCTTTCCCTCCCTTGCCCTTAAAGCCTCAATTTCATGATTTGCCTTTGCTTTCACTTGTTGTAAGATTTTGTCCCATCCTACTAACAGGTTCCAGGAATCCCACACATAGATTTGGTTTCCTTGGGTGGGAGTCCCTTTTTTGCAAAGTAATTGGAATATAACTCTTTGAATGTAGCCTTTACTTCCACCAAGGACTCCTCAGGCACAGTCTTGGTGACCTCCAAGCTTGCCCAAGCTTCCTCCAACAAACTTGTAGGAACCTCTTTCCTGGAAGCAGCGGTTTCCACACAAAGTACTCCAAATTTGGCCCTTTCAAAATTTAACAAAGAAGACATAATAATTGAAAAGGTAGTTGAGGAGAAAGCGTCAAAATTGACAACATATCTTTATTAAAGTGTAGCTGTTTTTGCTTATATACCATTCAGGGCATACTCGGCTGAAAACCCCTCTGGTTCCTGAATCAATCTATGATTCATCTCACATGATCTATGATGTTCAAGTCATCTAAACCTAGATCTTTACCTAAAAGATCACCAATATTTCTCAACCTATGAGAATCAACCTACAATGGAAAGAAGTCACCTGACTCCATTCATCTCAATGTACCATTTCAGCATGGAGCTTCCTCAGCTTCCAGCGCCAAAACCCTGTGGATTAAACATCCCAAAACTCAGCTATTAATGTTCCAACTGGGAACCAGCTGATCAACCCTGAATTCCTAGGCATCCTTGCCTTTATTTAGTTATCTTTGCATTTAATAGATTTTTGCCTTAAAACCCATTAAAACACTTTGAAACTCAAACCAGGCGCCACTGCGGCGCCCAGGAACTTTCCCAGGCGGTGCCCCAGCGCCTGAAAAAATTTGATAGCGGCGCCTTGGCGCTTTGCAAATCTATTAGGTGGCGCGGCAGCGCTTTTCACCCAACAAATTTGCCAAAACAGTGCTTTTAACCCAAAATTTGGGGGTTTACTTATGATTGACCTTAACCAAAATTCTTGACATAGTCAAAACAATTTAACCAATTAAATCCTCATTAATTATATTCCTGTGTATTTATTTATTAATCTTCCTGATTAATTAACCCGTTTTTGAGACACCCAGTCTCCCAGATTGATCGGCCAATCTTGCCTTCTGTTCTTTTATTGAACCTAGATATCCAGTTTTCAGGAATCTTTACCTTAAGACTTCCAATCCAACCTATCTACATGCAATAATCAGAAGAACAGAGATAACTTTATATTTTGGAGCATTACTTTGGCTAAATACTCAATAGTGACTGTTGTACAGTCACAATATGTATTGATTTTTGATCCTATATTAAATATGTTTACTGTAAATTCAGAACCTGAACGTAAAAATGTGGGATTGTCAAATCCTTGGTCCAAATTTCAAATCATAATTGCAAGGAATTTGAAATAAATATAATTTATGAATGTCTCAAAAAGGATGCTAAAGGATATAAAGTGGATTTGTGCTGATTCTTTTAGGAAGCACAGGCATTCTCAAAAATTACCCTATTCCAATTTAGGACGGCTAAAATTTAGATCATAATATTCACAAAATTAACATATATAACAATAAAGTTGACTAAAATATACATTTCTCTTCTTGAGTTTAAATTTTTTATAAAGTTTATTATGTCTTTGTTCAATAACAACCAAGTCAACGAGCTGTTCCCTGGCCTTGACAAAATTATGCAGGGCTATACTGGGTCTCTTAACAGTGAAGCCTCTGTCTATGGCCACTCCCAACCCGCAGGCCCCTCCGCAGGCCCCACCCAGGAGTCTGTTCTTTCTCCTGCGTCCTCAAGCATGGCCCTGTTTGCCCATCACCCACAGGCAGCTGCTAACCCAAATCCCTTATCAGCAATGGCATCTGGAACCAGCCATTTTAGCCATGGGGTCACCCAGAGATCCCAGGACCCCAAAACAGCCAATCAGATGTCATTGACTAGTTCACAAGATGGACATATCCCTCCCCCAGCCAATCAGCCTGCAAGACGCAGAAGAAAACTAATCACTCTGGAGATTATTCTCAAAATGGTTGAAAAGCAAGGGAAGCTTATGTCACTCAGGAAAATTGCGGCCGCAATGGGGTTTACAAAGTCCACTGTGGCTGCAACCCTGCAAGCTCAAGCCAACTGTGCCCTCCTACCAAGAAGACCCTTACTGGTGCCTGTACTTCAACCAAAGGTGATACAGCCCAACCCCTTATGATGACCATTATGGAACGTGACCCGCAGATGCCCCTGGTCCAGATACGTCTCCAGTTGGGACTCTACGGCATCTTCACCAACAAAAGAATGGTGAATTTGTGGATCACAGAGTTGTGGTTGCTGATAGAATCTTGTCCAATCAAGTTCTCAGTGGCCCCATTTTGGTGGACACTGACCCCTACAATTCAACTGTTATTAATTTTATCAAAGGGAGGGCAATGAGGGCCTGTAATGACATAATCTTCCTGTCGTATGTCAAGATTTTGGCAAGTATTCAAGACTTTGGAGAAAAGCACATCCAGTCTGACGTATTCAAGCGCAGACCAATCTTGTATTGTTTTGTCATGGTTTTGTTGGCAGTTTCCCCATTAGGCGTCACTCACTACTCTGCAATATCAAACACTGCAAATGGGTATGCCTACCAGACAGAGCTCAAGGCCATGCTGGAGGAGTGGGCCACACAAAACACCATGCACACAGTTGTAATGAGTGAAGATATGGAGCATAAGGAATGGGCAACCCAAGAAATCAGGGCTGCGGGGCATACCTGCTGGTCCTACCCCATCAACCACGCCAACATGCATATTGCAGATATATGTCTCTACAATTTTGGTCCCGTCCTCAGGCGCTTAAAGCTTCCATCTACAACAAACTATGCACCCAAATTGATAAGGGTTATTGCAACATTTTTGATTACTTCCTCTCAGGATATTAACACCCCAAGTAAATCACCAAGTGGCTCACCGAGTGGTTCACCACCCAGTCAATAAACCAGTGGCACCATTATCAGTTAACCATCTATGATGGGGATCACTAATCCAGATCCTAAATGGAACACAACTTGAATAAGCCTTGTGACCCAAGAGGAACATTACTCAGATAAGCCCCATGACCTCCATGATGTACATGAACAACATGTGCTTGTCATGATACTATATAATATTCTATATTAATAATTCAATAAGGTATCATTCTCTTCTTAATCTTCCCCTTTATTTTGTTTATTATACTTCCCAGAAGTATAAACTTGACAGTGGTAGCACAGGTAGGCTATCCATACCTACCCAACTCAAAGGAAAAATTCCTCCCAAGAAAAGAACCCAAGCAATGTCACTCCCTAACAGTTGGAGAGATTACAAAGTAGGACAAGACGTCCCCCCAGGACTTGTCATCTACAATAATCTCCTTGTACCCATTGACCAGTACAACACGCTCAAAACCTGCAGACTGTTCCCCACCACGCCAGCCACGACAGCGCCCACGCAACATGAAATACCCAATATTGTGTTTCAATGCTTATGTACTGCTGAGATTGGTGCCTTTGCAGGACTACGCTGTGAGAACACCTCTCTTTTGATCAATAGTACCAAGAGTAAATTCAAACAAGTGGAGTATCCTCAAAGACTCTGGGTTAGCAAAATTACCCTCTGTGTCACAGGGACTGCATTGCGTTTTGTTACTAAATGGCTAGCTCAAAATCCCGACCAGAAGAAAAATTGGGAAGTAAACAAGGCCACATTCCTCAAAAAGTTCTCCATGAAGGACTCAGGCGTGGTGAACATGACCAAACTCTGAACCTTCAAAATGACAGGAACCATTGAGGAATACATTGCTGCATACAAAGGACTACATGACTGTGCACCCAACACCATCAACTTTGATGAACCTGGAACACGCCTGGACTTCTACAATGGCCTTCCTACACATATTAGACAACAGTTTGACATGACCTGCTGTAAGAACCTTGAAGATGTATTCCTAGAAGGAAAAAACGCAGCTCAGAAGTCTGACAATCTACATGCCTCCAACAAACACAAGAAAACCCCGCAGTTAAGAGAGAGCCTTGCCCCAATAAGCAAAACAACCAAGCCAACAGTACCCAGCCTTGAAATGGAAATCACACTGCACAAGCCAGCCAGGGTAGTACCAAAGATACCAACAAGGAGGGAAAAGCTCAGGGGAGTGCTTAGGCAAGCCTCCCTCCCCCTCTTTACAAGACTCGTACAGAGAACAGGACGTGGACTCAATCACCATGATCCAGGTTCCTTCTAGCAATCCTCTACTGTTTGCCACCCAATCTGGAAATAAACTCCTTACCTATCCTTTCTGTTTTTGCAGATACCAGCGCACAGCGCTATTTGACACTGGAGCCAATCAATTTCTTATTAAGAAGAGTTTCATAGACCTCATTAAGTTACCTACCATTTGAAGTAACATCAAGAGAGTCATCATGGCAGACAACCACAGCACACCAGTTACCCACAAGACCAGACCTTTCAGGGCCCAAATTGGAGACTTCCAAACAACAATTAGTGGCCCCATCATTCCGATCCCCAAATACAATATCATACTTGGATTAGATTGGATGCAAAAGACAAAGCCTCACATAGACTGGGACAGTGCCACCCTCACTATCCAGCAAGGAGAAGTCCACCATCACGTGTACCCAACACATCTTGATACCCTCATGAGGGACCACATATTTTTCAAGATCATGGAAACAGAGAAAGAAACTGACATCAGCAAAATCAATTGGAGCACATGTACATATGAAGTCATCCACTTCAAAAACACAGAAATTCAACACAAACAAAATGCAATTAGAGATCAGCTAGTCAATGAATTTCCCTCTGTATGCCAAGAATCACTACCCAGGCTGCCCCCTTATTGGGGCATACAAAACAGGATCAATCTAAAGGGTAGCGTGCCTAAAGCACAACCAATCTACCGCCTCACACCAGAAGAAGACAACACGTTGAAAGCCTACCTTGACAAAGCACTCAAGAAAGGCCTCATCAGATCTTCAAAGTCACCCTTTGGTGCAGCTGTCTTCTTTGTGGCAAAGAAAGATGGAGGCCTCCTCCTAGTCACAGACTACAGGGCCCTCAACAAGGTCACAATAAAGAACAGGTATTCCCTGCCCCTAATTGATGACCTTTTTGATGCCCTGGGGGTCCCAAATCTTCACAAAAATTGATTTGACAGCAGGATATCACCAAATTTGCGTGAAACCTGAAGACATTCCAAAGACTGCGTTTCAAACTAAATACAGATCCTTTGAATGTGTTGTCCTCAATTTTGGTATGACAAACGCTCCTAGTACCTTTTTAATCTTCATGAATGAAGTATTCAAGGAACACATTGGAAAAAGAACAATCATCTATCTGGACAACATCATCATCTATAGTCCCAACCTACAACAACACTGGGAAGACATCTTCACAGTCCTCTGTACCCTGCAAGAAAACCAACTAATTGCCAAACCATCCAAATGCAAGTTCTTCTCAACTGAACTCCCCTTCCTTGGTCATATCATTAGCAAGGACAATATCAAGCCGGATCCAAATAAAATACGCACTATAACAGAGATGCCAGCCCCAAGGAACAAGAGCAAGCTCGCACTTTCCTTGGAATGGTAGCATATGTATGCAGGTTCATCCCTGACTGGGGCGCCCTAACAGCTCCCTTATCAGCCATCACTGGGAAAAAAACCAAGTTTTTCTGGACACTGTTATGATATCAACATTTCTGCTAGCTGAAAGAGTGCATGGTTACTGCCCCCATTCTGCAATACCCAAACCGTGAGGGGATCTATAAGCTAAAGCCCAATGCCTCTGATTATTCCATAGGAGGAGTCTTCTGTATTCAAATGGCCCAGAAAGACTTCCTCCCCATGACATATGAATCCAGAAAGCTATCACACAGAAAACAAAGATACCCTATACACAATAAGGAATTGGTTGCCATCATACACTGCCTCATGAAATGGCGATGTTATCTAGAAGGAGCCCAGACGTTCAAAGTGCTCACCAACCACAAGTCATTGATATTCTTTAAAACACAACAACAACTGTCAAGAAGAAAAGCCAAATGGATGAGTCTCGTACAGAGATACCCCATGCAAATTGAATACAAGCCAGGCAGAGAGATGCTTACTGCAGACACCCTATCAAGGCTAGACAATAAACACATCCTCCACACTGATGGAGACCCCAACTGGCCCATGTTAATCATGGGGAATCTCCAGGAAGGGTTCCCACCTGGCACACCAATGGTCATCCAAGAGAAAGTCCTCAAGAACAAACATCTGTTCAAAAACATATATGGTACCCTCCACCAAATCCTTCCAAATGGTGACACTGTATCCTACGTTCTGTCAACACAAAAGATTGACACAATCCTCTGTTATCACATAGACTTGGGACACACCTGTAGAAGAAACTTGCATGAATATCTCAAGACTCACTACTGGTGGCCCAAAATGTTAGATTATATCAGAGAGGTACTGGAACAATGCAAGGTCTGTGAGAAGTACACCCAAACCAAAGCTCCACCCAAGTCAGTAGTACCTGTATCCATCACACAACTCTTCAAGGTATGGTTGTTGGATATTGTGGGAACTATGCCTGGTAAAAGCAAAGGCAAGAAGTACATCATCACAGCCATTGACTATGCAACCAGATGACCCATAGCACAAGCCACAAAAGAACACAAAGGCAATGACATGAGACAATGTATTGGCAAGGAGATCATAGCTAAGTTTGGAAATCCTGACCTCTTAATCACAGATGGAGGCACTGAACTCAAAGCTATTGACACCAACATCTATCTCACCAAAAATGGAATAAAACACGTCACAGCCAGCCCTTATCACCCACAAGCAAATAGACGCGTAGAACAACTGAACGGCTCTCTAGTGGAAGCCCTCAGTAAGTTATCAGCCAACAATCCAAAAGCCTGGGTTGACATTTTACCAACCGCCCTTATGGTCTGCAAAACACAAGTCAACTGCAATACAGGCAAAAGCCCTTATGAAGTTGTCTATGGTCAGAAACCCTCACTTGTCAGTACAACCACGGGACCATGACTGCCACTTCCAAAGAAGATACCAGACAGCAATGACCCAAAAATACTACAAGCCAGAAAGGACCAAGAGACAATGGAACAATAAAGGGTTCAGCAGGAAGCAATCCCATTGCAACAAGAAAGGTTACAAGTAGGAGACAAGATCTGGGTTGTCAATCACAACCAACACAAATTAGACCCAGGATTACGCGGACCATGCATTGTCATGGAGGTGAAACCTAATAACACCTACCTCATCAAAGGGATTGGAGCTCAAACCAAACTAAAGTGTATGCACCATGATTGAATTTGTTTTTTAAGGCAAGGGAAGCTCAACAAAATTCAAGGCTCCCTGTTCCTAACACCAAACTGTATCAGTATCAAGCCCATATACCAGATACCCTCAAGAAGGTCCCCAAGGCTCTGCCTTCCAGCACCCCAGGGGGAGATGTCGCAATATATTTGATTACTCCCTCTTGGGGAATTAACACCCTGAGTAAATCACCAAGCGGCTCACTGAGTGGTTCACTGCCCAGTCAATAAACCAGTGGCACCATTATCAGTTAACCATTAATGACAGGATCACTCAATCCAGATCCTAAATGGAACAAAACTTGATTAAGCCTTGTGACTCAAGAGGAACATTACTCAGATAAGCCTCATGACCTCCATGACATACATGGACAACATGTGGCTTGTCATGATACTATATATTAACCTATATTCATATTCAATAAAGTATCATTCTCTTCTTAATCTTCCCCTTTATTTTGTTTATTATACTTCCCAGAAGTATAAACTCAACAGGGGTATGAGCTTTCCCCTTCTGCATCTGTCCAGGACTTATTTGATCTCATCATCTTCTATGCAAGTGATAGTGATAAGTCCAGAAAGGACCCCCGTCTCCCCCCACGCCAGCCCATCCGTTTTGTCAAGCCAGTATATGTGACAGAAGAATAATTCAAGCAATTGAAGCAATAAGCTCTTGCTCCCCCTTCCCAGTCAACAAAATCTGCCTCCCTAACCCCCCATCAAGCCACCTGCCTTCCAACCCTGACTTCCAACCACCACACATTCCCTCCCCAGTATCTCAGATGCCGCCTCTTTCACAGGCGCAGATGAAGGTGATGTTCATTCCACCCATTCTCTCCCCTTCCTGTCCTTTGATTAGTAAATAAATCTTTTCTTTGTGACAACTTATTAAAATTGATATCTCTCTTTCAATTCATAATAATAATATTTTCTTTTTGCATTATCAACATTTCCCATAATTAATACAATGTTGTACATTTTACAAATAGCTTAAAATTATGAGCATACATATTTTTCATCATCATTAATAAATTAAAGACAATAAACGTAAATATTGCATTAGAATATTGCAATTAGACATCAACTCTTGATATTTTGATATTATGTGCATAACTCAATGCATTTTTTTAAATAAAATCCATTCTAAACTTGGATTTTTCCATTATATTTTAAAATAAATTGACTGTATTTATATTAGAGAGCCATTGATGCTTAGTACAAATAATGAAAATTAGTGCTTTTTACAGCCTGTATATTTACCTATTGGTAATAATTCTGTAAACTTTTCAGTAGGATTTTGCAAGGTAATAATAATGTAATGTGTTAAAACAGTTATGTTTATTGTCATTAATTGGCTGATTTTCTTTGCTGTGGCAATTGTGCATTTTCTGATATTTACGCACTAGTATCCAATTAGTTGGCTTCACATCCAATTGGATACTAGTGCGTAAATATCAGAAAATGCACAATTGCCATAGCAAAGAAAATCAGCCAATTAATGACAATAAACATAACTCTTTAACACATTACATTATTATTACCTTGCAAAATCCAACTAAAAAGTTTATAGAATTATTATCAATAGGTAAATATACAGGCTGTAAAAAGCACTAATTTTCAATATTTGTACTAAGCGTTAATGGCTCTCTAATATACACACAGTCAATTTATTTTAAATTGTAATGAAAAAGGCCAAATTTACAATGGATTTTATTAAACAAAATGCATTGAGTTATGCACATAATATCAAAATATCAAGAGTTGATATCTAATTGCAATATTCTCATGCATTATTTACATTTATAGTCTTTAATTTATTAATGATGATGAAAATATGTCTGTGTTGAAGATAGTACTATAAAAACCAGTTTTTTGATGGAATTCAAACAAAATGTCATTAATCTATAACTTGATGAACAAATTAGAAGCACACCTGCAAAAGGTTGTTGAAATAAAAAATATCAGGGAAATAGTGACAGGAAAGCTGGGTAACAAGTGCCAGCCACTAATCCAGTCAAAAGAAGATGCTCTGGATAAATTGGGAAATATTATAGATGAAAAGAATAAAGAAGCATTACTTAATCTACAGGGAATAATTTTATCAAGTCTGAAGTTCAACAATGCGGCCTAAAATTTGTGGGAGTTCTGGCAGGGGGCCAAAGAAAACAATAAGATCAAACTAATTGAAGGAACATAAATTCAAAAGGAAATTAACACCAATGAAGAGGAAAACAATCAAATGGAAACAGATGAAATAAACACAATCAAGAAGCAGAAGAGCTTCAAGAAATACAGAAACTTTATCAAATGAAAACCAAGAAGAAACACAAGTTGCAAGAAAGATAAGAAAAATTCAGCATGAAAAATTAATGAAGAGCATCCAACACTCATGAAGTTTGCTGAAGTGGCGCCTGTGGCTGAGGGGGCCACAGGGGAAACAATTAGTAAGTCTTTTTATGTTATACTTATATTTATTTTAGTCATTACTAGGAATGGGGATGAGGTTGCAGAAGTGGCAGCTTATACGCTGAGTTGGTTTTTGGGGGTTACCAGTCACTGGTGGCCCCTGTAAAACAAATAGATAAAAACCAAACAAATAAAATAATTCAACAGAATATGAATAATTTTTTAATATTGAAGCTCAATATAGGGAATATTCACCACCCCCAGGGTGCTTGCCATGGATAAGGGAAGTATATGAACTAGGATCAAATATAAAAATCAAAGAAATGAATGAAATTTGCGGGGATATCAAACTGAACTTCAATAATTACATATAAAAACACATTCAAAGATTCCCCTTCACAAACATCAATGAATATGAAAAGAATTTAATAAAAAGCCAACTTTCAAATAGGAAATAAATATTTAAAATCTGCAATTTTTAATGAAGTTTTTAAGACACTATCAAATAAAGTCAGGGATGTAGTCCTTGTGAATAATTTTAAACCTTTATTAATATTGTTTGCCGAGGCCTGGGGGCTGATTCAAGTTGAGCGCCCCCCAGAAACCCTCTTCAAGACAATCAAACATCCTATATTAACAGGTTAGTTCAAACTTTCAAAAAATTATACATGTTCTCAGAAAAGTATAGCCTGCAGAGAATCCACGTCAAGGTATACCTGGGAATCCTCCTACACTGCATATTAAAAACCAACGCCAAAAAGTTGGAGGATATACCTATTCACATGGATATTTGCTGTGTAGCCCTCAACCGCCAGAAGACACCACAGGGATATAGGACAGTCAAGCAGGTCCTATATGACTCATTTGCATTGGCAACGCTATACGGGTACTATGTTCCCCCCAAAAAACCTACTAGTCAATTCACACCCGTCTGCCTTTTATCAAACAATCAACAACTACCAGGGTACAGGGCACCACCCCTCTAGCAATCACATCCAGGGTTGTCCACCACGTACAGAAGAGTATGTGGATCCAATTAGATGCTTTAGCCAAAACTTAGTTTTGGGGTATATTTCCCTGGAATAATTACATTCCCTTTGCAATTTGCATCTCCCTAATAAATATTTTCCTCTTGAAAATTAATTTTTTTTACTTTTTATATTTTAATACTAAATTTTTTAATAAAGTAGTTTTAAAAGCTATGGCAACAAGCAAAAATGCTTCAGATTTAAACAAAATGATTTCAGATTTACACAAAATCCAAGTTGCTCAAGATTCAGGATTCAATTAATTTAAATATTTTTGGTTAATAAATGAACTTTCAAACCAAAAACAAAATTTCACTAACCCATTATACAAAATTAAAGCAAACATCAAGGTGTGTAGTTCAAACCATAAACAAAAAGAACTGACACAACAAGTGAAATGGATGGATGCTGTTCCAGAGTATATTATAATCAAATCAGGATTCATATGAGGCACTGGCAGAAGAACTAAAACAAAATAAAACTTGAGCAATCTAGAAGCAAGATTACAAAGCACAAAACAAAATGAACTCACACAAGATGTGTAGTATGAACAGCCTAAAATAGAAAAATATCAATTTAACAGCCAATCAACAGCTATCCAATTTAGAAACAGAGGCATTTTATCCATTTTCATGGCTCCAGATTTGTATGAAAAGGTTTTGAGAACCTTCCAAATATGGACTTGAGATTATAATAAAAATAAACCATTAAATTTTAAAATTTCTACTTTTAGTAATTTTATCCTAGCTTTTTTTACAATGGTTTTTACTAGCAACATTTTTGACGGCGCCAGCAGCCAAGCCAGCTTCAATGGAGGTGAGGCTCAGGGCGTGGAGGCACCTGTTTATACCCAAGCCTTTGAGGTGGGTAACAAGGAAGCTGATCTGTTACTGTCCCCCAACTCATATGGCTTTGACTTGTTTGAGAGTCACTTAGTGTCTAGCTCTGCCTTTGCTCCCACACCCACCCCTGCACAAGCTGTCTGTCAACCAACCAATCAGGGTGGCAAACTTGATTTGGAACAACTTCTCCCCACCGCCCAACCTGCCCCCCCTCAGCCAATCAGGCTTCAGCTCCCGCCGTCCAGCGCCCCAAACGCAGAATAATCACTGCCCAAATTTTTCAGGAAATTGTGGCACTCAACATGAAGGGTCTGTCCTGGGATCAGATAGCCAGCCAATTACAATTCACCCGGGCTACTGTCATGCGGGAATTCAACAACCTGATGAATAAGGGAAATTTGATTGGAACTGCTAAGAAGCCAAAGAAGCCAAAGAAGGCCACAGAGTCCCAGATCAATGAGGCATACTCAATAATGCTTGACCTCCTCCAGCAGGACCCCAAGCTTCCCTTGACCCAGGTCTGGAAGCAACTTGCGCACCATGGCATTTGGGTATCTGAGCGCATGGTGCAGCTCTGGATTCACGGAAAGGTGGCTTCAATTAGGGTTTTTACAAATTTTGCCGGCAACCAATGGGATGGCGCTGAGGATTCCCCATATGACACCGCAATCAAATCAACCCTGGTCTGATGCTTGACAAGTCTAACAGATGACATCATGTTTGTCTTGTACTACAAGTTATTGATTGCATTTGACAATCTTAGTGAGCAAGGAAAAGCTGCCACCAAAAATGGAAGGAAGAAGGTCAAGAAGGGGACATTCATTGGTGCATTTCTGGCTGTATCAGCCAAGGGTTTTGTCTACTATTGGATAAACCCTGATTTCATCAATGGGTACTCATAAGGCCACATCCTTGGTGGATTGCTCAACTCCTGGGATGGCTCAAATTCCAAATACTGGGTTTTCTTGAGCCACCAGATGGAGGGTAGCTCCACCGCCCTTGAGGCCATCCAGCAACGCAGGCACCAGGCCTCAGTGTACCCAGCTGGTCACGCCGACGTCCATCTGGCAGATGTTGTGTTCTTTAATATTGGGAATACACTTGGGAGCCCTGTCCTCAGGCTTTCAACAACCTCTATCTTGGGGTCCTTGATCACAATTTTCTCTTTGGTCACCAAATGGTGGCTGACTTGTTTGTGCAAATGGTTTTCCATGTGAACATGGGCAACCAATCACGCAAAGATAAGCGCCTCCCACCCCGTGCCACAGCCACCTACCAGTTCATCCAGCCAATGACTGATGAGGAGTACAATGAGCGGTATATAGCAGCCATCATGCGCAATCCTCCTGCCTCCACCCCTGCCACCAATACCCCCCACCCGCAAGCCCAACCCATCCAATCCCAGACCCCTCAGGCCAGCACTGCCTCAATGTCTTCCTTCCTGCGCCATTCTGCCTACTAGGCATCACTCTTCCCCGTCTCAATAAACCCCCTGGTCCCAAATTTTTTTATTTGTATTATCTTTGATTTGAATTTCAATTGTTTGTGTTCTCTTTGTTTATAGTTGGCTATATTCTTTATGTTCAGCTTATTTCTATAAAATCATATATTTACTATGTCATGTATCTAGATCCTGAACACAGTTATTTTTAGCACCCAAACACATCCCCTTGTGAAAATATTAACAAAAATTTGGTGATCAACTGAATTTAAATTAGAAAATTATAGGCTAATTGTATTTAGATAAAGTTGTTACTAATCTGAATTCAAAACCTTAATGATAAACTTTAAGCCAATCAGGAGCCAAGTGATAAAGTGATTGTTGTGACATAAAGGGTCATTCAATGATTCTTTGGTGCATGTGCGCTAATTAATATGATTGACTAGATGCTTTGCCATTGTACGCCATTGCCGCTGTGGCAAGTTGTTGATGGACTAGTACCCAATCAGCTACTGAGTTAGCACTAGTCCATCAACAACTTGCCACAGCGGCAATAGCATACAATGGCAAAACATTGAGCCAATCATATTAATTAGCGCACATGCATCAAAGAATTATTGAATGACCCTTTATGTCACAACAATCACTTTATCACTTGGCTCCTGATTGGCTTAAAGTTTATCATTAAGGTTTTGAATTTGGATCAGTAACAACTTTGTCTAAAAACAGTTAACACTATAATTTTCTATTTCAAATTTAGCTGATCACCAAATTGTTGTTACTATTTTTACAAGGGGCTATGTCAAGTGCCAAAAATAATATGGTAATCAAGGAAACAATGCCAAACAAAGCAAACAACACATATTGAGATGAGCGTAAAACATATACACAATGGGTAAAAAGATGGGATAATGTAGTAAATGGGAAAATAAAAAGGAATAAACAAAGAGGCAACCATATCAAAAAAATACAGAATTTATTGGGGCAAAAGCTATAAAAACATGTGGAAAGGTTAGTAGAAAATCAATAAGAGAATTGGAAAAGCTTCTGAAGGACCTCAACTTGGCAATTGCCAAAATAAAGGACATTGACCACAAGGTCAAAGCCAAAGTGAAGTCTGCCGTCCTCACTGGGGACAAAATTGACAAGGTGTCCACAAAGGCACTAATGTCAAAAATGCCAGACACCCCAGAGAAGACAATCAAGCACTTACTAGATATTCAAAAAACTGTGATTGAGGGCCTCCAGTTCAAGGCATACAAGCTTTCTGTGCCTTCTGTCTGGGTTGATGACCCGCAGATGTATGCCCACAACAACCTGCCAAGCGTGCCAGGGCAGAGGATACCAAATTGCTGGTGCAATTGCTTGCGCCAAGAATGGCAAAGACAGCTGAAGCCGCCGGCAAGGAAGAAACCCATGAAGGTAACCTAAAAAATTATAATTAATAAAAATTCTTAAATACTTACCTTTTTTTAGGAAATGTTGATGGTGAACTCCTCCGGGTCCTAGTTCCTTTTGTTCCCCTACCTTCTACTCCAACTACGCCACTCATGTGGCCAAACAGCTTTTCCTGTCCCCTCCTGTCTTGCAGGAGCTTGAAGACAGGATCCATGGTACATTCCTAATGTCCAGGGAGGCATTGGCTGGGCTTTTGCATGGTAAGGGGGCATCTTAGTGGGCAGTTACTGCCTACAAGGATGCCCAACTGGTCTGCCTGGACCCGGTTAACCTCAGTGGAGTTTACTGTGTAAACTCCATTGAGCTTGTTTGGGACGTCCTGGCAACGCTCCCATTCAAGAATATACCAGAGATGGGCCAGGCTCATGCGGCTGCTTGCTTCTGCTTCCCAGTGGAGCATACCATCTCTTACCTTTTGGAGAACTTTGGGCGCGCAGTGTCAAAATTGGCTGTTGTAGATGCAACAGCCGTAAATAAGACAAAAATCCTCCTGGCAGACTTTGGGCTGGCCTAAAGTGCCAAAGAGATGGGGGTCCCTGCAGCTATGGAGCTGACCCTTGCCAAAACCAAGCACGAGAAGAAGATTAGCGCTCTATACAACAAATTGTGCAAGTTTACAGAAGCCTTTGATAGACAAAGGCTTCACCTTGTTTTTTACCTTGGGTATCTTTTCTTCTTTGGGATGAGCACCAGTGTAGAGGACCTAGACAGGGTCCTTCTTGAGGTCAACAAGGCCAGGTTCTCACTTGACAAGAAGAAGGTTCCCCCTGGGTATGACTTGGTGAATCACATCATCCAGGACGCCCTGGGCCTGGCTGGCATCTTTGGGTTTGCAGCCCCGCCAGAAAAGCTGCTCCTCCATTCCCATCTCACCATCCTTCCTTTTACCAGCAGGCACAAATACTTTAATAAGAGTTTATCCACCGTCCATGGTGTGACGGTGGAGGTTGTGCGCCACCTCCATTGCGGGATGGGTACATACTGCCAAACCCATTATAGACGCACTTAATTTTATCTCTATATCAATAAATATATCTATACTCTACTATATTTTTAATATATAAAAAAAATTTCAAATAATATTTTAGCAAACAAGATTTGCAAAATATATTGCGGAAATGGGTTTCATAAAAGTATAAAATAATACGGTAATAAAATAAATTTCAACCTTGCAATTTAAGTTTAATTTTTATAAGACTATTTTATATTTATTTGATAAAAGTGACATAAATATATTTGCGTAATCCAGTATCAAGCGTTTGGGATAACCTCAGATGACATATTAAATAATATATAATAAAATAAATAAATTACTTACATCTATTGATGGATCTTCTGAATGTGATTGCGGGCGTGGAACCATCTAAATATAAAATGATAATCAATAAATCTTGAATAGTAAATTAGAGAATATAAAAAAATTGGATACACTAAGCCTTTAATTGCTTGGCTGTTTGGCTAGGCACACAGGGATAAACAAATCAGCGTGGCCATAGAATTTGGCCACGGTCTCAGCTGGGAGGGTATGGATCCCAGCCTGCAGCAAATCAAACAGGTCCTCAGTTCCTGTTGGGGCTCCTTGCTTGATAACTCACTTGAGCCACCCAAAGACTTCCTCAATAGGATTTAGGAAGGGCAAATAGGAAGGGAGGAAGAGAAGGCACAAATTTGCTGTGGCCAATTGTTGGGGGCCCACTGCAATGCTTGTGTCAATCATTGGGAATTCCTCACAAATGCCAGCCACCTTGTGGAGACCAATGTTGTCCAACACAATCACATTGGTGAAGCCCAGGCTTGTGCGCCTCAGGTGCTCCTGGACCAATCAAAGGAATGACAATAAGGTACAGCTGTTGTGAGGACCCAATATCATTTGATAAAGCTCAACCCCCTTTGGACCAAGGAGAGCCACCATTGAGTATGCTGTGGCAAAGACTGCAGCATGCCAAGCCATCCCGTCATTGGAGCCTTTGGGGACATACCCATACCCAATGCACATTAACAAGGCAAATGCTGATTTGCCAATATAATAGAATTTCACTGTCCCCTTGGCTTTGATGGCAGTGTACGCCTCAGCGTAATTTTTCCGGGTCTTGATATTGGCTGGACTGTTTCTGTTGTAGGGAGATACCCCCAAGCTTTTTCCAGGAAAAGCACATCCCCTTGAGCAGATGGTAGTAAAAGGAAATCAAGGCCTCAACCCCAAAAGCGGACTTGACCATGGCCTGTATATTTGCCAATTTAAGATGGCAGTCCCAGGGGATCCACTGGTGGATTGCCCATTTGTGCTCCTTGGTGAGCATGGTGGAAACACGCAAGGATTTCTCCGTGGCAAGGACTCGGCCAGTATCAATGAACTTGTTGAAGGTCTTTGAGGCGTACTTGGGATCCACTCCAACAAGAGCTGCAGCCGCCTTGTAATCACCAGATTCCCGCATGAGCTGGAGAAGGATGATGCACTTAATGTCAGGAATGCGCTTGTGAGCGGGCTTTTTAGCAGTGAGGATTGGCTTGTTGGCGTTGGGAACAACACAGGGCATGGGCACCTTAGTGTAAAACGCAGCAACTTTCTTTAGCACTAACTGTCCCTCGTTGGTTTGGTAGAGCTCAAGCTCCTTGTCCTCCTCCTGATTGCCATCACTGACGTAGGGCTTGTAGCTAGTATCAAGTACAGGCTTCACCTTCTCCAGCATGGCTGACGGGACCAACTCTTGCCGGTACACAACATTGAACACATACAAAGTAAGTTCTACATCCTTCTCTAACTTTATTGGTAGTGGTAACCTTAGTGGGCTTTCAGGTCAGCTTTGGGACCCAAGGGTTTATGCTCTGCACCCTAGCAGCTTATGCTCCTTGAACCAGCTTTGTCAGTGCAGCGTCACTATGGAACTCTCCTCTCCTGCCTCCCTCCTGAGTAGGCACTTGTGTTGCACTAAGTCTATTCTTTGACCCACGGGGGTAACCGCAACCGCGGCGCACAATGGATGCAATGATAGTCTGTTGCTGTGTTCCTTCCATTTTGAGAATTTAATAAAGTATTAAATAAAACTTAATTAAGTTACTCCCTATTTTTAATTTTTGCTTTCATCTGTTTATGGATATTAAATTAATATTTTTCCCACCCAATATCCCAATTATAGATTTTTTATTTCTTAGTTAGTTGTTTTTGGGTTTACCACACCCATTTTAGAATACCCAAAATAATTTCCACCCATTTTCCCATATTTTACGCCAAATCAAGCACCCAACACAATATTTTTAAATTTTTTGTTTCAGATCTCATGTCTTATTTTAGATACCTTGGTATCATTCATGATTACAATCAATTGTACACATTGTGTGAGTGATTTTGTTTATGTAGTGAGTTGCTATTGTGTTTTTTTTTTGGTTTGCGTTTTGACACACCTTGCTTGGGTGTATTTTGTCACTAATTCACATAGTAAACATATGTACACCAAAAATCAACTCACACCATTTTGTTTGTGAATCAATGCATTTCAGATTGTATTTTGAATGGTTTTGCTTTGCATGTGAGCCCTTTGTTGCTGTGTTGACCCATTTTGCCCATTAACACCAATAAACCCTGTTAACAGAGTGTATATTTTAACCTGAGAGTTGGATTTTGTTTAAATCTGAAATCATTTTGTTTAAATATGAAGTATTTTTGCTTGTCGCCATAGCTTTTAAAACTACTGTGTTGAAATATGTAATATTAACATTTTACTATAGAAATTTTAATATTACATATTTAAATATTAAAAAAATTAGTATCTAAAAGTTAATATTAAAATTTTAATAATACATATTACAATATTAAAATTTTTAATATCAAATATTTTGATATTGAATAAATCACAATTTAATAAAATTGTTATATTTCAATTATTTAAACTTTAATATTTAACTTTTAATATTTATAATTATAATTTTGCTTTCAATATTTTAATTTTAATTTTAAATTTTAGTATTTAATCATAATATCAATATATAAATATATTACAAGACATTAGTTAAAGTTGCAACCACGTCAAATATTAAAATTAAGTTAAAAATGTTTTTATTTACTAGCTTGTCGAGTACAAGTTTATTTATCACATAGATAAACATTGGGAATTGAATTTATCTGCATCATGTGGCTTGCTCCACTATTGTTCTAAACAAACAATTGTTTAGAACTTGAATTACCTTTCCCTTGTAATGTGATTTGATAAACATATTTGATATACTTGACCCTGTCCTAAGTACTAATTAGTAAGCAATACATGAAAATCATTGGTTGCCTTGTTGTGTGGTTATAGTGGCACTGAAATAACAAGGATCAGATGATGACATGCAAGGTTCAATTTTTGACTTAAAAAAGCCAAAGTACTATCAAGGATTCACAATTATTTAAATAAACTAATTTATTTCTATCTTTTTTAATTTATTTATTTGTTAGTGCAAAAGCCAATAATAATATTCAGTGCATTATAATAAAAATATTTGTCCTCATACCTAGTATAATTAATTTTACTTACCTTTTTTATGTATTCTTAATTGTCTATAATACATTCAAACATCACGTTATTATATATAAAATATAATTTTTGAGTCCTAATAAAAACAAAGTAAGTAAAACCCGGAGCGCCCATTTATCTGATTGGCTTGGAGGCCAGGGCTTTAGGGAGGAAGAGTTCTGAGTGTTCATAGAAAGCTGCCACCACATCAGGTGGCATTGCAAATTGGCTGATCTCAAGAATGTTGAAGAGATCCTCAGTGTCCTGAGGGAGGCCTTGTTTCACCTTATTCTTGATCCAACCAAACACCTCCTTGATTGGATTCAGAAATGGAGAATAGGGCAGAAGGAAGAGGAGTCTCATTGGGCAGTCTGCAAGGTGGTGGCTGGCAGAATGGCTGTTTTTGTCAATGGGGGGAACTTGGACACAACCAGATCCACTTTGTGGAGCCCAACATTATCATTCAAAACAATGTTGGTTGTGCCATTGTAATTTATCCAAAGGTACACCTTGATGGCTTGGAAAATTGAGAAAGGTCCCGCTATTATGGGAGCCTTTTTTTCATCTGATACTGGTCCAACCCGCAAAGACCAAGAAGCGCGATCATGGAATAGGTCTGGGAACAGACAGCTGTACAATGGGCTACGCCGTTCTTGGACCCCATCCTGACCCTCCCATGCCTAAACCTGAGTGAGGAGGAAAACAATGATTCATCAATATAGAAGTCTGGACATTCCCAGTCTCCTTTAGTGCTAGATATGTTTTGCATAAATGTGTTAATCCTCAATGGTCTTTTTGCTATTCCAATTGTATGGAGAAACTCTGAGCACCTTTCACAAGAAGCCCAAATCAACCATTGCCTTGTAAACAAGGGTTTTAGAAACAGAAAGCTCAAACTCTTTGGCAAGCATTGATTGGACAGCAAGTGTGTCCAGGTGGCAATCCTTGGCTACCCACTGCTTGATTGCATCAATATGAACAAGCTGAAGGAGTTTGGGCTGCCACTTAGCCTTGGTGGATTCAGTAATTTGCCCAGTGTTGCCATACTTGATGTTGATGTTGGCAATGTATCTGGCTGTGACACCAAAGTGGGACGCAATATCCCAAACCACCATTCCCTGTTCAAGCAGTTGAGGAGAGCTTCACGCTCACTATCTGTCAACTGACGCCAGCCCTTGTCAGGTACTACAGCATCCTGGCTACCAGGCTCAACACAGGGATGGGGACCTTTGTGTAGAAAGTGGGATCACGCTTGCTTGCAGTGGCGCCATCAATGATTGAATACACAATAGGTGCAGATGGTTCCTCAGTTGTGGTCAATGGCTGATAGGAGGTGTCAAAGACACGGGGGCAGGAAGTAGCAACTCTTGGGTCAAGAGTGCGGGGCCAGGTGACAACTGGGTACACAGTGGAGGTGTATGTAACCTATATATTCCCAGTGACCTTTGTGTAGGAGACTTTGCTTGCAGGCCTTGAGAGCGGCTTCTGTCTTGGATTAAGGCTACTATTACTGGCCTGGGATGAGGGAGGTGGTTGACTGGCGCTGACACCTTGGGAGGCCTGTGTATTGGCATGACTCCCCTTGAGTTGGGTTCTGGGTCTGTTCTTGGACTCTCTGGGACGCCCTTGTGGATGGGCTGCTCTGCAGGCTGGTGCAGGAGTGGGTTGAGAATGCTTTTGACGGTCAATAAAAATAAAATAAAAATATATTTTTTAGATTAAATAAGTATTTATTTGGAGTTATTGGTTAGTTGTAGGTAGTTATTTTTTCTTGAGTTAGCCTTGAATAGTAACAGAATTTCTATATCCATGATTTGAAGTAAATAATATTGTATACTTTCTGGGTTTGGATGATTTTAAAGTTTAATAACTTTTTATATCTAATTATGGTTATTGAGATTGAATTTTTAGTTTGATTTTAGTTGTGATGGAGCTTCTTTATTTGGGTTGGTGTTTCCTAGTGTGCTTAGTGTACATTAAATTTGGATTCCAGTTCCTGCAATTAATATCTTAGTTTACTAGTGCCATTCAAAAATGATTTGAAATTTGGTTCTTGGATTTGACAATCCTGCAATTTCAAAAAACATAGTAAACTTAATGAAAATGGTTGATGGATTTGAACCCTTTAAATCTGATTCCAGTTAATTCATTTTGTCCATTGGAAATATGCAGTTTGACTTGAACTTTGCAAAGTGTCTATGAGTTCCCGCATTTTCAAATATTCAAATAAATACTCAAAAAAATCAATTTAATTAAAAAAGGCCATCCTGCAAAAGTGATTCTAAATTTGGACCAAGGATTTGACAATCCCACATTTTTACGTTCAGGTTCTGAATTTACAGTACTAAAAATAAAGTAAAAATCAAATATTTGAAAGGAAATAACTTATTGGTGAGGAAAGTGGATTAGACATTATCCCCAAGAGCCTTGACAATACCTTTGAGGTGGGCAAGGGGCCTTCTCTGGTGTGATAGGTCAAACCCTTCTTAGTAACACTTGGAAACCTGACCTGCTGGCCAGCATGTTTTGATACAATAGCTTTGCTTTTGATGGCCTGGGGGTATGGCTGGTCCTTGTTAGCATGCTGAATCTTTATCTTGTTGATGATCACATGAGTCTGGGCTTCTTTACCTTAACCATGCAAGAAAATTGGTTATGCCAATCTTCAAGTGACAAGGTGGTCTTAGTTACGCTGCCCTTAATCTGACTATAGCAGTTCCAGTTAATGGAGTCACTACCCTTTCATATATAAAATTATTAATGAAACATTTAAAGTTGAAACCCAAATATTAAAGATACTTGTATGATAAGGAATAAAACCAGTATATCAAAAGTGGTTTTTTAATGGATATGTTACATGGAGATAGTACTATCAAAGTGGTGTTAATTCAAGTTGATTAATTATATGTGGTCATAAACTAATATCATACTTTATTCCCAGTTAATAAGAGAAAGGCATAGATTATCACATAAAAGTATAATTTATTATTTGATTCTAGATGCCGTCTTTCTAGATGGCATTTTTTGTTATGGAATATTTTAGGTTATTTATTAAGTGTTTTTATACTCAAAAAGTCTTATTTGGATAACACTCTTTTTATTTTAATTTGTGATTGCATTTTCTACATGCCGTTTTTCTAGGGGCCTATTAGAAACCCATATGTAAAAAATAACTGATGGATAACTTTTATTGATTTTTAATTTTGCTGATGTAAACCCTGACTCTGTGCAAATTTTTTCTAGATGGGGTCTTTCTAGATGGTGTTTTCTAGATGGCATATCACACCCCCATACTTACCATTTGTCACAATGCCTTACCATTGATTGACCAACCTATCCATTGATCTAAACTTGTAGCAGGCCAAGCCAGTTGATTGTAACTCAAGATACGGAACTAGAAACTTACCTGGTAATAATCCAATTAGGTTCAAGGTACCTGGATCCAATTGCATCCAAAGTAAATATGGTTGCTAAACCCTTTCCTATCTGATCACCACCTAGCCTGATCTGAATAGGGTATGTAATAACTCAAGCCTCAATTTGGGTGATTGCCCAGAAGCAGGCAGGCGGTTGATCTTGAACCATCCCTATCTGAAATAAAGTTGGACTGGCTCATGTTCCAATAATCCTTTTATCTCATAGCTCATTTGTTTATAGATCTAAATATGACCAACTACCCAATATACCCCCACATCCTTCTTCTTTGTACCTGTGATGATCCACATGTTGCAACATCTTTTATTACTCCCTCTCAGGGAATTAACACCCTGAGTAAATCACCAAATGGCTCACTGAATGGTTAACCAAACAGCTAGTAAACTGGTGGCACCATTATCAGTCAAGCCATCTATGACAGAGATCAACCAATCCAGATCCTAAATGGAACACAACTTGAATAAGCCTTGTGACCCAAGAGGAACATTACTCAGATAAGCCTCATGCCTCCCATGACGTACATAGACAGTATGTGGCTTTCTATGATACTATATATATTCTTATATTCATATCCAATAAAGTACAGTTGTTTTAAAATCTATGGCAACAATCAAATCAACTCAGATTTAAACAAAATGAATTCAGATTTAAGCCAAATTGAAATGAACCCAAACCTATTGTAAATCAATATAAATTCATTTATTTTTAATTTTGTTTAAATTTGAGTTCATTTTGTTTAAATCTGGATTGTTTCTGCTTGTCACCATAGCTTTTAAAAACTACTGTATCATCCTCTTCTTAAATTTCTCCTTTATCTTGTTTATTATATGATAGATTCAGAACCTAAACAAAAAAAGTGCAGGATTGTAAAATCCTTGGTCCAAAATCTGCATCACTTTTGCAGGATAGCCTTTTTTAATCAAACTGATTTTTTTTTATTTTTATTTGAATTTTTAAAAATGCAGGAACTCATAGACACTTTTCAAAGTTCAAGTCAAACTGCATATTTCCAATAGAGAAATAAATTAACTGGGATCAGATTTAAAGGGTTTGAATCCAGCAACCATTTTTATTAAGTTTACCATGTTTTTTTTGAAATAGCAGGATTGTCAAATCCATGAACCAGATTTCAAACCACTTTTGAATGCCACTAGTAAACTCAAATAATAATTGCAGGAACTGAAACCAAAATTTAATAAACATTAAGCACACTAGGAAACACTACCCCAAATCAAGAAGCTCCACCACAACTAAAATCAAACTAGAAATTCAATCTCAATAACCATGTTTAGACATAAAAAGTGATTCAACTTTAAAGTTATCCAGCCCTGGAAAGTATACAATATTATACACCTCAAATCACGGATATAGAAATTCTGTTCCTATTCAAGGCTAAATCAAGAGAAAATAACTACCCACAACTAAACCAATAAACTAAATAAATATATATTCAATCTAAAATATATTTTTTATTTCATTTTTATTGACCAACAATTGTATTCCCAACCAGCTCCTGCACCAGCCCACAAGGCAGTCTGTCCACAAGGGCGTCCCAGAGGGTCCAAGAACAGACCCAGAACACAAATTGAGGGGAGTAATGCTGACACACAGGCCTCCCAAGGTGTCAGCGCCAGTCAACCACCTCCCACATCTCAAGCCAGAGAACACAACCTGAATCCCATACAGAAGCCGTTCTCAAGGCCTGCCACTAAAGTCTCCTATACCAGGGTCACCAGTAACAATGATGTTACTTATACTTCTACTGTGTACCCAGTAGTCACCCGGCCCTGCACTCTGGATCCAAGAGTTGCCACTTCCTGCCCTGCTTTTTTGACACGTTGTATGAGCCATTAGTCACAACTGAAGAGCCATTTGCACCTGTGATGTATGCCGCCATTGACGGCGCCAGCGCAATCAAGCGTGATCCCACCTTCTACAGAAGGTCCCCATCCCCTGTGTTGAGCCTGCTAGTCAGGATGCCGCGCTACCTGCCAAGGGCCAGCATCAGTTGACAGATAGTGAGTGTGAAGCTCTCCTCAACTGCTTGAACAGGGGAATGGTGGTTTGTGATATTGTGTCCCAATTTGGTGTCATAGCCAGGTATGTTGGCAACCTCAACACTAAATATGGCAACACTGGTTGAATTGCAAAATCCACCAAGGCTAAGTAGCAGACCAGCCTACTTTAGCCCACCCATCTCAAGGCAATCAGGCAGTAGGTGACCAAGGATTGCCACCTGGACTCACTTGCTGTCCAATCAATGCTCACCACAGAGTTTGGGATTTCTTTTTCCAAAACCTTTATTTACAAAACAATGGTTGATTTGGGATTCTCCTGGAAAGTACTGGGAGTTTTGCTGTACAACAGAAACAATGTTAGACCATTGAGGATTGATGCATTTATGCCAAGACATATCTAGCACTAAAGGAGACTGGGAATGTCCTGTTCTTCTACATAAATGAATCATCATTTCCTCCTCACTCAGGTCTAAGCATGGGTGGGTTGAGAAGGAGTCCAAGGACGGTGTAGCACATTGTGCAGCTGTCTGTTCCCAGACCTATTCCATGGTCGCGCTTCTTGGTTCTCGCGGGTTGGACCAGTATCAGATGATTAAAGGCTCTCATAACAGCAGGAACTTTCTTGATTTTCTCTGAGCTGTCAAGGAGTACCTGCAGATAAATTACAGCAACACAACCAACGTTGTTGTGCTTGATAATGTCAAGCTCCACAAAGTGGATCTGGTTGTGTCCAAATTCCCCCCATTGACAAAAACAGCCACACCTCCATCCACTGGCTTGCTGATTGTCTAATGAGACTCCTCTTTGTCCCACCCTACTCTCCATTTCTGAGCCCAATCAAGGAGGTGTTTGGTTGGATCAAGAATAAGGTAAAACAAGGCCTCCCTCAGGACACTGAGGATCTCTTTAACATCCTTGAGTTCAGTCAATTTGAGATGCCACTTGATGTGGTGGCGGCTTTTTACAAGCACTCCCAATCCTTCCTCCCTAAAGCCCTTACATCTGAGCCAATCAGATAAATGGGCGCTCTGAATATTAATTGTTTTCAGTTTTATTCATTTTGTTTTTATTAGGATGCAAAAATTATTATTTATATTAATAATGTGACATTGGATTTTATTTTAGATACATAAGAATTAGTACAAAAGATTATTAAAATTAATTATTCTAGATATAGAGATACTGTAGATTCAGAACCTAAAGGTAAAAATGTGGGATTGACAAATTCTTTTGTGCAAACTCACCAACTTACTGCAATACTTTTCATCCTTTTATATAAAAAAGTAAGTTTTTCTGGGATGAAAATTACTCCATTAAGTTGGTGAGTTCACACAAAAACAATTTGACAATCCTGCAGTTTTACCTTCAGGTTCTAAATTACAGCATATATTTTTTATTATAATCCATCAAATAGGGTATTGACTGTAGAGTTAACAAATAAAAAATTAAGAAAGATGGAAATAGATTAATTTTATTTAAATAATTGTGAACCCATTTTGGTACCATTGACTTTTATTTTAAAAGCCACAGATTTGACCTTGTGAGTCATCACTTGATCCTTATCAACCCAGTGCCACCCGGCATGAAAACCAATGATTTTCATGTATATCAAACTAATTAGTACGTATGCCGCAGGTTAAGCATTGCAAATCTATTCATTAAATCATATTACAAGGGAAAATTAATTTGAGTTCTAAACAATCACTTGTTTAAACATAAGTGGAGCAGGCAACTCAATGCAGATAAACATAGCTTGTGTTGTTTAACTACATAATATATGAACCTGTACTCAATGAGCAACTAAAGAAACAAATTTTCAAATCATACTTTTTATTTCACGTGTTTTCTTACTATAACTACTGTATTATAATATATTTACATGTATTACTATTATAATTTTAAATATTAAAATTTAAATATTAAAATTTTAATACATAAGTTTAATATTTTTTAAATAAAAATTTAAGAATAAAAAATAAAAGATAAGTTTCAAAGGATGATTTATTAGGGGGATGTAAATTGCAAAGGGGAATGTGATTATTCCGGGGAATTATACCCCAAAAATTAAATTTTCAGCCAATGCGTCTAAATGGGACCACATACTCTTCTGTATGTGGTGGACAACTCTGGATGCAATTGCTAGAGGGGTGGCGCTCAGCACCCCAGTGGTTTCTGAACACTTAATAAAAGGCAATCAGGTAAGCAAATTGATTGATAGGTTCTTTTTGGGGGGCACATAATACCCAAAAAGCAATGCCAGTGCAAAGGAGTTATACAGGACGTGCTCAACTGTCCTGTACCCCTGCAGTGTCTTCTGTTGTTCTAGTGCTAATTGGCATATATCTAGTTGAATTGGTATGTCCTCCAACTTTTTAACATTTGTTTTTAATATGCAATGTAATAGGATTTCTAGGTATGTTGCAACGTGAATCCTTTGAGAGGTATATTTTTCTGAAAACATGTATAATTTTTTATATTTGAATTAATCTGTTGATATAGAACATTTGAATGAACTTGAAGATGGTTCTGGGGGGCACCTGGCTTTTATCTTCCCCCCATGCCTTGGCAAACAAAATTATTAAAGGCTTTAAATTATTCACAAGGACTGTGACCCTGACTTTATTTGATAATGCTTTGAACACTTTGTTGAAAATTTCAGTTTTAGAATATTCTGGTCCTATTTGCAAGACTGTTTTTATTAATTTTTTTATGTTCATTTATGCTTGAAAACAGAAATCTTTGAATAGTTTCATAAATATATTTATCAAAATACAAATTGATATCCCCTCAAATTTCATTTGTCTCTTTAAAATTGATATTTGCTCCTATTTTATATGCTTCCCTAATCCACATCAAGCACCCCACAGGTGGTAAATATTCCTTGTTTTTTGCTTCCCTATTTCCATATTAATTAATGTTCATCTGAATTATTTTATTTATTTCTTTTTTATTTATTTGAATTACAAGGGCTACCAGTGATTGGTAACCCCCGTAAAGCCAACTTAGTGTAAAGGCCACCAACCCAGCGACCTTGTCCCCATTCCTAGTTATAACTAAAGTAAATATAAGAAAAACATAAAAAACTTACTTATTGTTTCCCCTGCGGCCCCCTCAGCTGCTGGTGCCCCTTCAACAAACTTAATAAGTTTTAGCTGCTCTTCATTTGATTTCCTGGGTCTTATCTTCCTTATTTTCTGTGCTATTTGTTCTTCCTCTTGATTTTCATTTGATACATTTTCATTTTTTCTTGTGGCAATTCTGCTTCTTGACTGTGCTGTATTTTCATCTGTTTCCATTTGATCAGTTTCTTCTTCATTTGTGTTGATTTCCTTTGAAATTTCAGTTCCTTCAATTAATTTGATTTTCTTATTGTTTTCTTTGGCCCCTTGCCAGAACTCCCACAAATTGTAGGCCGTGTTGTTGAACTTCAGACTTGATGAAATTGTTCCCTGTAGATTAAGTAATTATTCTTTATTCTTTTCATCTATAATATTTCCCAATTTATCCAGAGCATCTTCTTTTGACTGAATTAGTGGCTGGCACTTGTTAGCCAGCTTTCCTGTCACTATTTCCCTGATATTTTTTTCTATTTCAACAACCTTTTGCAGGTGTTCTTTTAATTCATTTATCAAGTTGTAGATATTTAACATATTGGTTGAATTACATAAAAAACTGGTTTTTATTGTACTACCATCAATGCATGAATATTTTTCAGTAGCAATAATAAATTAAGCAGCACAAATGTAAATGTTATATTAGAATATTGCAGGTATGTGTTAGATCCTGATATTTAGATATTATGTGCATAACTCAATGCATTCTGTATAATAAAATTCATTGTAAACTAGGCCTTTTTCATTATAATTTATATAATTGGACTGTGTTTACATTAGGGAGCCATTAACAATTAGTACAAATATTGAAACATAGTGCATTTTAAAGCCTGTATATTTATCTATTGGTAATAATTCTGTAAACTTTTTAGTTGTATTTTGTGAGTAATAATAATGTAATGGGTTAATAAATTAATATTTATTACCATTAATTGACTGATTTTTTGCTGTGGTGATTGTGCATTTTCTGATATTTACACACTGGTGTCCAACTGGTTGGTTTCACATCCAATTGCACAGGTGATAGGAAACATGGTTGCCACCCCAACCACATTTGGTCTCAGGGTGTCAACCATGTTTCCTATTGCCTGTGCAATTGGATGCAAAGCTAATCAATTGGACACCAGTGTGTAAATATAAAAAAATGCACAATTGCCACAGCAAAAAAATCAGCCAATTAATGGTAATAAACAGTAATTTATTAACCCATTACATTATTATTACTCACAAAATCCAACTTAAAAGTTTATAGAATTTTTATCAATAGGTAAATATACAAGATTTAAAATGCACTATCTATTAATATTTGTACTAAGTGTTAATGACTCATCAATGTAAAAACAGTCCAATTATATAAATTACAATGGAAAAGGCCTTGTTTATTATGAATTTATTATACAGAATGCATTGAGTTATGCACATAATATCTAAATATCAGTATTTAACACATACCTGCAATATTTCAACATAAAATTTATATTTGTGGTCCTTAATTTTACTATTGATAATGAAAAATATTAATGCAAATAATTATATGTTACCACATCAAATGTACAACATTATATTACTTATGGGGAAGGACAATATTGTAAAAAAGAATATTTTATTAATTATTAATTGGAAGAAATAATATCAACTTTAATAAGTTGTCACAAAAAAAAAGTTTTATTTTACTCATCAAAGGACAAGAAGGGGAGGGAAAGAGCAGAATGTATGTTGTCATCATCTGCGCCTGTAAAAGAAACGGCATAAGAGATAGTGGGGGGATTGGTAGTAGCTTGGGAGTCAGGGTTGGAGCGTGGATGGCTTGATGGGGGGGTGGGGAGGTAGGGTTTGCTGACTGGGAAGGGGCGGCAAGAGCGGTTTTCTTTAATTGCTCAAATTCTTCTTCTGTCACATATACTGGCTTGAAAAAATGGATGGATGAGCGTGGGGGAAGGCAGGAGTCCTTTCTGGACTTATTGCTATCACTTGCATAGAAGATGATGAGATCTGATAAGTCCTGGACAAATACAGAAGGGAAAATCTCATACCCATTCTCAATTTGAGAGCACAGTTTATTGTAGGTGGCAGGCTTTGAGCGCCTGAGAGCCAAACAAAAATTGTAAAGACATACATCTGCAAGATGCATGT
This sequence comes from Entomophthora muscae, assembly GCA_014839935.2. Taxonomy (NCBI): domain Eukaryota; kingdom Fungi; phylum Entomophthoromycota; class Entomophthoromycetes; order Entomophthorales; family Entomophthoraceae; genus Entomophthora; species Entomophthora muscae. Next base: position 257,996 of record QTSX02005735.1, on the reverse strand, counting down.
CAGCATGATTGGTGGGATAGGACCAACAGGTATGACATGCACCCCTAATTTCCTTGATTGCCCATTCCTGTTGCTCCATTTCTGCACTCATTACAACTGTGTGCATGGTGTTTTGTGTGGCCCACTCCTCCAGCATGGCATTGAGCTCTGTCTGGTAGGCGTACCCATCTTCAGTGTTTGATATTGCCAAGTAATAATTGATACCCAATGGGGAAACTGCCAATAAATCCCCAACAAATTGATACAAAATTGGCCCGCACTTATAAACATCAGATTGGATACGCTTTTCTCCATAATCTTGGATACTTGCAGAAATCTTAGCATAGGACAAGAAGATGACAAAATTATGCATCCTCATTGCCCTCCCTTTAATAAAATTAATTATGGTTGAATTATAGAGGTCAGTATCCACCAAACTGGGGCCAATGAGAACCTGATTGAACAAGATTCTAGTATCAACCACAACTCTGTGCATCCACAAATTGACTGTTCTTTTATTTGTGAAAATTCCATAGAGTCCCAGTTGGAGACAAACCTGGACCAGGGGCATCTGCAGGTCACGCTCCATGATAGCCATCATGAGAGGGTGGGCTTTTTCACCTTCAGTTGAAGTACAGCACCAGTTGGGTCTTCTTGGGAGGGGGCCACAATTGGTGTGGGCTTTCAGGGTTGCAGCCACAGTGGACTTTGCAAAACCCATTGCGGCAGCAATTTCCCTAAGGGACATAAGCATCCCTTGCTTTGCAACCATTTTAAAAACAATCTCTGGAGTAATTAGCTTTCTTCTTTATCTTTCAGGCTGATTGGCTGGAGGTGGGATGTGTCTGTTCTGGAAACCAGGCAGTGCCATCTGATTGGCTGTTTCTGGATTCTGGGTTCCAAGGGTGACCACTTGGCTCACTTGGCCAATTCTGGATGCTAGTGTTGATACATGATCTGGGTTAACAGCTGCCTGTGTGTGATGGGCAAACAGTGCCATGATTGAGGACATGGGGGAAATAACACACTCATGGGTAGTGCTTGTGAAGGGGCCTGCAGATTGGGAGTGACCATAGACAGAGGCTTCACTATTGGAAGACCCAGTGTAGCCCTGCATAATTTTGTCAAGGCCAGGGAAAAGTTTGTTTATTTGGTTGTTATTAAAAGAAAGCATAATACATTTTTATTAAAAAATTAAACTCAAAAGGAGAAGTGTGCATTTTAGTCAACTTTATTGTTAAGTGTGTTAAATTAGTGAATACTACCATCTAAATTTTAGCTGTCCCTAATTGAATAAGGTAATTTTTGAGAATGCTTGTGATTCCTAAAATAATTAGCACAAATCCACTCTAGATCCTTTGACATCCTTTTTGAGATGCCTATAAATTATATTTATTTCAAATTCACCTCATTTTTGATATGAAATTTGGCTCTTGGATTTGACAATCCCACAATTTCAGATTTTTTAAGCTTTACATGATGTCTATGATTTGTTTTAAATACAGGAAATCTCAAATCATAAATTAGAATCCTGCATTTCTGATTCATGTATCCCACATTTGGTTGCAGGGTTTTGTCTTTTGTTAGTTGAGTTATCTGCTCAAGGAATTCAAAATTTGCCAATTTAAATAAGCTAAAAAGTTAAATTAAATGGTTGATTTTATTAATTTTTTAATTCTCACTCAGCTGAGTTTCCTGCAAAATTAATTCAAAATTTTGACCAAGGATTTGACAATCCCGCATTTTTATGTTTAGATTCTGAATTTAAAGTACTTCCAAGAAGTATATACTTGACATTAGTAAAATTTTCTTGATTCTCCAAGAGGTATCAGATAAAGCTATACTTTATTCCTGTCACATAATTGTAGTAGAGCTTCCTCAGACTACTCCAGGACAGGATAACCTACTTTTGGATTTTTGAAGGCTTAGAGAGGATCCTGAACACAAAATATGGATTCCATAATATAGATAATTCACATTTTGCAGAAAGGTCTTAAACTTTTATCTGAATTATAGAGGTATCAACTGTGTTTTCCTCCCATAAATAGATCTGTATTATTGATATCCTATAGAAACTCTATATTGTACACATAGGCAGTATGATATAAATACAGTATGAAATTATATTTCTGTAGTACATTCAAAAATTTAAAAAATAGCATATCTCATTATCATTTTTTACTAAGAAACATAGTGTAGAGTAAAATTAATTTATTTATTCTTAATCTAAATATTTATAAAAAAACATTGGTAGCTTATTAGATACAAAATTCAAGATAAGATTTTAACAATAAAGTTACAACTGAAAATCCAACTTTTACTCCACAGGTACCCCAATAGATAAAACTTAAAAATGAAATATTTTATGTAAATCCAATATAATTAATATAGTTTTCAAAAAAAGTCTCAATATTCTTACACAATAGATTAAAATTTAGTCTTGATTTTTCTTTAATAAATTAAAATTAGCTTTGAATTAATTTTAGAATTGACTTGTGTCCTATAATGTGTTTTTTATTCTAAATAGAAGCTTAGTTATAAGATAGATTATTATATTTAATAAAATCTATCATAAACATTATCATTTTCTCTTTAATAAAAAACTAATGTTATTTTAAAAAAATCTTTAAATTCCCAATAAAATTTTATATATAATATGTAATACTCAGATATGGTAGGTACTACTTGCAGCAGGTATGGCAGGAGATTGGAAAATTAGAACCCAGTCAGAGTGGTGACAATTGGATAGACAGTCATCAGCCACTAGAAGACCTTGGCATGGATGTTGTACCTTTCAAAGCTCCCTGCAAAGTAGGTTAACACATAGTACATGGAGGTGTACACAGCAATAGACAGGGTCAAGTGTGGAGATACAATGGGCAGCCAGGAACCAGTGTAGGAGGAGTTGAGTTGTCCAGGGTCATAATGGTGGTCATAGCCTAGCCCTTCTTATGAGGGCCAAAGAACTCTGATCCCTGTTGGTAGCCTCTAATCCCAAGGCAAGCTGTAAGCACAGCTGTGAAGATGAGATGATTCATCTTCCTTGGATTGGAGGGGGGTTAGCTGGGGCAAACTAGTTGAAAGGACTTAAGGTCTAAGTAAGATTTTGCATTTATTGAGGGTATTAGACTCAATAATAGCACAAGCTATTACTAAGGAGGGGCCCCTTATTTATAGTACTTCCCACTGTGTGAAGTTTTGCAAGTGGGAATGAAAGCAAGGGATTGGGGACCTCAAAAGCTTGGAGAATGGAGTTGGGGTTTGAGAAAATGGCCAAACTCTTGTTCATGGGCAATATGTTGGGTGTTTGGTCATTCTTGACTGGATCCAATGGATGCTTGTTATGACAGATCCAGGAAATGCATGATTGTTTCTTCATTATCCTGATCTGACTATTTTACAGTTTGATGAGGAATCCTTTATGTAAGCTTTGATGAGCTTGGATTCCAGACAAGCAATCTTGGTGTTAACCTTGTTGCCATCTGGTGATCACTTCCACGTTTTTTGCTTCCCATAACCTAAGCTGCAGACCATCTTTTTCATTCCATGGTAGTCTTATTTCAGTTAAAAGCCAAAAACACAAAGCACAAAAAAATTGAGGGGAAAACAACCATTGACACATAAGTATCATTTTTTATTAATTATTATCATGTTTTCATTATATATCAATCAAGGTACAATTGGCTGAAAACCCCTCTGGTTCTGGAATCACACCTGGATTCCTATCACATGGTTTATGACATAACAGCATCATCCAATCCAGATCTTTACCAAAAAGATCTTCACACTCTTAACCTATAAGAATGTGCTCTAATACATTCCAGAATCACCTGATTCCTTCTGTGGAAATATATTGTTTTGACTTGAAGTATTCCAGACTTCCGGTGCCAAACCCCTGTGGAATTTACGTATTCTTGATCCAAGCTATCCTTGTTCCAACTGGGAACCAGCTGATCAATCCTGAATTCTTAGACACCTTTGTCTACATTTAGCCGGTTTCCGCATTTAATGGTTTTTGAGTTAAAAACCCATTAAAATGCTTCAAAACTTGAACCAGGCGCCACTGCAGCGCCCCAGCGCCTGAAACATTCACTGGGTGGCGCTTTTAACCTACAATTTGGGGGTTTACTTTTGGTTAACCTTAACCAAACTTCTTGAAACAGTCAAGGCAATTAAACAATATAATTAAATCCTCATTAATTATATTCCCAGCATATATTAATCTTCCTAGTCATTTAATTTGTTTGAAGACAACAAGTCTTTAATTGACACAGTCAAGTCCATTTTGGCCCTATGATTAAATCCTCATCAATCATATTCTAGGGTATCAATTAATTAACCTTCCCAGTTAATAAATTGGTTTGAGACACCTAGTTTCATAATCTGAAGTATTCAGATTATTCATTACAGCCCTCAATTAGTACAGCCTAATTGATTCCTGGGTATTAATTAACCTCCATGGTTAATTAGATGGTTTGAGACACCTAGTTTCATAATCTGAATTGTTCAAATATTCTTTTTGGCCCTCAATTAGTACAGCCTAATTGATTCCTGGGTATCAATTAACCTTCATGGTTAATTAGACAGTTTGAGACACCTAGTTCATAATCTGAATTGTTCAAATATTCTTTTTGGCCCTCAATTAGTACAGCCTAATTGATTCCTGGGTATCAATTAACCTCCATGGTTAATTAGATGGTTTGAGACACCTAGTTTCATAATCTGAAGTGTTCAGATTATTCATTTTGGCCCTCAATTAGTACAGTCTAATTTATTCCTGGGTATCAATTAACCTTCATGGTTAATTAGACAGTTTGAGACATCTAGTTCATAATCTGAATTGTTCAAATATTCTTTTTGGCCCTCAATTAGTACAGCCTAATTGATTCCTAGGTAATCCATTACTACGCTGTAAAATCTCTCCAAGGCCAATCCTATTGTTTTGAATTTCAACCTATGAAATTCATCACAATTCAACCTCTTTGTGAAACCACAGCCCAATGTGATTGTAGTACAGTCACACTTGTGGTCCTGGGGTCATGTGGTGGGAAAGGCTTAAGGAACTCTCAGATTCTATTTTTGTCCAGTGAATCATGGTTTGGTTGTTGTTTGGACCCAAGCATCTGACTTGGTCCTTTGAATCCCATTGGCTTTGAGTAGAATTATTCTTAAAATCTGAGTCCTTGATTTCTCCTTCTTCTTGAAAGCAGGCATTGTTTTGCAATCCTTGCCCTTTTATCAAGGACTTATTTGATTGGCTGTTCTGGGTGGAATATTCTGGTTGGCTGTGGGGTGGGGCCTGGGACCCAGGTGGGTGGCTGGCAGGGGGCAGGCAAGCGGGCAGGGGACTGGCAGCGGGCCCGCTGGCAGCTGGCAGGGCAAGCGGGAGCCTGGCAGGGCCTTGGATGGCAAGTGAGAGGCTGGTGAGGGACAGGTGGGCGGGCAGGAGGCCTGCTGCAGCTAGCTGGGTGCTAGGGGGCTGGCAGGGGGCGCTGATGGGCGTGGCAAGCGCCTGCGCAACTGCGGCGGGTGCCTGCCTGGATGATAAAATATTCCAGCGTCCATTTAATTCTGTTTATCCTTTTTTATTTTTATTTTCCCCCATTAAAGGGGGAATCCTTATTGAATTTTTCATTTTTAATAGGACACCTCTCTTTTGTTTTCCAACATTGCCCCCAATAAGAATTTGGTTTATGTTAGGAATATTCCTGACAATATAGTGGTAATTTAGGTGTCACTGAAAGCTAGGTTATACAATATCATTTACTCATATTAAATAAAATTACAAAATTCATTTATCTTTTACATAATGATAGCCCATGGCATACCAAAATGGCATCTCATATGATACCTTCCCAAATTATAATGTCTCAAAATTAAGAGTAAATGTTGCATCTCAATTCATCCTATCACATATATCAAAAGTAAAATCTCCACATAAGTTTCCTTTTGATGCTCAAAACTAAATATAAAAATTGACTAAAAATAAAGGCAATAATTAGATTGAAAAAATACCTCAAAAATCTAAATCTTATATAAAAAATATGATCACATAGTAACAACAAGGTTTCACAAAACTCTGAAGTTAAAAAGGTGATAAAAATAGTGGGATAGTTAAATCCAAAATCAAGCTGGTAAGTAATAAAGATCCATATCCACAAACCATTTAAGATAAGCCAAATATAGGGGCAAAAATACTGTTTAGTAGAATTTTAAAGTTTAAATTTAGGATTGAAAAGAAAAACCAATTAAAACCATAACACAGCAATATACAGTACTTGGGAGAACAGCAAAGGATCTTTGGGGTAGAATCCATACATTGGGAGACAGGGGCACCCTCCAATTCTATTCCTGCTTGGGCGCTCACATTGATAGAGTTCAGGAACAAACTTTGTGTGATATTTTCCAGTAGCTAGTGTCAAGGATCTGGATATAAAAGTATTCTGGCTAATGTCAACCCACTTAACATCCAGTCATTGCCTGATTTAGTGCCTTTCCAGTATACAGTTTGACATGCCAGAAATGGTAATAAAGCAATATCACATGACTGTCCAAGTATCTAGCAACTCAAACTCATCCTGCACATGACCTATCCCTAGGTTCAATCTAGCTAAATCTCTGCCACAGCTAAGCTATATAAGTCTAAAGTATTATACAATAAAATATACTTCTCTTCTTTCCTAATTCCATATTTAAAGCTTTCCCAAAAGGCGCTCCTCATCACTGGTAGCGGCTATGGTTTTTTGATCACGCCAATGAAAGAGAAAATGACTGAACAGAGCCCGCCCACCTTTGCTCACTTACTCAACCAAGCCATATCCAAGGATACCTGGAAGACGTACTTCTGCGCATACAGCATCAACAAAGATATACCTAGTGGACGCATATTATTTGAAGGACTGGTCATGCCCAAAGCATGCACCAAGATAATTCAATACAGTTGCCCTCTCTAATCACAAACAAATGCACAACCACCTATCACAGGTGAAGTGACCAACACCAAATACATTGGTATCAACAAGTTCTTTGGTAAAAACAAAGAAAACGTCATCAACTGGCTAGACCACACAGCCGCCAAACTCTGCGCCAGCCACATCCCCCATGAGAAATGGGTCCAGGAAGCCAGCAAGCTCTTGTACAAGGCTGCAGCTAACTGGTTTGCCACCTGGGTTGGCTCACAAACTGACAACCAGCTTGAAACTGGGAAGAGTTCAAAGCTGACATCACCCACAACTTCTGCGTCACTGAATCCCTCCAAGACATTGCAATACAGCTCAGCAATCTTCCTCAGAAGACTACTATCACAGCTTACACCAATGGATTTGATGAAATACACTTCAAAATTCAAAACCCAGCTCAAGCTGACAACGTAGACACTAGAGCCTCATTCATTAACAGAATGAATCCCTCTGTTGCTGCCTTCATCTTCCCAGAGACCAACACCTCTATGACTGTGCTCATTGCAGAAGCCAAGCGCGCAGAAGAAAAAGCAAACATGGAATATGCTGCACACAACGGCAACCACTCCTCAAACAGCAATGGCAGAGAAAACTCTAATGGCAACAAAAGCCAAAACACCAATCATATCAACAGCAACTCCATTTGCAACAATGGCAATTGCAGCCAAAGCGCAAACCACTCCCCTACAAGAAGGAGGACACTGCCAAAGTTGACAATGCTGAAACAGCAACCCGCTATAAATCTGACCCCACATTCTCTGACCTCAAGGTCTTGAAACAGAGGAACAGGGAAAAGAGGAGGGGGAACAGGATTAATTGCCCCTGTCTCCCCCCAAACCAGCAAGAAAGTGTACCAAGGCATGAACTTTGCTACTCACATACCACGTGTCCTACAATCCTCCATTTTTATGAATGTAAAAATTAAAGGCCGCTCACAACTTCTTGTCTACCCATGCACTTATAAATTGCAGATGCATAAAATTTTATTTGACTCTGGTGCACAATACATCATGGTTAGCAAACCATTTGTAACCAAGTACAAAATACCAGTTGTCAAATCCAACTTCAAATACGCCAGTTGGCAGACAAATCAAAGGTTCTACTTGAAGGCAAAACAACTCCCTTCAGAATTGACCTCCAAGGCATACAAAAGTCCATCAAAGGACCCGTCATAAACAACATAAACTAAAACATTGTAGCAGGCATGGACTTGTTCACCAGAGTGAACCCCAGCATATGTTGAAAAACAAAAACCAAGCCCATCAAATGCAACAGATTCAATTTTAATATCCTCAAAGAACCCAAAATATCATTCTAAGAGACACAGTATTTTTCCAAGTCATTAATCAAGAAAACTCAGAACGTCTAACCAAAGATAGTACCCTTCACATAATGAGGTACACTAAATTGAATAACATACCAATAACAAAAATCTAATGCCCAGCACTTGCAGCACTCTTAAAAAAATACGCACATGTGTTTAAGGAAGAGCTCACAGAGTTACCCCCCCCCAAACAGGAGGTCAAACATTCTATCTACCTATTGAAAGCCATGCCTAAACCTGAACCCTTTACAGAATCTTCCCCATGGAGACTGTGACAATCCACATGTTTGGTGGTTTTCAGGCAGGGCTAATGTTGGCCAAGTAAAAGTTTGGTTGTTTGTGGCAGGTAGAGGCCTAGTAGTGAATAATGACTACTAGGGAAGGTAAAGCCTGGCTAGTAGAAGAAAAAGACTACCCAGGGTAGATGTTGTCCCCACCTGGCAGGAGGTATTGGCTGCTGTGGACTAGAGGCTCTCACCCAGCAGGGAACTGTGGCTGCTAGAGGTGAGGAATAAGATAGCTCAGCAGGGAACTTTAGCTGCTTGGGGTGGGGAGTGATTCAGCCTGATGGGTAGTGTGTGCTTCTCAGGATAGAGGATGTTTAGACCCTAGCAGGTAATGCAGGCTGCCAGGATAGAAGTGTATGTTAGCATGGTAGGGTACTTTCCTACCAGGGCTGTAAGTTTGGACCCCTGGCGGGTAGCACAGGCTGCCAGGAAGGGGAAGAGCTCTGAGGGCTCTACGTACCCTTATACTCTTAAAGGAGGTCTGTGAGCAAGCATCCTACCTAACATACTGGTAGAGTGTCCTTATCTATGTACCTATGGGAGGTTTGGTGAGATCCCAAAGTGAGCATTGGAGGGCATAGATATGCTCAGGGGTGTCACCAAGGCAGTTGCTTGGGGAAGCAGCTGCAGAAATTGGTGTGATCAGGCCTCTGGGAAGTAAAGCTGATTACTTTGCAACTGAAAGCCCAGACTTAATCACCTGGGTGAGTAAAAACAACAACAAAGACTATATTTATCTATGGTTGAATGGCCTTAGGGAATTGCCACTTGCAAGAGACCAGTCAAATGCCAGTTCAATGTAGACTCATAAATGGGTCTACAGGTTCTGGTAACAGGGACTGAGATAAAGAACCAAGGTGGTTCATTGTATGGAATCAACAGAGAAGACTATTAAGAAGGACTGTATAATCACAGTGAAAACTATTTGAGGGACTGTTGGTTCATGTTGAAGTTTGGAACCAAGATGGTTCATTATGAAGTTGGAACCAAGGTGGTTCAAAGTGAGGATAAGCTGGAGAGCTTGAAGATCATGATTCAGGATTAGATGATCATGATACAGGAGCTGGCTGAAGGACCAGAAGATAAGGGGGAAGAGCTGGTTGTCCAGATAAATGAGCCAAGATTTTTCCAAATTGATTTGCCAAGGTGGGAAAATGGGGAATGTTTTGCCTTGTCTTAGTAGTAAACTCAAGAATAAATGTGGATAGAAGTGTGGGTAAGAGATTTATTTATTAAGTTACTAGGATAGATGAAGGTATGCTGCTATGAGAGCTGGATATAAAGCTGTTTTGGTGGGGCATTTTCTATGGATTTTACAATATTTGTAAATATATGGTGAAAACATTGAAGAAGTCCAAAAAGAACAGTTTAAATAGTATTCTACTATGTATTGCTTTAGGTTGAATGTAGGGAAGACTGGTGCTGGAATAATTGACCAGGTAACACTTTTGTGCATGAAGAGTTGTTGATTTATGCGGTTTGAGCAATGGAAATTGATTTACTAGTTGGATCCCAGTAGAACTTCAAAAATGGTCTATTTTTTTGCTCTGCATTCATTGGTTGAGTTCTGGAAGGTTTCCTGATGAATATGATTGGTTGGAAGCCAAAAGCTTAAATTATAGGCAAGGGAATAGTGAAATAATACTATAAGCTTTTAAGAAAGTAAGTATATAAGCTTAAGTTATTATAGGGAAAAGTATGCAGCAATGGTTTAAGCTTTTTAAGAAAGCCATTCTGAAGGCGGAACTGTTGAGAAAAGAACACTATAAGAAGGAAGCTAGCTGAAAAGTTACAGGGTCTTTTTGAGTCTTTTACAGAGTCTTTTTGGGGTCTTTTGAGTTTCTGCCAAGAGGTTTTTGGAAGCCTTTTGATTGCCAGCAGGAGCTTGGTTATACCAATACAAGTGGAATACCAAGGCCAATAGAGTTGTAAAGAGAGCTAAAACCCAAGATAACAGAGCTGGAGCTTGAAATAAGGAGTTGGATCCAAAGCGCAGCCCAGGAGTCCAAGTTTAAGGAGCAGAAGTCCAAATTAAGGAGCAGGAGTCCAAGACTAAGGTGCAGGAGTCCAAGACAAAGTGCAAGGAGTCCAAGATATTGATAAGAAGCGCCTTTTGGGGAAGCTTTAAGTATGGAATTAAGAAAGAAGAGAAGTATATTTTATTGGATAATACTTTAGACTTATATAGACTTAACTGTGGCAGGGATTTAGTTGTATTGAACCTAGGGGTTGGTCATGTGTGAGATGGGTTCAAGCCACTAGATACTTGTACAGTCAGGTGATATTGCTTGGTTACCATTCTTTGTATGTCAAATGGTATATTAGAAGGGGACCAAATTGGGCAATGGCTGGATGTTAAGTAGTTTGGCAGTAGCCAGAATGCTTGTACATCCAGACCCTTGACACCCCCCTTAAGGGGTTACTCTGGTGCATCAAGAGGGGGCTTTGTTTTCACAGCTGCCGCCTGATGCTCCTGGAGCTGTTTACTAGTTGGAACCAGTCTGGTCAAGTGTTCCCCTTTGCTAGGGCGGAGGCAAGATCTGTGATACTTTTTGGTAATGGGCTGTTTGGCACACTGGAACTTAACCAGTTAGGTGTTCCTGTCTGGTCAGTATTTGATAACTCTTCCTGGTCCCTTGTGTACTGAGTCTAGTTTCTTTCTGTTGCCAGCTAGAATCCAGATGGAGGAGTTGATGGGAAGTGGTTCCTCTGTGGAGGTTGCCTTTTGTGTTTTGAGCCTCTTTATTTCTGCCATTTTAGCTTTGAGGCAGATGTGTTGTAGACTTGGTGTTTTTTCTACTGTGGGAGGTTTCCCCAGGGGGATCTTTATGTAGGGCTGTTTGTTGCGGGTAATTATTTCCAGTTTGTACCTGTAGGTTCACTCAAACAGTGAATAGCCTGTCCCTTGGTTGGTGTGGACTCAGGATACTAATAATGCATGTTTCACATATAGTGGCCATGTGTCTTTGGCTTTGCCATCCATTATTTTTATCTAGTGTCTTTATAAGACTGTTGTTGAGGTGTTTCACTCTGCCGTTGACCTGTGGCCTATATGGAGAGGTTGTGAAGTGTTTAATGTTATTGGATTTTAAGTTGTCATTTACTATGTGACCTGATAACTCGGTTGCTCCATCAGTTATGATGTAGTCTGGAGTGCCATAGTCATCTATGATTGCTTTGTTAATGAAACAGTTGATGGTTTCTGCTTTATGGTCCTTTGTTGCCCAGCAGATGCGCCAGCGTGTGGCAAAGTTGATAGCTACAATTAAGTTAGTTGGTTTGTTTTTGCTTCTGGAAAGGGGCCCACTACGTCCAGTCCCCAAACCTTGAATGGTTCAGGGTCTGTTACTGGGTTGACCGTTGGCTGAGGAGCCTTTGTACTGGTTTATTTTGCGCACATGGTGCACTTTTTCAGAATATCAACTATATCATGTTTGAGGATGGGCCACCATACTATCTCTTTTAGTATGAGGTATAGGTTGTTAGCCTTTGTATGGCCTAGTATGCGGTGATGTCTTAATATGGTGTCAACTCTTTGTGCAAGTGGAATGCACAGGACATGTTTTTCATTGATAATTTGGTATACAGTGCCATTTGATACATGGAAATACTTTTTGTTTCTTACCAATTTATTTTAGGTCAGTTGATGTGTTGAGGGGTCTTTCCCTTTGGTTTTATACTCAGTGTTTTACAGGTTTGGCCAGTCAGGGTCCAGGTGGTCAGGATAATCTTCTCAAGGCTGGCATAGTCTAGAGAGAGCATCAGCCGTGACCAGCTCTGCCCCTTTTTGTATTGGATGTCCAGGTTAAGCTGTTCCCGCAAGGACATCCATTTGGCTTGCTGCTGTGCGAGTTTGTTCTGAGTTTTGAAATATATTAAGGATTTATGGTCAGTTAGTACTCAGACGTTTAAATATCCTTCTAAGTAACATATCCATTTCTTGCATGTGTGATATATTTCTAGAAATTACTTGCCATGTATTGGGTATCTCTGCTCAATATTAGTAGTTTTCTACTTTTTTAGCATACTGGCAGGAAGTCTTGCTGCCTGTCTGGCAGATGCAGAGTACTGCTCCAATGATGTGTTGCTGGCATCTGACTTGAGCTTGTAACACCCGTTATTATTAGGGTATTGCAAAATTGGTGCTTTGATCAAAGCTTGTTTTAATAATTGGAAATTCTTGTCACATTCTGGAGTCCAGATGAATTTTTTTTGGCATTACCATTGGTTAAGTCATTGATTGGTGTGGTTAGTTTTCCGCAGTCTTTGATGATTTCCTTAGGTAAGCTATCATACTGAGAAAGCATCTAACTTGTTTAATGGAGGTGGGGCATTGCATGTTATCTATGGATTTTATTTTGTCTGGATATGCCTTGATGCCACTGTCCAAGACAATGTGGCCCAAGAACAGGAGTTCCTTTTCCATAAATTAGCACTTACTTGGTTTTGCATAAAGTTTGTGCTTTGCGAGTCAATTGAGTGTCTTGCAGACATGCGTGAGGTGTTTCTCTTTTGTTTTTGAGAATATGATGATATTTTCAAGGTATTATAATTAATTTGAGAGATCATTTGGCACTTAGTTCATCATGGTGATAAACGTTGCAGGAGCGTTGGTCATCCCAAAGTTCATTACCCTACACTTAAAGGATTCAAATTGTGTATGGAACGCAGTCTTTTGTATGTCCTTTTCCTTTACTTCAACTTGGTTGTAACCTGAGGTGAGGTTGATTTTGGAGAAAAATTTGGCTCCTGAGAGTCTTGCAAACAGATCCTCTATAAGTGGAAGAGGGTATTTTTCTTTACTGTGCTTGCATTTATTGCTCTGTAGTCATTTACTAGATGCAGAGTGCCTTCCTTTTTCTTTACAAAGAACACTGCTGCCCCCATGGGGATTCAGACAGATGGATGAATCCTTTTGCTAGATTGTCCTAAATATGGGTTTTTAGGGTTTGTGTCTCCATGGGGGAGCGTCTGTAGAGGGGTGCAGGTTTAGGCATGGCTTTGCATAGGTTAATGTTGTGTTTGACCTTCTGTTCAGGGGGTAGCTCTGTGAGTTCTTCTTTGAATACATGGGTTTATTTATTTAGGAGTGCCGCAAGTTCTGGGCATTAGATTTTGGTTGTTTGCATGCTATTGAACTCAGTTTATCTCATTATGTGGAGGGTACTATCTTTGTTTAGACGTTCTTAGTTGTCTTGGTTTATGACCTGGACAAATACTGTGTCTCTTATAATGAGGTTGTTGGGTTCTTTGAGGATGTTAAAGTTGACTCCGTTGTATTTGATGGTCATGGTTTTTGTTTTCCAACATTTGCTGGGGTTCACTTGGGTGAACCAGTCCATGCCTGCTACAATGTCGTAGTTTATGTTATTCATGACAAGTCCTTTGATGGACGTTTGTATGCCTTGGAGGTCAATTCTGAAGGGAGTTTTGCCTTTGAGTAGAACCTTTGATTTGTCTGCTATTCTGGTGTATTTGAAGTTGGATTTAACAACTGGTATTTTGTATTTGGTTACAAATGGTTTGCTAACCATAGTGTGCTGTGCACCAGAGTTGGATAAAATTTTATGTATATGTGATTTGTAAGTGCATGGATAGACAAGAAGTTGTTGGTGTTCTTTAATTTTTAAGTTCATAAAAATGGAGGATTGTGGGACACAGGGGATGTGAGCAGCAAAGTTTATGCCTTGATACAATTTCTTGTCAAGTTGGGGGGAGACAGGGGCGCTTAAGCCTTTTCCCCCTCCTCTTTTCCCTGTTCCTCTGTTTCAAGACCTTGAGGTCAGAGAATGTGGGGTCAGATTTATAGTGGGTTGCTGTTTCAGCATTGTCAACTTTGGCAGTGTCCTCTTTCTTAGGATGGGAGCAGTTTGTGATTTGGCTGCAATTACCATTGCTGCAATTAGAGTTGCTGTTGTTATGGTTGGTATTTTGGCGTTTATTGCCATTGGAGTTTTCTCTGTCATTGCCATTTAAGGAGCAATTGCCATTGCGTGCAGCATATTCCATGTTTGCGCATTTTTCCGCGCGCTTGGCTTCTGCAATGAGTGCAGGCATGGAGGTATTGGCCTCTGGGCGGATGAGGGCAGCAACAGAGGGTTTCATTCTGTTGATGAATGATGCTCTGGTATACTTGTTGTCAACATGTGTTGGGTTTTGGATCTTGAAGTGTATCTCTTCAAATACATTGGCTTAAGCTGTGATAGTGGTTTTCTGAGGAAGATCACTGAGCTGTATTGCAATATCTTGGAGGGATTTGGTGACGCAGAAATTGTGAGTGATGTCTGCTTTGAACTCTTCTCAGTTATTGAGCTGTTTATCAGTTTGTGAGCCAACCCAAGTGGCAAACCAGTTAGCTTCAGCCTTGTACAGGCGCTTGCTGGCTTCCTGGACCCATTTCTCATGGGGGATGTGGCTGGTGCAGAGTTTGGCGGCTGTGTGGTCTAGCCAGTTGATGACGTTTTCTTTGTTTTTACCAAAGAACTTGTTGATACCAATGTATTTGCTGTTGGTCACTTCACCTGTGATAGGTGGTTGTGCGTTTTTTGTGGTTGAAGAGACCAACTGTATTGAATTATCATTGTGCATGCTTTGGGCATGACCAGACCTTCAAATATGGTACATCTACTAGGTATATCTTCATCAATGTCATGGGCACAGAAGTACGGTTTCCAGGTCTTCTGGGATGTTGCCTTGTTGAGTACGTGAGCAAAGGTGGGCAGGTTTTGGTTAGTCATTTTCTCTTTCATGGGTGTGGTCAAAAAACTGTAGCTGCTACCAGTGATAAGGAGCGCCTTTTGGGAAAGCTTCAAATATGGAATTAAGAAAGAAGAGAAGTATATTTAATTGGATAATGCTTTAGACTTATATAGACTTGACTGTGATTGGGATTTAGTTGGATTGAACCTAGGGGTTGGTCATGTGCAAGATAGGTTCAAACCACTGGATACTTGGACAGTCAGGTGATATTTCTTGGTTGCCATTCTCAGTATGTTGAACGGTATGTTGGAAGGGGACCAAATTGGGCAATGGCTGGATTTTAAGTAGTTTGGCAGTAGTCAGAATACTTGTACATCCAGACCCTCAACAATATTATTGAAGGACTCCAAGTATTAGAAAATCCATATTTTTCTCTGACCCCCAGGCCATATACCAGAAAGTTTCTAAGGGGATCTTCCTTCTGAGAGTGAATAAAAGCCCATTTTGACCCATATACATATTTCTGAGATACATTTTTCCTTACTAGAGAATGACAAACCCTTCAAGCTGGTCCCTGGCTATGACCCAGGACACACTTTGGGGACTGGTGGACAGAAACCCCACAGAGACCCAAACCCTCAAGACCCATATTGACAACAATCTAGCAAAAGGATTCATTTGCCCGTCTGAATCCCTGTGGGGGCAGCAGTGTTCTTTGTAAAGAAAAAAGAAGGTTCTCTGCGTCTAGTAACTGACTACAGAGCACTAAATGCAAGCATATTAAAAAAACAAATATCCCCTCCCACTCATAGAGGGTCTATTTGCAAGGCTCTCTGAAGCCAAATTTTCTCCAAGATTGACCTCACCTCAGGTTATAACCAAGTTGAAGTAAAAGAAAAAGACATACTAAAAATTGTGTATTGTACACAATTTGAATCCTTTGAGTGTAGGGTAATGAACTTTGGGATAACCAACGCTCCTGCAACATTTGTCACCATGATGAACCAAGCGCCAAATGGTCTCTCAAATAAATTATGCTACCTCAATAATATCATTATATTCTCAAAAACAAAAGAGGTACACCTCACACATGTCTTAAAGACACTTGATTGACTTGCAAAGCACAAAATTTAGCCAAACCTAGTAAGTGCTAATTTATGGAAAAGGAACTCTTGTTCTTGGGCCACATTGTCTTGGACAGTGGCATCAAAGCAGACCCAGACAAAATTAAAGCCATAAATAACATGCAACTCCCCACCTCCATTAAACAAGTTAGATGCTTTCTCAGAATGATAGCTTAACCAAGTAAATACATCAAAGACTGCAGAAAGCTCACCACACCAATCAATAACTTAACCAAAGATAATGTCAAAAAAATTCATCTGGGCACCAGAATGCAACAAGAATATGAACTGTTAAAAAAAGCTTTGATTAAAGAACCAATCTTGCAATATCCTAATAACATCAGATGCTACAAGCTTGAGTCAGATGTCAGTGACACTGCCATTGGCGCAGTCCTCTGCATCTTCCAGCCAGGGCAGCAAGACTTCCAGGCCAGTATTTTAAGAAAGCAGAAAACTAACCAACACTGAGCAGAGGTACCCAATACACGACAAGGAATTGCTAGCAATATATCATGTATGCAAGAAATGGAGATGCTATCTAGAAGGACATTTAAACGTCCAAGTACTAACTGATCATAAATCCTTATTCTACTTTAAAACTCAGAACACACTTGCATAGCAACAAGCCAAATGTATGTCCCTGCTGGAGCAGCTCAATTAAGACATTTAATATAAAAAGGTTGCAGTGCTGGTCACAGCTGATGCTCTCTCTAGACTAGGCCAGCCTTGAGAGCATTATTCTGACCATCTGGACCCTGATTGGCCCAAGCTATAAAATATTGAGTAAAAGACAAAAGGGAAAACCTCCTCTAGACACCAACTAACCCATGATACATTAGTAAGGAATGAAAAGTATTTCCATGTATTAAATGGCACTGTATACCAAATTATTAATGACAAACATGTTCTGTGCATCCCACTTGCACAAAGAGTTGACACCATATTAAGACATCACCACATACTAGGACATACAAAGGCTAACAATCTATACCTCACATATAAAGATATAGTATGGTGGCCCAATCTTAAACAAGACAAAATTGATGTTCTGAAAAAATGCACAGTGTGTGAGAAATACACCAGCATCAAGGCTCCTTAGCCAACATTTAACCCAGTGTTGCAACTGAACCAATGCAGATTCAGTATTTGGAATTGATAAAGACAACAGTCCAATAGAAAGGACAGGAATGAATAGAAAAAGGTATTGTTTATTGTAGAATATTGTGATTAATATACCATATGGGGAAAGCCACACGGCCACAAGGGGGTGGCTTGTTTCATATAAGGATTTGAGCCAAGGAATAAATTGTGTGGGGATCAGCAAGTCAAATTGGTAGCGCTCCTAATTAGGAGAAAGTGCCCACAATTCAATACTGCTTTTATGTTGGTCCATGTTGTTAGATACGTCAAGGGGCGGCTCTTCAAGAGACCCCTGTGTATCATAAGATACATTAGCAGGCAAGGAGGGAGACTTTGTTGCAATACCTCCCCTTGCCCCCCTTTTTGTCAGACATCAGGATCAGAGTTTGCGGGAGATCTGGGAAGGTCTTCACAAACAACCTTTGTGTAGGGATGGCGCAGCAGGGGCACAAGAAATCATGGTGGAGTTTATTGGTGTTTCTTTGGGCATTTCAAGTTGATAGGTGTGGTTGTCATAAACTGCGGCTATCTTGAAGGGCCCCAGGTGGTTGGGTTCTAGTTTGGCAGAATTGGAGTTGAGGGCATAGACAGGTCACCTATGGTGTATCTGGCCTCCAGGTGCTTTGTACCCCCTCAATTTTCTTGTGTTTAATGTCCCAAGCTTTGGAATGCCATTAGCTCAGGGAGGGGGTAGGCAGCAAGAGGGGTTTCCCAGGAACCATGTATCATAATTTCCCTTGTTCCACCCCTGTCAAGCTGTTGGATGTTCCAAACTCCAAGGCTCTGGGGCTGAACCCGGCGCCCCTGTTGATCCTTGTTCTCAGGATGAGTAGCGCAGTGGGCAGGTGTTCAGGCCATGTAGTGTTGGGATGCTCATGTGAGAGCTTGGCAATGAGTTGGACCAGTGAACCATTTAGACGCTCCACACACCCATTGGCTTGGGGGTGGTAGGGGGGATGTGGCTATTCTTTGGAGGGCATTTTTGGTGCAGTATGCCTTCATTATATGCCCTATAAGTTTTGGCCCACCATCTTCAATAAGACGTTTGGGTTGCCCAAAGCAGGCCACAATCTCTTTATAAATAAAGCAGGTGACTGTAGTGGCGGTGTGTTTAGTGGTTGCCCACGCTATGCGCCAACAGGTAAAGTAGTCAATAACCCGTAATGATGTACTTTTTGCTTAGTCTATCCTCAGGGAGGGCCCCAACAATGTTGAGGGCCCATTTTTAAAGGGTTCCATGGCTTTGATGGGCAGTACAAACTTGGGGGTGCAGGTTTTTCTATATTCTTCTCACACAGCACACAGGTTTTGAGGAGGTCCAATATATCTTGACACATACAGGGCCATCAAACCTTACACTTCATTATTTCAAAGAGGTTACACCCTCTGATGTGATCTAAGGTGTGGCGGTAATGTAGTATGGTATCTCCTTGTTGGGTGGTGGGAATGCACAGCGTCTTCTCAGCAGTCTCTGCCTGGCAACAAACGTTGCCAGTATCAGTGGTGAACTGGCTTTTGTTTATTTTTAATTTGGAGATTGTTGCAGAGTTAAGACCTTTGTAGCAGGTTGCTTCAGGGCGCATATAGAGCATTAGCAAGTCCGTTTCTAAGCTGTTGTCCCCCGTAATGAACGCCGCATATAACCTGGAAAGGGCGTCAGCTGTGACAAGTTCTTTACCAGGCTTGTATTCAATGCGCAACTGATAGGGGGTGTGCAGTCAAGCCAGCCTTCTTGACGCTGCACTTAAGTGTGACTGAGTGTTGAAGTACTGAAGCAATTTGTGGTCTGTCAGGAAGCAGGGTGTAAAGGTGGCTCCTTCCAGGTAACAACACCATTGCTTGACGCAGTGCACAATTGCTGCTAGCTCTTTATTATGTATGGGGTAGCACTACTCTGAGTTGGCGAGCTTCCTGGACTTGTATGCCACAGGGAGGAAGACGCCATTGTCAGTTTCCACCCGTAACACTACCCCTATGGCTCTGTCAGAGGCATCAGTCTCAAGTTCATATTGGCGGTTCCAATTGGGGAACTGCAATGCAGGTGCAGTTGTAAGTCTTTGCTTCAATATCTCAAAGGCTTGATCTCTGGATGGGGTTCATTGGAAGCATTGTTTGGTATTTAGGAGCTCAGTGAAAGGTGAAATAAGTTCTCTGCAAATGGGGATAAACTTGCACACATAGGCAACCATGAATAAGAATGTACACACCTGGTCCATGTTGGTGGGAGGTGGCATGCTTGTGATTGCCTTGATTTTGGCAGGGTCAGGCTTTATCCCCTGGGCAGAGATGGTGTGCCCAAGGAATAACAGCTCTGACTTGAGAAACTTGCATTTGGAGGGTTTAGCTTTTAGCTGGCTTTTCCTAAGGGTGTCAAGGACAGCACAGAGGTGTTGTAGGTATGTGATTTGATCCTGACTGAAGACAATAATGTAATCAAGGTACACAGCAACACACTTTCCAATGAGTTCCTCAAAGGCTTTGTTCATGAACATGGCAAAGATGAAGGGAGTGTTGGTTATTCCAAAAGTTCATGATATGACTCTCAAATAACCCATAGCTTGTAGAAGGCAGTTTTTGCCTCATTCCCTGGTGCAATACGGACCTGGTTATATCCCACAGTGAGATCAATATTACTAAAGACCTTTGCACCCGCGAGTGTGTCAGACAGGTTGCCAATCAACAGCAGGGGGTATTTGTTCTTGACAGTTACTTTGTTTAGGGCACAGTAATCAGTTAATAAGCAAAGGGAAATATTATTCTTGGCTACAAAGAAGACTTAAGCCCTGTAGGATGAGAGGGAAGGGCAGTGAAGCCCTTGTTGAGTGTATCCACAAGGTGTTGATGGAGAGTTTTCTCTTCTTTAGGCGTCAGACAATATAGGGGATGCGCCTTGGGTAGCAACCCTTGTACTTGCACAGCATGTTGTATCTCCCATGGAGGAGGTAGTTGGTCCATTGTCTCACTGAAAACGTTTTCACACTCCTCAAGGAGTGCTGGTGGGGGAGGAGTGACCAAGGGGAAGCTGCAAGAGGTTCAGCGCAGATAACTTCAACTGAGCATTGATTGAAGTCCAGTTCCCCCCTTGAAATTGTACGTACCTGTCTCTGTGATTCTGAAGAACACAGTATCATACAATAACTTGCTCATTTTGATAGGATAGATCTGAAAGCACACCCCATTTATATTAGGGGTGATGACAGACATATCTCAGTTGATATGGGGACAATTGTGTTGCAGCTAGTCAAGTCCAGCAATGAATTTGTGGCTGAGCCCTGCCATAATTGGTCCAGAGATCTTAACCTGAATGTTCTCCATTCTCACAGAGAAAGGTACTGTCTCATGGGTAATTGCCACTCTGCAGGAGTCAGCTACATGTACTGCATTGAAGCGGCTAGGCACCTGGTCTAGTTGTTTAGAGTCAGCAAACGTCTGGTCAACCATAGTGTGGTTGGCCCTAGTATCTACCAAAAGTTTGTGGGTGTTCCCACAGAAACAGAAGGGATAGGCCAAGCAGGTTACTTTATTTGAAGAATGGTTTGCTTGAAGAACAATGTCTCCACTATGAACTTGGAAGGAGCTGAGAGTTTTAACATCATAAATGTTATAATTGCAGGAGTTCTTTGCAAGGAGAGATTTCAGAAGAGGGTCAAGTGGGGTTGTAGAACCTCTAATATCTGCAACCACCAGGCTTTTCCTGGGTCCTTGATTTTTGCTAATTAAAGCTCCTCCTTGCAGGGACACTTAGCCCCATTCTCTTGTTGGCGGGGCTGACGGCGGCCCACCTGATTGTGGGCACTGCCAGGTGCAGGGCAAGACTGGGGTGGTGCATCATTGGATCTAAAAAAAGTCCATGTAATCCTGGTTATTGGACTCCACAATGGCCTTGTAGTAGTTGTTGATGGAAGTACAGCTCCCCACGGGAAATCACTTGCAGATATGGGGCTTGAGACCATTGACTATTAGTGTAAGGAGCATGAAGTTCCTGTCAGTGACAGCTTCTGGGGGCGGCAAAGAGGGCTTGCTGCCAGGCTGCAAGGTATTCAGGGACAAACCTGGTCTGTTTAATGGCCAGAAATGGAGTTCTCACCACAATAGGCAAAAATGTTTCATTGTAGCAGGACTTTGCAGTGTCCCTGAATGACGCCCAAGTGACATCTATTTCCTGGCTGGCCCAGTTGGTGAACCATACCACAGAAGGCCCTGTAAGGCGTCCTGAAGCGGTGGCAACCCACATGGGCTCAGGCACCTGACAGATACAAAGCTGAGTTTTGGTCAAGTGGAGCCAACTGAACATGCCAGCTCCTTTGACACCACCCGCAAAAGACTCAAGTTGGAGATTTAGCATGCATTTTGACAGGTCTGATTGGAGCAGTATGACACTTGCGTTGCGCTGCCCAAGGCAGAGTCAATTATACACACTTGTGAGTACCAACTGGTCTTGGTAGATAAGGTACCCATTGGGAATGTCTCTCTCAGGAACTGAAAGGAAGTTCTCTTGATGGGGAGTAACCATACAGCCTGTACTCTGTCCTTTCTTAGGGGGAATTTTTTTAGGTAGGTTGTCAACCTACTGCTGCTACAACTGTTGCAACTGAACTAATTAGAGCTTGGTATGTGATCGGGGAAGACAACAGTCTAATAGAAAGGACAGGAATGAATAGAATAAGGTATTGTTTATTGTAGAATAATGTGATTAATATACTATATGGGGAAAGCCACAGGGTCAAAAGGGGGTGGCATGATGGCATGTTTCAGGTAAGGTTCACAGCCAAGGAATAACTTGTGTGGGGATCAGCAATTCAAATTGGTAGCGCTCCTAATTAGGAGAGAGTGTCCGCAATTTGATACTACCTTTGGATTGGTCCATGCTGTTAGATATGTTAAGGGGCAGCTCTTCAAGAGCCCCCTGTGTATCATAAGATACATTAGCAGGCAAGGAGGGAGACTCAGTTACAACAAACTAACAAGAGTTGAGTCTTTAATAAAATTTATTATCAAAATTTCTTAAAAATGTACCTAATTTTTATTTTATTTGAAGTTCAAGAATGCATCCCCTTCTGGGGATTTTACGTCACTTTACTGTTAACTTGATTTTTAACTGTTTTGTTACTAGTGATGAGGAGCGCCTTTTGGGGAAGCTTCAAATATGGAATTAGGAAAGAAGAGAAGTATCTTTTATTAGGTAATATTTTAGACTTATATATATTTGGCTGTGGCAGAGATTTAGTTGAATTGAACCTATGGGCTGGTCATGTGCAGGATGAGTTCAAGTTGCTGGATACTTGGACAGCCATGTGATATTTCTTTTTGCCCTTTCTGGCATATCCAACTGTATATTGGAAAGGCACCAAATCAGGCAATGACTGGATGTTAAGTGGGTTAGAGTGGCCAGAATACTTGTACATCCAGATACTTGACACCGCCTTAAGGGGTTACTCTGATACATCAGGAGGGGGCTTTGTCTTGACGGCTACGGCCTGATGTTCCTGGAGTTTTTGCTAGTTGGTACCAGTTGGGTTGAGTGTTCTCCTTTTCTAAGGAGAAGGCGGGATCTGTGGTACTTATTGGTGATGGGCTCTTTGGCGCCCTGGAATTTCACTAGATATGTGTTCTGGTCTTGTCTGTACTTGATGATTCTTCCTGGTCCTCTGTGTCCTGAGTCTAGCTTCTTTCTATTTCCAGCTAGGACCCAGATGGGGGAGTTAATGAGGAGTGGTTCCTCTTTAGAGGTTATCTTTTGTTCTTTGAGCTTTTTTGATTCTGCTATTTTAGTTTTGAGGTGTATTTGTTGTAGAGTTGGTTTTTGTTCTACTATGGGAGAATTTCCCAGGGAGATCCTTACATATGGTTGGTTATTACAAGTGACTATCTCTGGTTTAAATCCATATGTTATTCAAAAAAGAAGTAGCCTGTCCCTTGATTTGTACAGATCTGGGATACTAATAATGTATGTTTCACATATAGTGGGCATGTGTATTTGGCTTTGCCTCCATTATTTTCTCAAGGGCTCTGATAAGGCTGCCGTTTAGGCGTTCAACTCTTCTGTTGGCCTGTAGGGCAAGGTTGTGGAATGTTTGATGTTCTTTGCTTTTAGGTTGCTGTTTACTAAATGACTTGATAACTCAGTTGCTCCATCAGTTATGATGTAGTCTGGAATACTGTAGTCAGCTATAATTGCTTTGTTAATGAATTGGTTTAATGTTTCTGCTTTGTGATCCTTTGTTGCCCAGCAGATAGTCCAGTGTGTAGCAAAGTCAATGGCTACAATTAGGAAACATTGTTTTTTCTTAGTTTCTGGGAAGGGGCCCACTACATCCAGTCCCCAAACCTTAAGTGGTTCAGGATCAGGTACTGGGTTTACAACCTTTTTCCAGCCTTGCCTGCTAATGTATCTTACAATAGACAGGGGGCGCTCAACGAGTTGCCCCTTGACGTGTCTAACGTTATGGATTAGTCTGATGGAAATATTGAATGGTGGGTACTTCATCCTAATTAGGAGCGCTACCAATTTAACTTGCTGATCCCCGCACAAGTTATTCCTTGGCTCCAAACCTTACACAGAACTCCCCACCATGCCACCCCCTTGTGGCCTTGTGGCTTTCCCCATATAGTATATTAACCACTATATTCTACAATAAACAATACCTTGTTCTTATTATTCTGTCCTTTCTATTGGACTGTTGTCTTCCCCAATTCCAAATACTGAATCCTCATTGGTTCAGTTGCAACAGTGGTAGCAGCGGTAGGTTTACAGCCTACCTAAAACAGAAATTCCCCCAAAGAAAGGACAGATTACGGGCTGTATGCTACTCCCCAACAAGAGACCTTTCTGCCAATCCCCAAGGGGGACATCCCTGACGGGTACGTCATCTATCAAGACCAGCTAGTTCTCACCAGCATGTACAATTGGCTCTGCCGTGGGCAGCGTGACGCCAGCGTCATCCCACCCAGTCAGATCTGTCCCAGTGCATGCTCAACCTTCAGCTAGAATCCTTTGCTGGTGGCGTAGAGGGGGCTGAAATTGTCAGTTGTCTCCAATCTACTGAAACCCGCCTTTGCATCTGTAAGGTTCTTGAGCCTATGTGGGCCGCCACTGCATCTGGCTGCCTCACGGGGCCCGCCGCTGTGGTTGACCAACTGGGCCAGCCAGGAACTTGACATTACCTGGGCGGCATTCCAAGACGCGGCCAAGTCCCGCTATAGCAAAACCTTCTCCCCCATTGTTGTGGGAACTCCTCTTCTAGCAATCAAAAAAACTGGTTCTGTTCCTGAGTAACTTGCCGCCTGG
Source organism: Entomophthora muscae (assembly GCA_014839935.2). NCBI lineage: Eukaryota > Fungi > Entomophthoromycota > Entomophthoromycetes > Entomophthorales > Entomophthoraceae > Entomophthora > Entomophthora muscae. The sequence goes on along the minus strand of QTSX02005735.1, from coordinate 233,196 downwards.
AAACAAGCTCTTGATGCCGCCCCCAAAGCTGTGACCAACAGAAATGCAATGCTACTCACTCTCATCATCAATGGGTTAAAACCCCATATCTGTAAGTGGGTCCCCGTAGGTTGCTGCACCTCCATCAACAACTGCTATATGGGCATTGTGGAGGCTAACAGCCAGGCCTCAATGGGCTTCTATTGTACCAGTGACGCTCCATCCCAACCACGTACCACACCTGGCAATGGCCACAATCAAGTAGGCCACCGCCATCCCTGTCAGCAGGATAATGGGACTAAACGCCCCTGCAAGGGGGAGCTTTAGCTAGTGCAGACTGAGGATCAGGGAAAAGCCTGGGGGTTGTAGCAACAAGAGGCCTTGCAACCCCACCTGACCCATCCTCTCAAGCCCTACTTGCAAATATTCCTGTGACTACAACATTCACAAGGTTGAAACCCTGGATGTCTTTCAGGTTCACAGTGACAACCCTGTATTGCAAGTGATCCACTCCTCAAATAAAGTAACACACTTGTCCTATCCCTTCTGTTTCTGTGGGAACACCCACAAATTACTGGTAGATACTGGGGCCAACCACACTATGGTGGACCAGGCATTTGCTGACTCTCAGCAATTAGACCATGTGCCCAGCAGGTTCAAAGCAGTACAAGTAGCTGACTCCCGCAGAGTTGCCATCACCCACAAGATGGTACTCTTCTCTGTGAAAATGGGGAACATCCAGGTTAAGCTCTATGGGCCCATCATGGCAGGTCTCAGACACAACATAATTGCTGGACTTGACTGGCTTTGGCATAACTGTCCCTACATCAATTGGGATACTTCTGTCATCACACTCAATAGAATGGGGTGGGCTTTCAGATTTATCCTTTTGAAATGAGCAAGCTTCTTCACAATACTGTGTTTGTCAGAATAACAGAGACAGGCTTGTACAATTTCAAGGGGGAGAAACTAGACTTTAACCAATGCTCAGTCAAAGTTATCCGCGCCAAACCATCTGTGGTCCCTCCCTTGACCTCCTCCCCTCCACCAGCGCTTGCTACACTCCTTGAGATGTACAAGGATCTATTCAGTGAGACACTTGAACAACTACATTCTCCCCAAGAGATCTAGCACGCTGTACAACTTCAAGGGTTGTTACCTAAAGCACAACCATTATATTGTCTTACACCAAAGGAAGATGAAACCCTCTGCCAGCACCTTGTGGGCGCACATGATAAGGGCTTCATTTGCCCCTCCCTCTCTCCATACAGGGCGGCGGTCTTCTTTGTAGCTAAGAAGGACGGGTCCCTTTGCCTGGTCACAGACTACCACGCCCTGAATGAAGTGATGGTTAAGAACAAGTACCCCCTGCCGCTGATTGACAATCTGTTTGATACACTTGCAGGTGCAAAGGTCTTTAGCAAGATTGATCTCACTGCAGGGTACAACCAAGTCCGCATTGCACCCAGGGACAAGGCAAAAACTTCCTTCTGCACTTGCTACAGGCTTTTTGAGTGTTGTGTTATGAACTTTAAAATGATCAACACTCTCTCCACCTTTGCCATGTTGATGAACAAAGCCTTTGAGGAACTGATTGGAAAGTGTGTGGTTGTGTACCTTGATGACATTATTGTCTTCAGTCAGGATCAAATCACACATCTCCAACACCTCAGTGCTGTCCTTGACACCCTTTGGAAAAACCAGCTAAAAGCTAAACCCTCCAAATGCAAGTTTCTCAAGTCAGAGCTGTTATTCCCTGTGCACTCCATCTCTGCCCAAGGGATAATTCCTGACCCTGCCAAAATCAAGGCAATCACCAGCATCCCGCCCCCACTGATGTGGGCCAGGTGCGGACATTCCTAGGTATGGTTATCTACGTACACAAGTTCATTCTCAATTGTGTGAAATAATTGCACCTCTCACTGAGCTCCTCAATACCAAACAGAGCTTCTATTGGACCCCTGTCAGAGATCAAGACTTTGAGATGTTGAAGCAAAGGCTCACAACAGCACCAGTACTGCAGTTCCCCAATCAAAACTGATAGCACAAACTTGAGACCAATGCCTCTGACAGGGCCATAGGGGGTGTGCTAAGGGTAGAAACTGACAATGGTGTCTTTGTCCCCATGGCATACAAGTCCAGGAAGCTTACTGACTTGGAACAATGTTACCCCATTCATGATAAAGAATTGGCAGCCATTGTACGCCGCGTTGAGAAGTGGCGCTGTTACCTGGAAGGTGCTACCTTCCCACCCCGCGTCCTGACAGACCACAAGTTGCTCCAGTACTTCAACATGCAGTCCAACTTGACACACCGCCAAGCAGGATGGGTTGAGCGTCTATCCCCTTACCAGTTGCGCATCAAGTACAAGCCTGGAAAGGAGCTTGTCACAGCTGACGCCCTTTCACGACTCTATGTAGCATCCATCACTGGGGATGATGGCTTGGACCCAGATTGGCCCATGCTCTACCTCCGCCCTGAGGCAACTCACTATAAGGGCCTTAACTTGGTCACCATCTCATAGTTGAAGGACAACAAAAGTCAGTTCACCACCAATGCTGGTAACGTCTGCCGCTGGGAGGAGACAGGTGAGAAGATGCCTTACATTCTTACCACGCAACAAGGGGACACAATATTGCACTATCACTGAACCCTGGGTCACATCAGAGGGTGTAACCTCTTTGAGATTATGAAACAGAAGGTTTGGTGGCTGCATATGCATCAAGACATCTTGGACCTCCTTGAAATGTGTGTGTTGTGTGAAAAGAACACATCCAAACCTGCACCCCCCAAGTCTGTCCTGCCCATCAAGGCCATGGAACCCTTCAAGCAGTGGGCCCTCAACATTGTGGGACCACTCCCCGGGGACAGACTGGGAAAAAAGTACATTATCACTGCCATCAACTACTTCACTTGCTGGCCAGTGGCTTGGGCAACAACCAACCACATTGCCACCACCATCACCTGCTTCATTGGCAAGGAAATTGTGGCTTGCTTTGGACAATGCAAATGTCTCATCACAGATGGCGGCCCCAAACTTGTTGGGCATGTTGTGAAGGTATACTGTGCCAAGAACGCACTTCAACATATAGTTACAACCCCCTACCATCCTCAAGCCAATGGACGCATGGAACAGTTAAATGGCTCACTGGTTCAATTGATTGCCAAGCTCTTACAAGAACACCCTAACACTGCATGGACTGAACACCTGCCCACTGCTCTACTTATCCTGCAAGCAAGAATCAACAGGAGCACTGGGTTCAGCCCTAGCACCCTGGCCTTTGGAACACCCAACAGTCTGACAGGGGTTGAACAGGGAGAATTACGGCCCAAGGTTCCCGACAAGCCTCCCCTAGTAACAACTCCATCCCTAGACCAATGGCGTGCCTAAGCTCAGGAAATTAAACATAAGCGGGTTGCAGGAGGGACAAAGCACCTCAAAGCTAGGTACACCGTAGGTAACCCTGTCTGCACCCTCAATCCCAATTCTTCCAAGTTGGAACCCAACCACCTAGGGCCCTTCAAGATAGCTGCAGTCTATGATAATCACACTTATCAACTTGAAGATGCTCAAGGAAACACCAAGAAGCTTCATCATGATTGCTTGCGCCCCTGCTGCGCCATCCCCACATAAAAGTTTGTGCAGAACTTCCCAGACCTTCCGCAGACTCTGGTCTTGGTGTCTGACGACAAGCAGGGGGCAAGTGGGGGTGTTGCAACCAAGTTTCCGGCCTTGCCTGCTAACATATCTTAAAATACACAGTGGGCGCTCAACAAGTTGCCCCTTGACGTGTCTAACGTTATGAATTAATCTGATGGCATTATTGAATAGCAGGTACTTCATCCTAATTAGGAGCGCTACCAATTTGACTTGCTGATCCCTGCACAAGTTATTCCTTGGCTCCAAACCTTACATGGAACTCCCCACAATGCCACCCCCTTGTGGTCTTGTGGCTTTCCCCATATAGTATAAAAACCACTATATTCTACAATAAACAATACCTTGTTCTTATTATTCTGTCCTTTCTATTGAACTGTTGTCTTCCCCAATTCCAAATACTGAATCCTCATTGGTTCAGTTGCAACACCGGCTTATTCAGAGTTCACACTAGAGGAAATCTTAATCCACAACCCAGAGGCTAGAACTAGAGAGAAAGAGACCGTTTACAGAGAAGGGACTAAAGTCACCATACCTCCTCTCCTATTCCTCAACAAGTACAACTACTTGCCCACCTACATAGTTCTGATGACACCACCTCTCACCCTGCAGTCCAACTGCCTGCAGAAATCTGTTACAGCCAGTGAGTCCACTTCAACCCAGATATTTGGAGTGATGTATATCACTCTCACCAGCCTGATTGATTCAAGGGTACCTGCGAGCAGACCCTGGGCCCTTCTGGGCAAATTGATATCTTATATTGTAAAGTTAGCACCAATCTTGTGGTGGGCCCTGCCTGCAGGACCCGCGGGCTGTCTGCATGTAGGTTCCCAGGAACCCCCCACAAGTTGGCTCCCTGAAAAAGTATAATAAACAAGATAAAGATGAAAATTAAGAAGATAATGATACTTTATTGGATATGAGTTTAGAGTATTACATAGTATCATGGGAAGCTAATTACTGTCCATTTATGTCATGTTAGTCATGGGGCTTATCCAAGTAATTGTTCCTCTTAAGTCACAAGGCTTGTCCAAGTTATGTTTTTCTTAGGACTCAAAATGTTTGATCCCTGTAATAGATAGTCAAATAATAACAGTGTCACCAACTTAATGATTAATTGGGAAAATTTGGTAAGTTACTTGGGGAACTAGTTTCCCAAGAGGGATATTTGTAGATGCTATGACATCTCCCCCTTGGGTGCTGAAAGGTGGAACCTTAGGTACTTTCTTGAGTTTGCCGGGAATTTGGGCTTGGTATTGATCCAGTTTTGCACTTGGGATGGGTAGTCAAGAGTTACATTGTACTGTTCTTGGTTTGCATATGTGGAGTTGGTCATGGTGCATACATTTTAATTCAGTTTGTGCGCCAATTCCTTTGATGATTAGATGTTGTTGGGCTTGACTTCCATGACAATGCCTGGTCCAGACAACCCTGGTTCCAACTTGTGCTGATTGTGGTTGACAACCCAGATTTTGTCCCCAACTTGGAATCTTTCCTGCTGTAGTGGGATTGCTTCTCTTTCAATTCTTTTTTGCTCCATGTCTTCCTGGTCTCTTTTAGCATGCTGTATGTTGGGATCACTGTTGTATGGTGCTTTCTTAGGTAGAGGTAATCATGGTCCTAACTTGGTACTGACAATGGCGGGTTTATTCCCATAGACAAGTTCATACAGGCTTTTTCCTGTATTGGGTTTGACTTGTGTTCTGCACAACATAAGTGCTATTGGCAGCATGTTGACCCAGACCTTTGGATTGGTGGAAGAAAGCTTACTGAGATCTTTCACAAGGGAACCATTCAGTGTTTTACTCTTTCATTTGATTGTGGGTGATAGGGGCTGGCTATGATGTATTTTTTTGTAAGGGAGATATTGATGTAAATAGCTTTAAGTTTGATTCCTCCATCTGTTATTAGGAGTTCAGGCTTCCCAAACTTAGCTATGATTTCTTTACCAATAAATTTTATTACATTGTTTCCTTTGTGTTCTTTTGTATCTTGCGCTACAGGCCACCTAGTTGCATAGTTAATAGCTGTAATAATTTGCTTTTTTCATTTGTTGTTGATGGGGATTAGTCCCACAATATTCAACAACCATACCTTGAAGGGTTGTGTGATGGATATAGGTACTACTGACTTGGGTGGTGCTTTAGTTTGGGTGTACTTCTCACAGACTTTGCATTGTTCCTGTAACTCTCTGATATTTTCTAGCATGTTGGGCCACCAGTAGCGTGTCTTGAGATATTTGTGCAAGTTCCTGCTACAGGTGTGTCCCAAGTCTCTGTGATATCAAAGGATTGTGTCAATCTTTTGTGTTGACGGGACGTAAGGTACAGTGTCACCACTTGGAAGTATTCAGTGTAGGATGCCATATATGTTTTTGAAAAGGTGTTTTTTCTTGAGGACTTTCTCTTGGATGTCCATTGATGTCCCATGTGGGAACCCTTACTGGAGATTCCCTATTATTAACATGGGCAATTGGGGTTCCATCAGCGCATAAGACATGTTTATTGTACAGGCTTGATAGGGCATTGGTGGTGAGCATTTCTTTGCCTGGCTTATATTCAATTGACATGGGGTACCTTTGGATAAGGCTCATCCTTTCTGCTTGTCTTTGTGATAGGTTTTGCTGTGTCTTAAAGAATATCAATGAATTGTGATTGGTTAGCACTTTGAATATATGTGCACCTTCCAGATAGCACCACCACTTCATGAGACAGAGCACAATAGCTACCAGTTCCTTGCTGTGTATTCAACATCTTTGTTCACCATCAGACAACTTTCTTGATTTTTATGTTACAGGGAGGAAGTCCTTTTCTGAAGTTTAAATTTTGAGTGCTCCTCCTATTGCGTAATCAGATGTGTCAGTTTCTAGCTTGTATATTCCTTCACAGTTTGGGTATTGTAGGATGGGGGCAGTGACCATGCGCTCTTTCAGTTGTTGGAAATGTTGGTCTCTTAGCGGTGTCCACACTAATTTGGTTGTCTTGCCTGTTTGCAGACAGGGTTGCTGTCAAGGCACCCCAGCCAGGGATGAATTTTTCTACATAGTCTACCATGCCTAGGAATGTACAAAGCTCACTCTCATTCCGCAGTGCTGGCATGTCGGTTATGGCATGTATCTTTTCTAGGCCTGGCTTAACTCTGTCCTTGGTGATAATGTTTCCTAAAAATAGGAGTTCTTCTGAGAAGAAGCCCCATTTTGAGGGCTTGGTTATAAGTTGGTTATCTTAAAGGGTGCAGAAAACCAGGCAGACGTCTTTCCAGTGTTGTTCCACAGTTGAGCTGTATATGATTATGCCGTCCAGGTAGATGATAGCCCTTTTTCCAATGTGATCTTTAAATGCTTCATTCATAAAGGTCACAAAGGTACTTGGGGAGTTTTTCATGCCAAGGTTAAGGACAACACATTCAGATAAGCCATACTTAGTTCTGAATGCTTTTTTGGGTATGTCTTCTGGCTTAATGCAGATTTGGTGATATCCCAAAGTTAAGTCAATTTTTGTGAAGAATTGGGACCCCCAGGGCGTCAAAAAGGCCGTCAATAAGGGGAAGGGGATACATTTTATCAATTGTGACCTTGTTGAGCACTCTGTAGTCTGTGACCAGGCACAGTCATCCATCTTTCTTTGCTACAAAGAAGACAGCCACGCCAAAAGGAGATTTGGAGGGTTGTATGAGTCTTTTTCAAGGGCCTCATCTAGCTAGGCCTTTAGAGCATTGTCCTCTTATGGTTTTAGGTATTAGATAGATCGTGCCTTTGAGATACTCACTTTTAGGTTGATTTCATGCTGGATGGCCCAGTTGGGCAGTAGACCTGGGAACTTTTCTTGGAAAACAGAAGGGAATTATTGGGTTAGCTGTTGTTGGATTGGGTCTTTTTTGAGTGAGGTCTCTACATTTTTAAGATGGATATTCTCATATGTGCAGGTACTTCAATTGATTTTTCTAGGGTCCTTTAATTCTTCTGTTTCTGTGATTTTTACAAACACATTGTCTCTCATGAGTGTTTCAAGGTGTGTTGGATACACATGATGGTGCACCTCTCCTCGTGGTATGATGAGGGTAGCACTATCCCAGCCAATATGAGGTTTGGTCTTTCTCATCTAGTCTAGACCAAGTACTATATTGCATTTGGGGATTAGTATGATTGGACCACTAAGGGTAGTCTATATGCTCCCTATTTGGGCCCAAAAAGGTTTTGCCTCTCTGGTGACTGGTGTGCTCCTGTTGTCTTCCATGATAACTCTCTTGAAGTTACTCTGTAGTGTGGGTAGTTTCATAAGGTTGGCAAAAAAGGATTTCAACAAGGGACTGATCTGCTCCAGTGCTAAATAGTGCTATACCTTTATATTGCAAAAAAACCAAAAGGATACGCAAGGAATTTTTTTTCTGTCTGGGTGGCAAACAGAATGGAATTGCTGGAGGTACTTGATCATGGTGATTGAATCCGCATACTGGTCTCTGTGCAAGTCTTGTGATGTGGGGGTGAGTGGCTTGCCTGGGTACTTTCCTGACCTTCTCCCTCCTCAAGTAAAGTTTTAGTACTCATTTAGTTTGCCTGGGTGCTACAGCTCCCGCTTTGAGAGTTAGAATTATTAGCTCAATTGGCTTGTTTGCTAATATGAGCATCCTTCTTTGTTAAGGGGCTTTTCTTCTGTGTGTTAGTTACATGTAGACCAATAGATTTCTGGGCAGCTTGTTTTCCTCTGAATAATTTTTTGGAAGCTCTGCACTGGCTCATATCAAGCCAACATCTAATGTGTGGGGGGAGACCATTATAGAGATCCAAACAGGGCCCAGCCTCATCAAAGTTGATGGTGTCCAGAGCTTGGTCATGCATGTCTTTGTACGCTGAAATGTTCTCCTTGATGGCTCCTGACATTTTAAAGGTCCTAAGTTCTGTCATGATTGCAACGTCAGAGTTCTTTATGGCAAATTTCTCTAAAAAGGCATTTTTGTTTATATCCCTATCTTCATTGTGATCAAGGTGTTGTTTGAACCATTCACTCACAAAGCAGGAGGCAGTCCCAGTAACTTGTAAGGCAATTTTACTTGTCCAGAGTCTTTGGGAGTAGCCAAATTGTGAGAACTTGTTCTGGGTGCTTTGGATCCAGAGTTTGGTGTTCTCTTGGTGCGGTCCTGAGAATGTCCCAATTTCTGCTGAAGTACAATGTTGGGTATTTCAGGTACATCAAGGATTGGAGGCGGGTTCAGGACTCCTTGCTTACTGAGAAAGTTGTACTTTTTGTTTGGTATGAGGATATTTGAGACAGTTAATCCTATGGGGACGTCCTGACTTTCTTTGTATTGTCTCCAGCCGCTGAGGAGTGCCATCTGCTGGGTTCTTTTCTTTGGAGGAATTTTCCCTTTAAGTTGCGTAGGTGTGGATAACCTACCTGTGCTACCACTGTCAAGTATATACTTCTGAGAAGTATAATAAACAAGATAAAGAAGAAAGTCAAGAAGAGAATGATACTTTATTTGATATGAGTTTAGAGTATTATATAGAGTCATGGGAAGCCTCATAATGTCCATGTATGTCATGGCAGTCATGAGGCTTGTCCAGATAATGTTCCTCTTTGGATTTGAAGCGTTTGATCCTGTAAAACATGGGTGTATGATGAGAGTGCAACTGCTTATTCCTTAATTGGGGTGATCCTCTGGGAATTATCTTCCTTAGTGGGAGTAATTGTAGATATTGTGATATTAGATTAATCTGTATATTTGAAGCTGGCAATGGTGAGGGTGGTGTCTTTAAGAATAACTTTCTAGAAAATCAGCCTTAAAACTATCCTGCTATAGTGCACAAGGTTTTCTTTACCACTGATTGCACTGTACTCCTAAATTGTGGATGGTTCTTATGTCAACTCCTGCAATCCAGATAGCATTCAGGGCACGCCATCTAAACAAGCTTTCCTTTAGTGGACTGCATCCAGGTGGCAGCACTATCCCCATTGGCTCTTAAGAAATTTTCAATTATGGCACTACGTAGCCAAATGCTATATGCACTGGGATTTGGTCCTGGCTCATTTCTTGGTGCTGATGTGGGGTTGCCAACAGCATTTTTCAAATCCCTGGTAGAGAGAGAACATTGCAGTTAGTTAGACCTATGGGCACTCTTTGAGAAATAATGCATCTTTTTTAGAAGCAGAATCTGCAGAATAGGTCAACCAACCTCTGGGGATACCTGGCATAATGTTCTTGAGTATTTGTTTTTTGTGATGTGTGCAAAGAGAGTTGTGAATCTTTCCAACAAGCAGGTTGGATAGGAAAACCTACCTGTGCTACCTATTTTAGGGTTGTGCTTTTTGGAGCAAAGCTATAGAAGAGAAATTTAACTAAGACTAGATAACAGCTTTACTTAAGATGAAGCAATTGTATAGTTTGTTATGTAACTGCAGGGAGGTACAATATCCATGTATTGGAGGCACTGTTACTGAAGCTAAATTATTTAACTGCTTTTTAAACCCAATTGCTGAGGTTTCAGAGACCAAACTAGGCTTGTGAAACCAGGGCCTCTGGTTCTGGGGTTTGGATCCAAGTGGGAGGTCCTTTCAGATGGAGCAATGCTTTTCTATGGGATTGACACTGGTTTTGACATTAATAAAGACTGTGCTAGAATAGCATAGTCTTTCAAAAACAAAGCTTATTATGCCATGGTGTGAATTTTTGGTCAAGCTTTGACTCTAGGTGTGTGTTATTCACTGTTAAACCTGGTTTAGGACGCATTTATCTATGTTGCTCCCTCCAATAAATTTACACTGTTTACCTTCAAGAGACTGCAGCAATCAAACTATAAGTAGTACTTTTTGAATTTGGAATTATTTTTGCAAATAGGCAAGTTTGGTTATAACATCAAGAAATATGTATTGTTTGCTTAAGTATTGAAACTATACTCTAGTTATAACTGGAGATCTTTAAATATCAAGCCAAGGTACATAATATAATGTAGTTGACATTGAAAACCATGGTTGGCTTTGACTATTGGTACCACATTGTTGAAGCTCAGATTAAATAGCATTAAGAGCTGTTGAGAGTAGCAGAGGCAAACTGAGATTTTAAAGCATCCAACTCTTCTTGGAGTTGAATGCGAGCATTTCTTTCTTCCTCCAATTGAAGCCGAAACTCTTCACGCACCTTTTCAAGCTCTTCTCGGACAAAAGTTTTAAGTCGCTCTTGGATAGTGCCACCACCAAACATTGGTGCGGGTACTGCTGCTGCCTCAAGCTGCTCCACAAAGGGACTTTTAGATAATCTGCCAACAGGACGACCTGTAGTCCCAGGGGAGGTTGGCTCATTTGGATCTTTAAATGAGTTAAGCCGAGCCAAGACAGGCTTAGGAGGTAGGCTGGTAGGTTTTGTGCTACTGGGAGGTGATTTTGCAGGGGCAGAATCCTTTTCTTTTTGAACTGCCTTTTCGAGTATTTCAGATTGTGTAAGCGGTTTGGAATCGCCTACTATAGCACGAGCCTTTCTGGTAGGTGGCTTTTTGCCCTTGGGGCCAGAAATGAACTCGGAAGTCAGGGAAATATTTCTGTTCTGGTCATTACGGGATAGCCTGGTTTGAAGAGGAGTCTTTTCTGAAGGTTGAGTCTCTGTATCAGCGCTGGGAGTCAAGCCTTGAGAGGCTCTTTCAACCTACATAAAGCTTTAATGAGGTTTCAATCCATGCAAACCTTTTCTAATTCGTCTTGGCTTCCTTGGATAGGCTGCTCTGGTAGACTATCGCCAGTGGTATAGGGAGTCGCTATTTTGTCAAAGGACTCGGGCTCGACGACTAAAAGGTCAAACAACATTGGGGCTGATTTACCTTGTGCTACGGAATCGACGTCCTCTGTTAGATTTGGTTCACTTGATGTACTACGGCTTGTTGGTGGACTCTCCATCTTCTTGGGCTCTGGAAGATCTTTTTCTTTAGCAGTAGGGTTTAGTTCAATATCATCATTTGATTTTTCGCTTGGCTTGATGGAACCATCGTCATCTGAAAGCTGATCAGCTTGTTGGACTGAATCGCCATCTTTAGCTTCTTGGACTGAAGGCTCCTCTTCATTAGCGCTTGGATATTTGTTTTCGGTGACTTCTTCGTCACTTTCCTGCCTGGTATCCTTTGAGGATATAGGAAGCCTTGGTTCAATAATTTCTGCTTTGGGCGAAGTTGGTTCTTTTTCTCTGGCAGGCGGCCTTGCACCTACAAGTAAAAAAATGAATGGTGGGAATTAAGAACCTTTTACCAATTAATCCTTCAGCCCTAGGTGAAGGAGGTGCATCTGATGGTTTGGCATTGGACTTAGATGTTAGCGACATCATAAACATTTAAAACCTGAGGAGCACGTTTCAATTGTGGAATTCCAGAGGCCAAGAGACCGCCGATACCTCCCATTTTGACTCCATATGCTGCTAGCTTGAATTTTCCTTTGTCGCTGTCTGCAGTAGCATCTTCCTTTTCGGTTTCCAGGGGAGCATCTGCTTCCTTGTCTGTTGCTGAGAGCTCGTCACTTTCAGGAATATGGTCTGCTGTTTCTGGAGTATGTTTGTCTTCGTGTAAAGACTCGCTATCGTCAACCTCCTGTACGACAGGAGGCCTCGGGAGTGGAGGAAGAGGTGGAAGATCTTTACGGGGCTGAGGTGGAGAGTGAGGTGGCGTATTCTCTTTAACTTCAGGAAGAGTGGGTGGCTAATTGAGGTTGATAAGAGAAAGAATGAATGGTTACTTCTTGGATGGGAGTATCTTTAGCGGGTTTTGATTTGGCTTTGGATTTGACACCAGAAAATATCGAGCCGATCCCCCCCCCTTTTTAATGCTAAAGGTTGAACGCTTGACGTCTGTCCTAAGATGAGAAGCAAGCTTGTGTTGGGCTTACTATCTGAAAAAGATGTCCTCTTCTTTGCATCTAACAAGGTAAATGGGTGGATATGAACAATCGTTTACCGATAGATTTCTCTTCGTTTGAAGAAGATATGCTAACGCCAGCTGATTCAGGCTCTAGACTGTAACTAACTACCATGACATTTCCTGTATACCTTCTTTCTTCTTTGGTGTGTAAGGTATTACAAACTACAGGAGTTTAGAAAAATACAATTTAAATTTTACGTTTTCAGGAAACACCCCCACACGCCCTTGGATTTCCCCCGACCACCATCCCTCATCTTTAGAAAGCACTGAGACAATATCGCCTTTTTTAAGCCCCAATTCATCAGGCGCCTGCGCTTCATAATCATAGGCTACCTCAACAAATTCTGGCTCTATTGTAAAAGTCAATCACCTTTGGAATTAGTTACTTTACCTGACGGTGCTATAGGCTTTTCAGCAGCTAGTGACATGACAAACTTTAAAAATTAATAAAGGTTCAAAGTAAATTTTACATTCGAAGGGAATAAACCACGCTTATCGGTCATCAAGTTCTTTCCTAACCACCAGCCGCTTTCGTTCTCTTCTTCAATAAGTATGATATCATTCAGGTTGAGAGTGACTTCATCATCCTGCTGTGCCTCGTAAGGATGATGGCATTTGACTTCCTTCCTTTCTGAAACTTAAAATTAAAACCAACTAAGCTTTTGACAACAAGGCATCTCAAAAAATATTGCCGAATTTTCAGCAGCAACGATATTTTTAGTTCACAAATGCTTGAATCATTCCTTGAAATCATATATGGCTTTGGGTAAAGAATTTTTAATCTTATTTTGCTTTAATTTTCTTAGATTTATAGCAGTTTTAAAGATCTGGGAGAATAACCTTGAGTTCATAAATAAAATTGGATATTTTTTAAATAAATTACAATGATTAGACAAGTGAAGCAAGAATTACATTTAACAAAAATGCTGTCAAGGACAAATTCTATTTGAAAAAGTAGATACCTCCCATGATTAATGGACGCTGGTAGCTTGTTAAGCTGGTGTTTAGTATGCAACAAGTTTGAAAAGGGGATCCCTATAAAATAAAGTATGTGAAGCTTTATGCTCTCTGGTGATTATTAGCAGGATGGCTTTTGGTAACGTGACGAAGCTAAATGGTTTTGTGGCTGGGATTAGGCATGAGTCGAAGTGTTCTGTATGGAGCCAAGCTCTAATCAGCCGCAGCCAGTTTCAAGCTCTAGGCTATCTTTTTAAAACGCTATTCCAAATGCTCAAATATTAAGATATGCCGTTTTAGCTGTAGCGATCAACCCCGGAAGCTGGCCGGGGTTAGGCCGAAGCATCCCTGGCCAAGCTTCACGTCAGGTGCCTTCTACAAATCACAATCTGCGGAATTAGTTTAATGCTTTTTTAGGATTTAGCTGCTGTGCAGCTCATTTGCATCTACTCCAAGTGCTATAGAGGAATTGTAAGCAATTACTTAAAGAGAGTTCTGATTGGCTTCATATGACCCACAATAATAGATTTTCGAGCCAAATAATCCCAATTTATAAGCCACTATTTCCGTATTGAACAAAGCAATGTAATCGCAGCCATCTTTAGTTTCCTAATAGAAAAGTCAAGCACACCAATCAATAAGCAAGTGGACGACTACGTTGTACAGAGAAATCAGAATCTTCTTCAAACTTCAATTTTAGATCCTATAAATAACAATAATTTTCTAAAACATTTATTGCTGTACATAAAAAATTAGACGAATAAATATCTATTCAATTCAAAAAATCTAAAGAACAAAGTGTAATTTTTAACCCCCAGAAGAAAAACAGTGACCAAGAGCTGGAATAACCAGGGTATCGTTTAAAATATATACTTTTACTAGACATCAGCTAAGTTTAAGGCCTTCAATAAAACTACAGTCGTTTGCAAAGCTGTTGAGATGAACAAAATCAACTCAGTGCCAAGGGAGCAGATTTAAACCCTCCATCCTTCCATATTTGATGATCCTTTCCTTTGCTGTAAAGATAATTCCATCACATGAAAATTTGCCAACCTATTTTTGCAACATCTACAATTACTCCCTCTTGGGAAAACAATTTCCCAAGAAATCCCCCAATCAATGAATAATTGGTAGCACACTTATCAGATGTTCCTATTATATGGGGATCAAACATTTCAAATCCTGAATGAAACATTACCCAGACAAACCTCATGACCACCATGACATACATGGACAGTATGTGGCTTCCCATGATACTATGTAATCTTCTATCTTCATTTCAAATAAAGTATCATTCTCTTCTCAATTTCCCCCTTTGTCTTGTTTCATATACTTCCCAGAAGTATATACTTGGCATTTCTAAGTGGACCAAGGTATCATCCATCTTCAGCAAAGAATAGGAGTCCTTGATAAAGGAGTCCAACTTTCTGTAGTCTATGGCCACTCTCTTATAGCCATCTTTTTTCTTGAAAATCAGTAATGAGGAAGACCAGGAATTTTTGCTAGAGATCAGGTTCAAAGCTTAACAGCTTTTGCAGCGCCTCATTAGCTACTGTTTGGTTAGCTTGGCTGTGTTGTATGGGCCTTGGTTGGAGAGGTGAGCTTCCTTGGGTGTCAATTCTATGAGAAACCTGAACTATCTTCCCAAGGCCATAATCATCCTTTGCAAGTACATCCTTTTATTAGGAGAAGAGGTCCATGGCTTTGTCTTTCTGGTCCTCTGATAATCCAGACAAGGAAATCTGACTTATTACTGACCGGGCTTGAGGGAGGTTATAAAGCAGGCCCAGTTCAGAAAAGTCAGCAAAATATACAGCTTCATGTAGGTTGGTGTTCTTTGGTAAATTTAGATATGTAAGAATTGGGGAGCAGACTAAGAGGAAATAAAACCAAGCTCTCAACCACAATAAAAATTGCGGTTTCAGCAACAACCAAAATGCCATTGCCAACAATTCCTGGGAGGCCAAAGGGGGGAAGGAATCAACTGAACACCAAAAGCAACAGAAAAAACCAAATGGCTGGATTAGACCAACAAATCTTGAACTTTATTAGATTAGAGAATGATGAAGCAAGGTCTTTCACAACTCTTGCATTCATTTAAAGGGAGGGGATAAAATTTGGATGAGAAGTTGGATGTCCAAAACTGATTGGCTAATGATATTAAGGAATATGGATGCATCTCTTGAGGCAGGAAAATCCAGGAAAATCCAAATGGACAAAATCAAAGGGAAAACTGACTCAAATAAAAATCAAGGAACCTGTCTTGAATGCAATTACCACTGCTCCCAGCTGCTCTTGTACATGATATTTAACCAGAGGTGTCTCTTGGGTGGTTTAGATGGGGGAATTTTCAGACTAATTAAGCCATTAATAGTGTGAGAACCTTTCTTGGGGGTTTTCAGTAAATCTTTGGAAAATATCCAGGAGTAAGTTGGCAGAGATTTCCAAGCATTTGGTGAGGATTGAAGTAGAGGCCCAAGGGGGAGGCGTAACTTTACAAGATAGGCCAGTAGTTGATGCTTTAATATAATCATTAGCTGTTGGCTTATATTGGCCAGCAGGATAAGGATCTCTTTATCACTAGGAATGAGGATCCCAGGAGCAACCCATGGTTTTAACCACAAGGCATTGAGAACACTAAAGATTTCTCTGTAGGTTTCAGCAGGGAGAGCCAGATAAAGGCCAGTGTTGGGAATCACTTGGGACCCAGGAGAGATAGTCACATTCAAGGAGGCATAAATGGAAATTATTTGGCTTCATCAACCAAGAGAGTTAGAGCCTTCAACTTCTTGCTGCGTGAGGTGTACACCACTGGCATCTCTCAATTGGTTTATTACAAATTAATCCAGTTTAAATGGCATAAAATGGTCAGAAGGGCATTCATCATGATAGAACATTGTGATGGAGTGCCCCAAGATCTCAAAAGTGTGGTCTTCATGGTTAGTCATTTTATTATGTTGGACCATGAAGCTAGTTCTAATGAGATTATCATAGCTGTTATTCTCCAGTACTATGGCAGAGAAAGTTATCATTGACTTGCCAAAGCAAAGAGAGAGTGAGGAGTAGGTGCCTTTAGTCCTAGTGGTTTGGTGGCCAGCAGTGTCAAACTCTTTATGGTAGGCCAAGTCTAGTGCCAATTTCACCCTCTTGATCTGGCGCAAAGAGATAATATTTCCCAGAGCACCAGTGTCCAGATAGCCCTGATATGTGTCTTATTGACCACAAGATTTATTTAAGTACAGTTCTGATGGTCCTCTTTGGTTTAAACAATCTTAGAGACCTGATGTACACTCAAACATTAAAGTTTTTATAGAAAGGTAGCCATGGCAGCTAAAACAGCTTAGCTTGCTTACTTGGGAGATTCTAAGGGTGCAGAGACATTCACCTTAAAAATCAGTTTGGCAACAAGTTTGGTGCTGTCATACTCACAAGTGACTTCATCCCCAGGTTGGAACAATTTTTTGGAATAGAATAGGGCCACATTTATCATAGCTACTCTTTGGATGACCACCTTAGGAAAAAGAGTGGTTCAGCAAGTTTGAGTATTAACTGTGAGGACTTGATGGAGGAGGTCTTCTTGTGTCCCCTCAGAGTAAGTATCCTTAAGTTTGGGCTGAGAGGTGAAGTCAGTCAAAGAGAGGTTATGAGTAGTTTCATGCACATAGGAAGGACAGAATTCAGGGTCTGGTACAGGCTTGTCAGAAAGAAGGAAAATCAGATAATATTAAAGTGATGGGACAACAAAGGCAGCCAAGAATTTATTCTTCTCCTGAATGCTTATTAATTTTTGAGTGGTCCTCTTCCTCTTTCTTGGCACCAGCATCTTTGACTTAGTTATGTCTATATGAGTTTGCTCCTACCACCAAAACCTTATGTGAAGACTTGCAATTTTTTAATAAGATGTCTAGGCTTTTTATACTTGAAGCAAAGATGAGCAGAGCTTCCCAGAGGTGCAGAGCTGGTATCAGCTGTTTTTGTTGTCTAAGTATTAAAGGCTCTAAGTATGGCATCTTTTTCAGGTCTGGGATCTTCTTTTGGTAAGGGAATTTCAATCTCTTCTTTATAAATAATTAGTAAGTAAATTAATTCAGATACAGCCAGCACTGTTTATATTCCTGATGTGAGGTCCAGAAAGAGCTCTTTATTGATACAGTCCTTATTAAGGAGAGTAGATTATACATCAATGAAGGAAATTGCCTTCATAGAAGCTAAGGTCTGAGATGTCAGAAGGAAT
The DNA here is from genome assembly GCA_014839935.2 of Entomophthora muscae. Classification (NCBI taxonomy): domain Eukaryota; kingdom Fungi; phylum Entomophthoromycota; class Entomophthoromycetes; order Entomophthorales; family Entomophthoraceae; genus Entomophthora; species Entomophthora muscae. Next base: position 215,478 of record QTSX02005735.1, on the reverse strand, counting down.
GTGGAAGTAAGGTCTTCCAAGGCCTTCCTATCCTTGAGCTTGGTATCTGTTAATCCCACATTGCATACTGTCACAAGTGACAAACTCTTATTGATCAAGCTTACTGGAAAACCTCAACTACAGGATTCAAACCCTGACACCCTGCAAACTGCCAGCCCGCAGGACCAGCTGCCTACAGATTATCAGGCTTGAACCAGAGCAGGAATTGACTTTGGGAAACCCTCTGAAGCTTGATGAGTCAAAATCACCCACATCAACACTCCTCACGTTAGAGGTCCCTGTTAATTCAACCAATCAGTGGCAGGCCTAGCCATAGAACCCAAAATAACTTGGGCCACCATGGAAAAGGAAATAAAGAAACTTCTTATAAAACACAGGCCACCCAGAGATGACCAGCCCCAAAACCCAAAAAGAAAATTTGAGTATTACCAGTTCAAACCAGCCAATGAATTAACTCCTGCAATGGATGCCACCAAGGACTGGAAAAAACTGGTAAAAAGTAACACTCAGGCCAAATAAATTTTTAAAAGTTTACCCATGATAGATGGGTATACTTATACCCTGGACTGCCAGGAAGTTTCCCATTGCCATTCTTGCAATAAAGTGACATGAACCTTTGGTTTAACCAGGTTATTCCATACTTGTTATTAGTTCTACTTCATTTACAGTCTACTTCCTGCGGGTCTGTACCTCACACCCATCTTCCCCAAGAAACCACAATCAGCTTCCTGACCTTTATTGTCCACCAGGAGCTCCCTTTGACCCAGTAAATTTCACTGAATACCCACCCAACCCTTTATATTTGGAGTTTATCCTAGAGGAAATCCTAATCTACAATCCTGAGGCTAGAACTAGAGAGACAGAGACCATTTACAGAGAGGGTACCAAAGTCACCATACCTCCTCTGCTATTCCACAACAAGTACAACTACCTGCCCACATATTTGGTTCCAATGACACCACCCCACACTCTGCAGCCCAACCGCCCGCAAGAATCCGCTGCTGCCAATGAATCCACTTCCACCCAGATATTTGGAGTGATTTATATCACTTTCAGGGATCCAGCCTGTGGGGGGTTCCTGGGAACTTGCGGGCAGACAGCCCGCGGGCCCAGCAGGGAGGGCCCACCACAAGATTGGGGCCAACTTTACAATATAAGATAACAATTTGCCCAGGAGAGCCCAAGGTCCTCTGGCAGGTACTGTAGAATCTATCAAGCCAGTAATAGTGATGTACATCACTCCAAATATCTGAGTGGAATTGGATTCATTGGCAGCAACAGATTCTTGCAGGTGGTTGGGCCGTGGGGTGAGAGGGGAGTCATTGGGACCAAATACATAGGCAGGTGGTTGTACTTGTTGCGGAATAGCAGGAGAGGTATAGTGATTTTGTGGTCTTCCCTGTAAACAGTCTTGGTCTCTCTAGTTCTTGCCTCAGGTTTGTAGATTAGGATTTCCTCTAGGGTGAACTCTGAATACACAGGGTTGGGGAGGTACTTGGTGAAATGTACTGGGCCGTAGGGAGCTCCCGGTGGATAATAAAGGTCAGGTGGCTGGTCTGCGGTTTCTTGAGGTTGATGGGTGTGAGGTGCAGAACTGCAGGAGGTAGACTGTAAATGAAATAGAACTAATATCAAATATGGTATAATCTGGTTGAACCAAAGGTTCATGTCACTTTATTGCAAGAATGGCAATGGGCAACTTCCTGGTGGTCCAGGGTATAAGTATGCCCATCTGTCATGGTTGAACTTTTACAAATTTCTTTGGCCCAAATGTTACTGTCTACCAGGTTTTTCCAGTCCTTGGTGGCATCCATTGCAGGAGTTAATTCATTGGCCGGTTTGAACTGAGAATACTTAAATTCCCTTGTTGGGTTGTGGGTTGGTCATCTCTGGGCAGCCTGTGTTCTATAGGAATTTTCTTTGTTTCCCCTTCTGTGGTGGCACAAGTTATTTCAGGTTCTATGGCTAGGCCTGCCTGCTGATTGGCTGGGTTAACAGGAACCTTTAATGTGGGGAGTATTGATGTAAGTGATTTTGACTCATTAAGCTTTAAAGGATTTTCCAAAGTCAAATCTTGTTCTGGTTCCTGCCCAAGAATCTGCAGGCGGCTGGTCCTGAAGGCTGGCAGCCCTCACGGTGTCAGGGTTTAAATCCTGTAGTTGAGGTTTTCCAGTAAGCATGGTCAATAGAAGTTTGCCACTTGTGACATCATCCCCTTCTCTCCCATTGTCCTCCTCCTTCCTAGCCCTCTTGTCCAATTATTGCTTTATGGCTCCATGGGCGTTAGGCAGGTTGGAGACAGGTTCCCAGGTGCTCTCTTTGGGGGGGGGTAACCTACCCATTTGACGTTGTACTGTGTGGTCTTGTAGTGGAGGTGGTGTCCATGGATGTACTCACTTTGTATTTGGTTGTGCGTCCCTCATGGTTAGGCAGGGGGGTTGGTTGGTTGTGATCTTCTGGTGGAGAAGGGAGGTTCCTTCTTTCTTGAATACCAGTGATTGATGGAAGACATTGTGGATTTTCCAAGTAGGCGGCAGTTTTAGTTTGTACGCCACTTCTCCTATTTGCTTTGTAATATTGTAAGGGCTGCAGCGGCAGTGAGCTAGCTTCCTACTGGGTATGTGTAGGGGAACATTATGTGAGTTGAGGTAAACTATATTGCCTATCTCCAGGGGCTTCCTGGGGACTCTTTTCTTGTCAGAAAACGCCTTGTAGGTCTTAACGGCGCAGGTCAGTTTCCTTAGGCAGGTCTCTTGGGTAGTATGTGTTTTTTCAATCCAGGTTTGTCCTGCTGTATTCTGTTCCTTGCTGCCAATGCTAGGGTCCCATGATGGATCAAACCTGTAGTTGGCCTTGAAGGGGGACATGCCCGTGAATGCGTGATCTTTGCTGTTATAGGCGTATTGTGCCATGGGTAACATCTCTGCCCAGTTGTCTTGGTCTGCATTGGTATAGCATTGGAGTTATTGTTCCAAGATTTGATTGACCTGTTCAGTTTGTCTGTCTGTCTGTCTGTGGGTGGTAAGAGGTTGACACACAACGTCTTATTCCAAGGTCTTTCATCACTTGGGTTCAGTAGTGGGAAGTGAACTGGGGTCCTCGGGCAGTGATGATTTCTTCTGGAGTGCTGTGTTGTATCAAGATGCGGTTGTGGAAGTGTCTGGCAGTCTTGGCTGCTGTGCAGTGTGTAGTGATTGGGGGGGGGGGGAACTAAGCCATTTTTTGTGAAGTGGCCAACCATTACTAGGATTGCACCAAAGGATTTTGAAGAGGGGATCTCTACTATTTGGTCCATTGACACTGACTTCCAGGGTCCAGCAGGGATTCCCAGAGGTCCCAGTAGTTCTTCTGGCTTTGAGCAACATGTCTTGGTTCTTCTGCAGGTTTTGCAACCATTGATGTAGGCAGCTACTTCCTTGTCCATGCCCAACCATGCATAGTTCCGCTTGATACTTGAGAGGGATTTGTGTCTACCAGGGTGGTCTGCCATCTCTGAATTGTGATGGTCAATCAATACATTTGTTTGGGTTGGGCCTTCAGTTACATAGATTCTTTTGTGGAGCAGCAGGATAGTGCCTTTCAGGAAGTATCCTTTTTTTGAGTGATGGCAATACAGGTCCTTTATCAGGGCAATGACTATTTTGGTTGAATAGGTGTCTTATTTCTGTGCTCCTATCACGTTGGGTTTGCTGGCAGCAATCTTTAAGTGCTACAGTTGTATTCCTAGGCTGGTGGGGTCTAGTAATGTATGGGTGTTGCAGTCCTTGATTTCTGCAGAGGAGGGAATCAGGTTGGCTCTTCTGCTCAAGGAGTCTGGTACCACTTTTACTTTTCCTGGCTTGTAGTTTATGGTCAAGGTGTAGTCAGCCAGTTCTAAGGCCCATCTTGCTTGTTGTTGGTTCAGCTGGCGTGGTTTAAAGAAGTAGACTAAGTTCTTGTGGTCTGTAAGAACCTTTACCGGGTGTTCAGAGCTGCACAAATATCTGCACCAATGCTTCAATGTCTTCATTATAGCTACCATCTCCTTGTCATATATTGGGTAGTTTCCTTCAGCTGGTAGCATCTTCTTGAAGTAATATGCCACAGTATTAGCATACCATTCCCTCCTTCCTGAAGAAGGACCATGCCCACTGCAAAGCTGGATGTGTCTGTTTCCAGAACAAAAGGTTTAGATGGTTCAGGCATGGCAAGGACCAGGGCCAACATTAATGCTTCCTTCAGGGTCACAAATGCGGAGGTGCAATCCTCAGTCCAGACAAACTGGACCTTGTCAGAGCAAAGACAGGTCAGGGGCAATGTAATCTGAAAACAATTTTGGATTAAATCCCTACAATAATTTGCTAGGCCCAAAAAACCTCTCACACCTTTCCTGCATTTGTGTAAATTCACTGCCACCTCTGGCTTTGGATCAAACCATTTTCCCCTGCTGCACCAAAAAGGGGCAAAAATTACAGCCAAGCCACTCATTTCTCTAGGAGATTTAGCTCATACTGTTGATGAGAGATTTGTTCTGGCTTACCCTGCAGATCCCCTGGCTTTGGCTGCCCTGGCCTGGGAAGAAACGCTGGTCAATTTGGACTATTTGTTAGCATGGTGTTGTCCCCTTTTAAAAACAATCAGGACTGCCCAATCAAATGATGTCAAATCTAGAACCAGAAGTTCAAATGAACCTGAACTGGTTGAGGCGTCTTCCAGCCAATCAGATGGACCCGCAGAAATTAATCTGAAACTCTCCAGCACCCCTGGCTCTGGCCAGCAAATTTTATCACCCAGCCAATCACATGCAACACAAAATGGTCAGGTGATCATTTCACAGCAACTCACTCCCTTTTAACCATATCAGGGGACTTTGGGTCCCCTGCTTGTCAATTGTCAAATTTATTAAAAGTTTGGAAATTTAGGTTGCACTTTATCTTTCCTTGATACTTTGGTTGATTTGGAACCTTGCTTCTGGTTCCCATCATCTAAGTTTAAAGTGTTAGTGGCTTTCAGAACTCTTACCTTATACACCCCGGTTTCAAACCCAGAAACTCCTCTGGAGAGGCCCCAGCATATAGATGTTGCCTCCTTTTGCTTTCCTTTTGAAAACTGTTTTCAAACTCAAAATTCAAATTTAAATTTCAATATAATTACTATCATTATTTTATTTTTTTCTTTAAATTCATTGTTTTCAAACCTGTTTTTGCTTTTTCTGGTGATCTGAGGCCCCACATCCACGCCCAAGCTCTCCAGACTCACTCTGCTGGTTCCTTTTTTCCTTTTGCTTGTGGATGCCCCTGTGGCTTGCATTTTTATTCTTTTTTAGCCAGAAACTATACCAACCTTATCCAAATTTTGAGGAGATTGCTACCTTGGTACTCCCAGTTCTAAAATTTGTTGTATTTTCCTTGACCCCATTTCTGCTACTCCTTTGGTTGACCTTGCCCAACTTGTGGTTGAAAATCACTTCTTTTGCTCAGTTTGTGAGGGAAAACCCTTCTATCCTTCTGAATTTCCCTAGTGGTCTTCTCCTCTTGGGAGAGGCCGTGGTAAAAAGTCTAACATGTGATGACCTAGATTTGAATGTTGACAATTATATCTTGCCCTCTACTGAGGGAGAGGGAACATCAGTGCTTTCCCTTCCCAGCCTGGACAAGAGCGCTTCAGTTCCCCCTGAGGCTCTTGAGATCCCTCCTCCTGTTGCCTCTTGGGCCCCCTGGGTGATCACTGGCCTTGCGTTGATGGGATTGAACTCCTACTTCCCCCAATTGTCCCCAGTCTCTTCCTTCTGGTCCCCCCTTAGAGCAGCCATCCCAGTCCTCCACTGGTTGTCATCCTGGTGGTTCCTTTCACCAGGATGGGAGCCAAAACTAGTTAGATTAGCCCCCCTCTCTTACAATTTGGGTACTGGCCAGGCTGCCACTGCTTCCACTTTGTCCTGCGCCATAGCAAACCCACCAGTTTTTACCACATATCCCAGGAATTCAACCTCAGACTGGAAGAATTTGCGTTTCTTCAGCTTGGTGTGTAGGTTGACCTGTGAGAGCTTCTCCAGTATTTGGTCAAGGTGTTGGAGGTGTTCTTCATGTGACTTGCTGTATATGAGGATGCCATCCAAATATGCCATACAGAATTGGTTGAGGTACTTGACTAGGACAGAGTTGATCATCCTTTAGAAAGTACTGGGGGCATTGCACAAGCCAAACAGCATAACTAGGTATTTGTACAACCCATATCTGGTTTTGAAAGCCATCTTGTATCTGTCTCCTTCTTTGATTCTGATCTGGTTGAAGGTGTCTCTCAGATTATTTTTTGAGTACACCTGGGCTCCAGTCAATACATCACAAAGGTCATCAGCATAGGGAATGGGATAGTGGTTCTTCACTGTAATGTTGTTCAGTTTCTGATAGCTCATGTAGGGACGCATTCTGCCATCTTTCTTCCCTACAAACAGCATGGGAGAAAAGCAAGGGGCCTTTGACACCCAAATGAACCCTTTTTTGTCATGTCCTCTAGGTATGTCTTCAGGGCTACTTGTTCACAATGGTTACAGCTTTAGATGGGGAAGTGATGTGGTTAGGTTCTTTGTAACAGGATTATTGCATGATTGTAGATTGAGTGGCTGGGGAGAAGGGTTGCTGCTTCCTCGCTGAAAACGTGGCTCCACTTCTCTAAGGCGGCAGGTAGTATCCCCACACTGGGTTCCATTTTAAGGATCAGGAGTGTGTTGGGTCTTTTGCTGGTTAGACCCAGCTGGAATGGAACCAAGTCACATGAATTATCTCTTTTCAAAGCAACTGTTTGATTAAAGAAATTTAGAATAGCACCATGTCTTTGGGACCAGGAGTCCCCTAGGATCAAGGGGTGGGAAAGTCCCTTCAGGATGATGGGGAGTGCTGGATAGGTGTTCTGACCAATTTTCAATGGCAAATTGGTTTCACACCTGAATACCAGGTCATGAGAGCTGTTTCCCATGATTACTTTGACACCTTCAGTGATGGCCTTTAGTCCTAGGTCCTTTGCAAGGGTGGTGTCAATAAGACTCTCTTCAGCTCCAGTATCAATGAAAGCTTCCACAGTCTGGGATGTTGTGAGTGTTTGTACTTCAACTTGGAAAAATTTGTAAGACTGAGTGGAGGTGTTTATTTGTGCTAAAGAAACTGTAGGACCACTCTTCTTGGGGCAAGCCTTAGTGAGGTGGCCAGGTTCATGACAGTAGAAGCATAACTCTTCACGGTAGTGACGTTGTAGTTCCTCAGGGGGCATTATTAGTCTATTGGGTGTCAGGGCTCAGTTTGCACGTTGAGTGGAGAGGGGGTGCTTTCCTGGTTGAGGCTCAATCCTCTACATAAAAGGAGTAATTTATCTAGGCCAAGTGTAGGGGGATGGTGCTTAAGGAGCTCCTTCAAGGCAGGGCAGGCTCCTCAGCGGTACAAGATGGCTGACAACTTGTCCTCAAGTTGGGTTCTGGCTTTCAGTTTCAGGAATTTGTTGGTGTAGGCTTTCAAAGTGCGTGGTCCTTGTGTGATGTCTAGTAAACTGATGAGGGCATGATGGCGGGTGTCTCAGTTGTTGCCAGTGGCCATCAGTTCACTCTCAAATAGGGAGTAGTCCAGGAAGAACTTGACATCCTTAGCAGTAACCTTCCCAAACCAGTCTAAGGCATCACCGGAGAGCATGGAGGCCACTCCAAGGACTTTCTCAGTGTTGTTGGAATATGAGTTTGTGTTAGCCTGAAAATGGAGACAGAGAACTGGCATGGCTCTTCTGGCTTCTTTTAGGGTGAGCTTCCCCATCTGAGGCATGTCCACCTTGGTTGTGGTCTGATTTACTATAATGTTCTGAACCTGCAAGTTCAGGGTCTTGGTCTTCTCAAAGCCAAACAGGGCGTCTTTCTGTTCTGTACTGGTTTAGTGTTGGGTCGCTGATACAATTAGGTTGGTAGCTAGCTTGTATGCATAGTAAGCTGAAATCAATAAAAGTAGCATACAATATGCCCCAAGAGTTATCACATCTTGGGGCCCAGGTAACATGTTTGAGGTGGATTGCCATAATGTTAGGGATCTAGCCTGTGGGGGGTTCCTAGGAACTTGCAGGCAGACGGCCTGCAGGCCTGGCAGGGAGGACCCACCACAAGATTGAGGCCAACTTTACAATATAAGATAACAATTTGCCCCAGAGAGCCCTATGTCTGCTGGTAGGTACCATAGAATCTATCAAGTTGGTAAGAGTGATGTACATCACTCCAAATATCTGAGTGTGTCAGGATTGACAATTCTTCCCCTCGGAACCCCAGGCCCAAGAGCGGGAATTGAACCTGGAACCTGGATCCCCCCAGGCCGCCGGGCCTATGGACCACAAGACCGCCCACCCACATTTTTCTGGTATTGAGCCCCTGCAAGCTGACACTGAAGATGATGGCCCATGCAGTGAAACAGAACACATCAAGGAAATTATTGCACCAAGTGGAATGCCAATCACAGCACCTAATGGAGGTGCTAAAGCGGTAACCATTAGCTTCATGAGTTTGAAGTCTGCACCAGCAACCAATCAAGAGCCAACCCAAGGAAGAGGCATGGGCCTGCAACCTGGCCCCATGACCACAACGCTAGAGCAAGATAATCAGGTAGCCAAATTGGGAGTCTTGACCAATGAAAGAACTCCCAGGCCAAGTACCATTTTCCTGCCTTTAGACCCAAGTACCCAATTCCCCCAGCCCTGTCTTTCCCAATGCCCTGATGAGCCCCCCAATGAAAATGTTAAGTTTGGAGGTGGGGTGCCATATAGACCCAAGGACCTTGCACTCCAAACTTATTGCCATTTTTGAATAAAGGTTATGTTACTTTGGCTAATACAGCTTTTGCCATATTTTGTATTTGCCGTCTATCAATTCAGTTTGAGATCTCCCAGCCCTCCTAACCCGCTGCCTGCAGTTTTCTGCCCACCTGGTGTACCCTTAGGGCCCGTTCATTTCACTAATTATCCCTTGAAGCCTGAATACAAGGACTATACACCAGAGAAGATCCTTGAACTTGAACTTCTAGCCTGCATCCAATCTACTATTAGATACAACCGCCAAGGCCTGTGGATATTCTCTACACCAAAACTATTTAGAGGAAAATTCAATTATCTCCCAGCCCACAATATCTACATGAAACGCCTGTAACACTCAAACCAATGCCAGCCTCTTCACCTGACCTTCCAACTGACCATACCAGCAAGAATTTTGGTATAGTGTACATCACTCTCACAGGGGTGATGGACACCATCATACTGGCTGCTGGCCCGTGGTTGTGGGTGGAAAAGTCTGCTTCCTACCTTCTAAAGTTAGCTCCTCTCTTGTGGTGGGCATTGCCCGCAAAAAACCTGGCCCAAGTTATCCCTGAAAACAACGGGCCGGCTGCCCAAGACTGGATCTCTGACATTATGGCAATCTTTTTAAAACCTGGTACCCTGAGCCCCAAGATGTTGTTATTTCTTGGGGCATCTGTATGCTTTTGTTATTGATAATCACTTATTACACCTATAAGATGACCATGAACCTGATCTCTTCCACGTGGAAGAATGCAAACCCAAACAACCCAAAAAGAACCAACACCACCGCCACCAATACCAATAAGTTCTCCTCCCAAGTGCAAAATGTGATTGTGAACCAATCCCTCACCAAGGTTGAGATGCCCCAGATGGGGAAGCTCACACTTGAGGAAGCCCAACGCGCCATGCCAGTCCTCTGCTTGCATTTCCAGTTCAACATCCCTCCTACACCAGCAACACTGAGAAGGTACTGGGGGTTGCTTCCATGCTCTCTGGAGATGCTTTAGACTAGTTCAGCAAAGCCACAGCAGAAGATGTAGAATTCTGTTTGGACTATGCCAAGTTTGAGGCTGAGTTAATGGCAACTGGGGAGGACCGCAACACCAGATACTACACCTTGAACTCCTTGATGGAAATCTGCCAAGGCTCCCAACCCATTCAGGAATACATTGATGAATTCCTTAAACTGAAGATCCACACTCAACTTGAGGGCAAATTGTCAGCCATCATCTTCCAAAAGGGAGTGAACCCAGTCATGAAAGACTTATTGAAGTACCATCTGCCCACCCTTAGCTTGGAAGACCCGGTTCCCTTATGCAAGGGCCTCAGCATGGATCAGGAGAATTCTGGGCCCTCCCAGATACGCCAAACCCAAGCTGCTACACCCAATAGAGGGGGGATGACCCCTGAGGAACTTCAAAGACACTACAGAGAAGGGCTCTGTTTCCACTTCCATGAAGCAGGGCACTTGACCAGAGCCTGCCCTAAGAAAAACCCCTGCTCCTGTTTTTTTGGTCCAAATAAACGCTTCTCCACAGTCTTACAAGTTCATCCTAGTATCTGTTAACGTTGGAGAAACAATCCAAAAACTAAATGTGTTCATTGACACTGGAGCAGATGAGAGTTTCATTGACACTGACTTAGCCAAGGAACTAGGCCTGTCCACCTCTGAGAATTGGTTACAGATCATCTTGGGAAACAGCACCAAGGATACAGGATACAAATGTGAACAAGAACTACCCTTGATAATAGGAAAAAAACACATACCCATCATCTCTCATCTTGTTGAAAGGCCTACCACACCCCCTCATTCTTGGGGACTCCTGGTCAGACAGGAATGGCCTCATCCTCAACTATCAAGAGCAGAACATCACCTTAGGTGATAAAGGTACCCTCAACACTGTTCCCTTTTGCACAAACTCCAAGGAACCCACCCAAAGGCTTATGACCATACAGATTGAACCAAGCATGGGTGTCCTCCCGGCTTCCCTATAAAAATGGACCCACATATTCAGCAAAGAGGCAGCCACCCGTCTCCCCAAACACACCAAGTATGATCACGCTATTGACCTCCTACCTGGCACCAAACCCAAACATGTACCTATCTATAGCTGCAACCACAAGGAGCATCTGGCTCTCAAGGCATGTATTGAAGACATGACCAAAAAAGTCTTCATCCATGTGTCCAAGAGCCTTTGTTTGTCACCAATGCTGTTTGCGGGCAAGAAAGACGGTGGCAGGCGCCTGTGCGTTAATTATCAGAAATTGAACAAGATAACTGTAAAGAATTGCTACCCCATACCTAACACTGACAATTTGTGCAATGTGCTGACAGGCGCCCAGGTGTACTCCAAGATTGACCTTAGATATGTGTTCAACCAAATTTGAATCAAAGAGGGCAACAAATACATAACAGCATTCAAGACCAGGTATGGACTCTACAAATACCTGGTGATTCCATTTGGACTATGCAATTCCCCCAGCACCTTCCAGCGCATGATAAACACAGTATTGGGTGAATACCTTGACCAGTTCTGTATGGCCTACCTCAACAATATCCTCATCTACAGCAAGACCTACAAAGAGCACTTACTCTACCTAGATCTAATCCAGAACAAACTCTCCCAAGCCAACTTACATGCAAAGCTCAAGAAGTGTGAGTTCCTTCAGCCATAAGTGGAATTCCTGGGCTACGTAGTGAAAACTGGAGGGCTTGCAATGGCCCAGGATAAAGTAGACGCCGTGACCTCCTGGCCAACCCCCAAATGCAGAAAAGACGAGAAGTTTTTTGGGCCTGGCAAATTATTGCAGGGATTTCATCCAAAAATTTTCTCACATTACTCTGCCCCTGACCCGCCTGTGCTCCAACAAGGTTGCCTTTGCCTGGACTCCAGAATTCACCACTGCCTTTGAAACCCTGAAACTTGCCTTCACTTCTGCCCCCGTCCTGGCCATGCCCAACCCCTCCAAGCCATTTGTGCTGGAAACCAACATGTCCAATTTTGCGGTGGATGGGGTCCTTCTTCAGGAAGGAGGGGATGGCATGCTACATCTTGTAGCATATTACTCCAAGAAGATTCTGCCTGCATAAGGGGACTATCCAATTTACAACAAAGAGATGCTAGCCATTATGAAGACCCTGAAACATTGGCGCTGGTACCTCTGTGGCACTGAATTCCCAGTAAAGGTCCTGACAGACCACAAGAACTTGGTCTATTTATTCAAACCACAACAGCTCAACCAACAACAAGCAAGATGGGCTTTAGAGCTGCATGACTACACCCTGAACATAGACTACAAGCCAGGAAAGGTGAATGTAGTACCCACGCCCTGAGTAGAAGAACTGACCTGGCACCCACCTACATAGAAACTTGCAACCACAACACCCAAGTACTCTTGGACCCAGCTAGCCTAGGCATACACCTGGGATTGATGAAGATCAGGGCCAGCAAACCAGAAGTACTGAAGGCCCAATCACTCAAAAAATTCACCAAAACCATGATTGCCAACCTTTCAAAATCCTTGGATAGTCCCCACTACCACAAAGGCTACTCATTGAAGGGAACAGCACTAATGCTGCACAACAGAATCTTTGTGCCAGAAGGAAGCATCAAGACCAACATATTGAGAGATTATCACAATTCTGATATGGCCAGATACCCAGAGAGACTCAAGACCCTCCAGATCATTAGAAGGAACTTTGCCTGGCCAAAGATGGACCAAGAAGTAAGCGGGTACCTGAAAGGATGTGAGACCTGTGGACAAACCAAACCCTGCAGAAACAAACCTGAAGGACTTCTAAGACCCTTGGATATACCTGCTGGACCCTGGAGATCTTTTTCCATGGACTACATTGTTGAATTGCCCCTGTCCCTCTCCTTCAACGCAATCCTGGTCATGGTAGACTACTTCACCAAGATGGCATACTTTGTACCAACCATCACTTATTGCACAGCAGCAGAGACAGTCCAACATTTCCACAACCGCATCCTCACCCAACATGTGACACCAGAAGAAATTATCATATACAGAGGAACCCAATTTACGTCAAACTAATGGATGCAAGTGATGAAAGACTTGGGAATCAAGCAGTGTGTATCTACCTCCTACCACCCGCAGACTGACAGCCAAACCAAAAGAGTAAACCAGATCCTAGAACAATACCTCCAATGATATGCCAACGCCAACCAGGACAATTGGGCCAACATGCTTCCCATGGCCCAGTTTGCATAAAATAGTAAAGACCACGCCTCTACTAGGATGTCTCTGTTCAAAGCCAACTACAATTTTGACCCCACCTGGGATCCCAAGATTGGTGAGAAGGAAACTAACACCATTGGGTGTTCCTGGGTTGAGCAGATCTACAACATACAAAAAGCATGCTTGACAAACCTGAATCACACAGTGCAGACATACAAAGCCTTTGCTGACCGCAAACAAACCCTGGGTCAACCCTTACAAGTGGGAGACAAGGTATACCTAGACTCCTGGAACGTACCCTTGCACGTGCCCTGCAAGAAATCAGCTCACAAAAGAAGCGGCCCCCACAAAATCACCAAACTAGTTGGTGAAGTTGCCTTCAAGCTAGACTTGCCCCCTCCTGGAAGATTCATGATGTGTTCCATTGCTCCCTGTTGTTCAAAAAGAATGGGAATTTGCTTTCCCACCAACAGATTAAGACAGCCCCCCCACCCATCCAAACAAACTGCGATGAGGAATATGAAGTTGAATACATACACAGTGATCAAACTCACTACCAAAAACCCCAGTATTACATCAAGTGGAGAGGATACCCACTAGAAGAAAGTACTTGGGAACCACTTAGCAACCTGACTAATGCCCAAGAAGCTGTCCAACTCTACCTGAACAAGAAGAATCAGACGGGAGAGCCCTCAGGGGAATAAGGGAATGGTGTCAGGATTGACAATTCTTCCTCTCTAGAAACCTGGGCCCAGAAGCAGGAATTGAACCCTGAACCTGGATTCCTTTGGGCCCCCGGGCCTGTGGACTGTGGGACTGCCACCCGCGTTTTTCTGGGATTGATCCCCCATAAGCTGATACCAAGCATATTGACCCATGTGGTAAAAAGAGCCAAACCAAATAAATTATTGCGCCAAATGGAAGACTAATCACAGTGCCTAATGGAGGTACTGATTTGGCAACTTTTAGCTTCATAAACTTGAAGTCTACACCAGCAACCAATCAAGAGCCAACCCAGGAAAGAGGCATGAGCCCGCAACCCAGTCCCATGACCATGACACTAAAGCAAGATGATCAGGTAGCCAAATCAAGATTCTTGACCAATGAAAGAACTCCTGGGCTGAGTGCCATTTTGCTGCCTTTAGACCCAAGTAACCTATTCCCCTGGCCCTGCCTTTCCCAATGCCCTGATGAACCCCCCATGGAAAATGTTAAGTTTGGAGGTGGGGTGCTATATAGAACCAAGGACCTTGCACTCCAAACTTATTACCATTTTTGAATAAAGGTTATGTTACTTTGGCTAATACAGCTTTTGCCATATTTTGTATTTGCCGTCTATCAATTCAGTTTGAGATCTCCCAGCCCTCCTAACCCGCTGCCTGCAGTTTTCTGCCCACCTGGTGTACCCTTAGGGCCCGTTCATTTCACTGATTATCCCTTGAAGCCCAAATACAAGGACTATACACCAGAGAAGATCCTGAAAATTGACTTGCTAGCCCAAGCAATCCGCTATTAGATACAACTGCCAAAGCCCATGGATATTCTCTACACCAAAACTATTTAGAGGAAAATTCAATTATCTCCCAGCCTACAATATCTACATGGAACTGCCCATAACACCCAAACCAATACCAGCATCTTCACCCAACCTTACAACTGACCATACCAGCAAGATTTTTGGTATACTGTACATTACCCTCACAGGGGTGATGGACACCATCATACTGGCTGCTGGCCTGTGGTCATGGGTGGTAAAGTCTGCTTCCTACCTTCTAAAGTTAGCTCCTCTCTTGTGGTGGGCATTGCCCGCAAACAACTTGACCCGAGTTACCCCTGAAAACAACAGGCCAGCCGCTCAAGACTGGATCCATGACAGAGTGGAAGTTGATTCATTGGCAGCAACAGATTCTTGCAGGCAGTTGGGCCGCAAAGTGTGGAGTGGTGTCATTGGGACCAAATACACAGGTAGGTGATTGTACTTGTTGCAGAATAGCAGGGGAGGTATAGTGCTTTTGTGGCCTTCCCTGTAAGCAGTTTTGATCTTTCTAGTTCTTGCCTCAGGGCTGTAGATTAGGATTTTCTCTAGGGTTAACTCCAAATATGCAGGGTTGGGGGGGTACTTGGTGAAATGTACTAGGCTATAGGGAGCTCCCGGTGGATAATAAAGGTCAGGCAGCTGGTCCGCGGTTTCTTGGGATTGATGGGTGTGAGGTGCGGAACCTTGGGAGGTAGAATGTAAATGAAATAGAACTAATATTAAAATATGGAATAACCTGGTTGAACCAAAGGTTCATGTCACTTTATTGCAAGAATGGCAATGGGCAACTTTATGGCAGTCCAGGGTATAAGTATGCCCATCTGTCATGGGTAAACTTTTACAAATTTCTTTGGCCCAGGTGTTACTGTCTACCAGGTTTTTCCTGTCTTTGGTGGCATCCATTGCGGGAGTTGATTCATTGGCTGGTTTGAACTGAGAATACTTGAATTCCCTTGTTGGGTTGTGGGTTGGTCATCTCTGGGCAGCTTGCGTTCTATAGGAAGTTTCTTTGTTTCCCCTTCTGTGGTGGCCCAAGTTATTTTAAGTTCTATAGCTAGACCTGCCTGGTGATTTTTTAAGTTAACAGGAACCTTTAATGTGGGTAGTGTTGATGTAGATGATTTTGACTCATCAAGCTTTAAAGGATTTTCTGAAGTTGAATCCTTTTCTGGTTCCTGCCTGAAAATCTGTGAGCAGCCAAGCAGCTGGTCCTGCAGGCTGGCAGCCTGCAGGGTGTCAGGGTTTAAATCCCGTGGTTGAGGTTTTACAGTAAGCATGGTCAATATAAGTTTATCACTGGTGACAGATTTAAAAAAATCCAACTTTCAGATTAAAATATACACTCTTTTAACAGGGTTTTTGGCGTTAATGGGCAAAATAAGTCAACACAGCAAAAAAGTGCTCACACACAAAGAAAAACTATTCGAAATACAGTTCAAAATACATTGATTCACAAACAAAATGGTGTGAGTTGACTTTCAGTGTACATATTTTTACTATGTGAATTGGTGACAAAATACACCCAAGCGTGGTGAGTCAAAACTCAAACCAAAACCAAAACACAATAGCAATTCACTATTTGAACAAAATCACTAAATGTTGTGTGCAATGAATTGTAATCAAGAATGATACCAAAGTATATAAAATAAGACACAAGATCTGAAACATAAATTTTAAAAAAATTGTGTTAGGTGTTTAAATTTGGCAGTAAAATCTAGAAAATGGGTAGATTTTTTTGAGTATTCTAAAATGGGCATTGTAAAACCAAAAACAACTAATTAAGAAATAAAAAAATCTATAATTTGGATATTGGGTGGGAAAAACTTTATTTAAATATCCATATTCAGATAAAAGCAAAAATTGAAATTAGGGAGTAACTTAATTGAAATTTATTTTAATATTTTATTAAATTTTAAAATGGAAAAAACATAACAACAGATACCAATGCACCTGTTATGCACCGTGGTTGTGGTTGCCCCCGCAAGTCAAAGAATAGAGTTAGTGCAACCCAACTGCTTACTCAAGAAGGAGATGGGAGAGAAAAGTTTAATAGTGATATTGCACTGACACAGCTGGTTCAAGGAGCACAAGCTGCTAGGGTGCAGAGCATCAACCCTTGGGTCCCCAAGCTGACCCAGAAGCCTACAAAAGGTCACTACTACCAAAACGGTTAGAAACAAGGAGGTAGAACTTACTTTGTATGTGTTTGACGTTGTGTACTGGCAAGAGTTGGTCCCGTCAGCCATGCTGGAGAAGGTGAAGCCTGTACTTAATACTAGCTACAAGTCCTACGTCAGTGATGATGACCAGGAAGAGGCCAAGGAGCCTGAGTTCTACCAAACTGATGAGGGACAGTTAGTGCTCAAAAAGGTTGCAGCCTTCTACAACAAGGTACCCATGCCCTGTGTTATGCCCAATGCCAACAAGTTGATCCCCACCACTAAAAAGCCTGCCCATAAGCGCATCCCCAACATCAAACGCATCATCCTGCTTAAGCTAATGTATGAATCTGGTGATTACAAGGTGGCTGCGGTCCTTGTTGGAGTGGATCCCAAGTACGCCAGCAAGACCTTCAACAAGTCCATCAATATTGGCTGAGTTCTTGCTGCAGAGAAATCATTGTGCATGTCAACCATGCTCACCAAGGAGCACAAATGGGCAATCTGTCAGTGGATAACCCAAAATTGCCATCTTGAACTGGCAAATATACAGGACATGCTCAAATCTACTTTTGGGGTTGATGCCTCAATTTCCTTTTACTACCATCTGCTCAAGGGAATGTGCTTTTCATGGAAAAAGCTCGGGGTATCCCCCTACATTTATAATAGCCCAGCCAATATTGAGGTCCAGAAAAATTATGCAGCGGCGTACACTGCCCTCAAAGCCAAGGGGATGGTGAAATTCTATTATATGAAACAAATCAGCATTTGCCTTGTCAATGCGCAATGGATATGGGTATGTCCCCAAAGGCTCAAATGATGGGATGGCTTGGCGTGCTGCAGTCTGCGCTACAGCCTACTCAATGGTGGCTCTCCTTGGTCCAAAGGGGGTTGAGCTTTATCAAATGATATTGGGTTTTCACAACAGCCATACCTTCTTGTCATTCCTCCAATTGGTCCAGGAGCACCTGAGGCGCACAAGCCCAGGCTTCACCAACGTAATTGTGCTGGACAACGTTGGTCTCCATAAGGTGGATGATATTCTCAAGGAATTTCTAATGATTGACACTAGCATTGCAGTGCGCCCCCAGCAATTGGCCACAGCAAATTTACTCCTTCTTTTCCTCCCTGCCTATTTGCCCTTCCTAAATCCCATCAAGGAAGTCTTTGGGTGGCTCAAGCAAGTTGTCAAGCAAGGAACCCCAACTGGGACCAAGGACCTGTTTAATCTGCTGCAGGCTAAGATCACACCCTCCCAGCTGAGACCGTGGCCAAATTCTATGCCACGCTGATTTGTTCATCTCTGTGTGCCTTGCCAAACAGCTAATCAATTACAGGCTTATCTTGTCCAACTTTTTTATATTCTCTAATTTACTATCCAAGATTTATTAATTATCATTTTATATTTAGAAGCTTCTAAGCCCACAATCACATTCAGCAGGACCATCAATGAAGGTTAGTAACTTATTTATTTATAATTATTTTTTATTGTGGCATCTAAGGGTATCCCAAACACTTGATATTGGATTACACAAATATATTTATATCACTTTTGTCAAATAAATATAAAAATCAAATTAAAAAAGTTAAATGTAAAGTGTATGAATTAGAAGTATATTTTATTAATATATATTATTATTCTTTTTTTAAGATCTTATCTGGGATATATTTTGAAAATCTTATTTGCTAAAATAAACATTAAAAAAATTAATTATAATAAAAATAATCTAGAGTATAAAGATATTATTGATATAGAAAAAAATTAGGGGTGCCTATAATGGATTTGGCAGTATGTACCCACCCTGCAATGGAGGTGGTGCACAACCTCCACTGCCATACTGTGGACAGTGGATACACCCTTATTAAAATACCCCTGCCTGCTGGTGAAAGGCAGAATAGTCAGGTGGGAGTGAAGCAGCAGCTTCTCAGGCGGGGCTGCAAACCTGTATATCCCAGCCAGGACCAGGGCGTCCTGGATAACGTAGTTGACCGAGCTGTATCCATGGGGACCTTCTTCCCATCCAGGGCAAGCCTGGCCTTGTCAATCCCAAGAAGGACCCTGTCCAGGTCCTCTACAGACGTGTCCATCCCAAAGTAGAAGAGGAACCCCAGGTAAACAACAAGGTGAAGCCTTTGCCCAGCAAAGGCTTCTGTAAACTTGTACAGTTTGTTGTATACTGCGCTTATTTTTTTCTCATGTTTAGTTTTGCTGAAGGTAAGATCCATTGATTGAGGGACCCCCGTCTTGTTGGCACTCCAGGCCAGCCCAAAGTCTGCCAGGAGGATTTTTATCTTCTTTACGGCTGTTGCATCTGCAACAGCCAGTTTTGACACTGCACACCCAAAGTTGTCCAAGAGGTAGGAGATGGTATGCTCTACCAGGAAGCAGAAGCAAACAGCTGCATGGGCCCGTCCCATCTCTGGTACATTCTTGAATGGAAGTGTCTCCAGGACGTCCCAAACAAGCTCAATGGAGTTTACACAGTAAACTCCACTGAGAACCACTAGGTCCAGGAGGACCAGTTGGGCATCCTTGTAGACAGTAACTGCCCACTCAGATGCCCCCTTGGCATGCGTCAGGCCGGCTAGTGTCTTTCTTGACATCAGAAAGGTACCATGGATCCTGTCTTTGAGCTCCTGTAAGATAGGGGGGACAGATACAGCTGTTTGGCTACATGAGTGGCATAGTTTGCATAGAAAGTGGGGGGACAAAAGGATCCAGGACCTGGCAGAGCTCACTGTCATTGTTTTCTAACAAAAAAAGTAATTATTTTGAAATTTTTATTAATTATAATTTTTAGGTTACCTTCTACAGTCTCCTCCTTGCCTGCAGCCTTGGTCATCTTGGAAATTCTTGGTGCAAGCAGTTGTGCAGGCAATTCTTTATCCTCTGTCCTTGTCTGCTTGGTAGGTTTCAGGTGGGCATACATTTCAGGGTCTTCCATCCAGACAGATGACACAGAGAGGGAAAATGTCTTGAATTACAAGCCCTCAACCACCGTTTTTTGAATGTTGAGCAGGCGCTCAATGGTCTTCTCTGATGTGTCAGGCATTTTGGTCATTAATGCCTTGGATGACACCCTGTCAAGTTTCTTGCCGTTGAGGACAGCGGTCTTCACCTTTTCTTTGACCTTGTGGTCAATTTCTTTGATCTCTGCACTTGCAGAGTCAAGGTCTTTTAGAATTTTCTTCAATTCTCTCATTGATTTTTTTACTAACCTTTCCATATGTTTTTATAGCTTTCACCCCAATAAAATCTGTATTATTTTGATACTATTACCTCTTTGTTTATTTCTGTTTGTTTTCCCATTTGCTACACTATCCCATCTTTTTACCCATTGTGTATATGTTTTAGGCTCATCTCAATATGTGTTGTTTGCTTTGTGTTGGCATTGTTTCCTTAATTGCCATATTATATTTTGCGCTTGACATAGCCCCTTGTGAAAATATTAACAACAATTTGGTGATCAGCTAAATTTGAATTAGAAAATTATAGTGTTAACTGTTATTAGATAAAGTTGTTACTGATACAAATTCAAAACCTTAATGATAAACTTTAAGCCAATCAGGAGCCAAGTGATAAAGTGATTGTTGTGACATAAAGGGTCATTCAATAATTCTTTGATGCATGTGCTCTAATTAATATGAATGGCTGGATCTTTTGCCATTGTGTGCCATTGCCGCTGTGGCAAGCTGTTGGTGGACTAGTGCTAACCCAGCAGCTGATTGGGCACTAGTCTATCAACAACTTGCCACAGCAGCAATGGCATACAATGGCAAAACATCCATCCAATCATATTAATTAGCGCACATGCATCAAAGAATTATTAAATGACCCTTTATGTCACAATAATCACTTTATCACTTGGCTCTTGATTGGCTTAAGTTTTATCATTAAGGTTTTGAATTTGGATCAGTAACAACTTTATCTAAAAAAATTTAACCTATATTTTTCTAATTCAAATTTAGCTGATTGCCAAAGCATTGTTAATATTTTCACAGGAGGCTGTGTTTGTGTACTAAGAATAACTGTGTTCTGGATCTAGACATATGGCATAGTAAATATATGATTTTATAGAAATAAACAGAACATAAAGAATAAACCCAACTATAAACAAAGAGAACATGAACAATTGAAATTCAAAATAAAGATAATATAAATAGAAAATGTTTGGCAACAGTGGGTTTATTGGGGCAGGGAAGAGTGATGCCTAGTAGGCATAATAGTGCAGGAAGGAAGACGTAGAGGCAATGCTGGCCTGGGGGTCTGGGATTAGGTGGGTGGGGCTGGAAGGTGGTGGGTGGTGGTAGGGGTGGGAGGATTGCGCGTGATGGCCGCCATATAATGCTTGTCATATTCCTTGTCTGTCATTGGCTGGATGGGCTAGTAGGTGGCAGTGGCACAAGGTGAGAGGCACTTATCCTTACGTGATTGGTTGCCCATGTTCACGTGGAAGACAATTTGGGCAAAAAAGTCAGCCACCATTTGGTGACCAAAGAGAGAATTGTGGTCAAGGATCCCAAGATAGAGGTTATTGAAAGCCTGAGGGTGGCGCTCCTGGAGTGTTTCTCTAATATTAAAGAACACAACATCAGCCAGCTGGATGTCAGTGTGACCAGCTGGGTAGACTGAGACCTGGTGCCCGCGTTCCTGGATGGCCTTGAGGCGGTGGAGCTACCCTCTATCTGGTGGCTCAAGAAACCCCAGTGCTTGGAATATGAGCCATCCCAGGCGTTGATTAATCCACTGAGGATGTGGCTGTACAAGTAGCCATTGGTGAAATCTGGGTTTGTCCAATAGTAGACAAAACCCTTGGGTGAAACAGCCAGAAATGCACCAATGAACGTCGCCTTCTTGATCTTCTTCTTCCCTTTTTAGGTGGCGGCTCTTCCTTGTGCGCCAAAATTATCAAAAGCTATTGATAGCTTATAATACAAGATAAACATGACGTCATCTGATAGACTTGTTAAGCATTAGACTAGGGTTGATTTGATGTCAAGATCATTTGGGGAATCCTCAGTGCCATCCCATTAGTTGCCGGCAAAATTGGTAAGAACCTGTATTGAAGCCACCTTCTCATACATCCAGAGCTGCACCATGTGCTCAGACACCCAAATGCCATGGTGCACAAGTTGCTTCTGGACCTGGGTCAAGGGAAGATTGGGATCCTACTGCAGGAGGTCAAGCATAGTTTGATATACCTCATTGATTTGGGACTCAGGGGCCTTCTTGGGCTTCTTGGCTGTCCCAATCAGATTCCCCTTATTCATCAGGTTGTTGCATTCCTGCATTACAGTGGATTGGGTAAATTGCAATTGGGTTGCAATCTGTTCCCAGGACAGACCCTGCAGGTTCAGTGCCACAATTTCTTGGAGAATTTGGGCAGTGATGATTTATTGCTTGGGGCGCTGGGCCGCAGGAGCTGAAGCCTGATTAGCTGAGGGGGGGCAGGTTGGCCGGTGGCAGGAAGTTGTTCCAAATCAAGGTTGCCATCCTGATTGATTGGTTGACAGGCAGCTTGTGCAGGGGTGGGTACGGGAGCAGGGCAGAGCTAGACGCAAAGTGACTATTAAACAAGTCAAAGCCATATGGGTCAGGGGTCAGAAACAGATCAGCTTCCTTGTTACCCACCTCAAAGGCTTGGGTGTAAATAGGTGCCTCCACATTATGAGCCTTGCTTCCATTGAAGCTGGCTTGGCTGCTGGCGCTGTTGAAAATGTTGTTGCTAGTAAAAACTATCTTGAAACAAAACCTAGGATAAAATCACTAAAAGTAGAAATTTTAAAATTTGATGGTTTATTTTTATTGTAATCTCAAGTCCATATTTGGAAGGTTCTAAAAACCAATCCATACAAATCAGGAGCCATGAAAATGAATAAAATGCCTCTGTTCCTAAATTGGATAGCTGTTGATTGGCTGTTAAACTATTATTTTTCTATTTTAGGCTCTCATACTACACATCTTGTGTGACTTCATTTGTTTTGTGCTTGTGGAATCTTGCTTCTAGATTGCTCAAATTTTGTTTCATTTTAGTCCTTCTGTTGGTGCCTCATATGAATCCTGATTGGATTATAATATACTCAAGAACAGCATCCATCCATCTCACTTGTTGTGTCAGCTCATTTTTTTGTGGTTTTAACTACACCGCTTGATGTTTGATATAAATTTGTATAACAGGCTAGTGAAATTTTGTTTTTTGTTTGATAGTTCATTTATTAACTGAAATTTTTTAAATTAATTGAATACTTAATCTTGCGCAACTTAGATTTTGTTTAAATCTGAAATCATTTCATTTAAATATGAGGTATTTTTGGTTGGCCATAGCTTTTAAAACTATTGTACTCATCTTTTCCATATGAGTTTCTGTAAATAGCCTGAGACTGTTGTTTATTTTCATTGTATTCTGGAGGAAATTTTTTTATAAAACTTATGATCCTGTCAGGGATCCACTTGTTGGGGAGCTTTTCTACTATTAAGTGTAGGAATGCCCCTAAATTAAACTTCACCAGAGATGCCCCAACTGGAAGTTCTAACATCATCATGTTAATAGATTGCCCCCAGAGTCTGAATCTTCTTAACAAGGAGAGAACTGTTGATGAATATAGTATAGACTAATATATTATACCACATTCCAAGGAGCATTAGGGTGTATAATGAGAGGAATATAAGCCTTTTTGACATACATAGAGTATAAACAATGGGGACCAAATCTGTATCATACTGATTCTTCTACAGGTTTAGTTAGAGTAGGAGGAGGTTTTGGCATTCCTCCTGCCATTACCCATGAGAGGTTGCAACAGAGCAGAAGGAATATCCACACAAAAGGAAGAGGTTTGCTCATAGAGTAAGCCAGAGACTTATTCTACTAATCAGTTGAAAATATATAATTCTTATTGAATTAATATCCAGAGATATAAGAAGTTGTTGAAGAAAGCTCTCAACATAAAAGGGAGTAGCTTATATATTAATCTAGAAGTGAGGAGATAAATTCTGCATTTACCACACTTCTAGTGATTGGGAAACTGGGAAAATAAGGTTGCTTGCAAGCCTTCAGTAAACTGCAGCCTTCAATAGTGAAGAACAAGGCTTGGCAGGTTACTCAGTTTCCTAATTCCTTGAGTTGCTGGGAGTTTATTCTTGGCTTGGTTGTGGTTCAGGATAATGTTCTGATTGTCTTTCAGGAGGGTTTGCTTCTATATTAAATCTCTTATTGGCTGTGATTTGGTTTTTGTCCTGAAACATGTTAGTTTTTTATCTTTTGCTACTGCTAATTTGTTGATAAAAACGCTATGTGTATTCTGGCACTTATTTTTACTAATTGGTTTTGATGATTGGCTCATAAACTGTAATTTAATGATTTTTTTAATATTTTGAATTCATTTTTGCTAGTTGACCTTGCTGATTGGTTCATATATAGTGATTTATTGATTTTGTTAATGTTTTTGCATTCATTTTTAGTTTTTAGATCATCTGATTGGTTGAAAATATTGAGAGTTTTATTTTGCTTCTTGCTTGGCTTTCTGACTTCAAAGGCTGGTCTTCTGATAGGCTGGAGTTAAGATTTAAACCTTTATATAGTTGATTTTTGCATTTATTTCCTGAATTCCCAAGTTCTGGTTGACTGGCCTTATTTTGAATGTGGATTCAATATTGATTTCCACCTTTAATATTAATTATGGGCTCATTAATTGTGTCTGTCAACTTTTTTATGTTAATTTCAGGCCTGGGAGTGTCAATTTTAACCTGGGAATCTGATGAAGGTATCCCCAATAATTGGGGGTAAGGAAAGGATTTGCTTACAGATTCAGGGAGGTCATAGTATTAGTCAGGTGGTTCTGGTTAGTCTTATATTGAGGTTATCATGGCTTGATGCTCTCCAGTTTATTAGCATGAGCCTGGTTCTCCAGGTGTGTGACATCCAGAACTTCTTCAAGGAGGGTGATAAAATTCTCCTAATAAACTAGAGTATCTTGAATTTTTTAAACTAGCTCTGTGTGTTGCTTGGCTCTTCTTTGGCACAAGCTAGATAGGGTGATTCTTCCCACTTGAAAGCCTTCCACTTTCACTTTATTCTCTCTGAATTCACAATAAATTAAGGTGAGATCAATACCTGCCCCCTTAGCTTCTTATTAAAATTTGGTAAGATGATTATAAAGCTCCATTATGTCTCTATTAATCATGGCATTGAAAGGAGAAGAGACAGTGACAAGCGCCTGGGAGGTGCAAGCAGAAAAAGAGCTTTGAGGTATTGGCACAACATGGTAACTTCTTGAGCCAGCTCCCAGATGACCTGATCATTCTCCTTGGCATGAGTTGTCACTTATGAGATCTAGTTTAAATTAAGCCCTTGGTGGTAAAGAGTTTGTATCACATGAAGCAATACCAAGGCATTATGTCCTTGTTTTACTGATGCTGACTAGGGAATATTGCTTGTCTGATCTAATAAAGTTGTTTTCAAACCTGTTTAGATAAATGTATATTATTCAATTCATGTGTTCTAAACTGAATAGTATATTTTTATCTCAACAGGTTTGAAAACTAATGTACAACTCCTGAAAGTTGTTTTTTCATTAACTCAAATTTTGATGAGAGATCTTTGTATAGTGCCTGAAGAAGGGCCTGTTGGTTTGATTTGAAAATTTCTTGTTAAGTTAGAAGGATCTGATTGGTCCTGGGTGTACTCATTTATGGTACATCCCAGGGCGCACAAAATGTTAAATGTAATTCTTGACATGTTCAGCTTGCAAAGATCCCAGAGAAATTTCTCCAGAGAGACCTGGATGATGTCATTAAACATTTCCAAGAACAGTTTTCCAGAAATATGCTGTATTGCAAGATGCTTCAAGATGTGATTATTTCCTGAGGATCCATTATCCATATTTTTTATATTAAATCAAAATGTTTTCTCATAGGGACTATGGTTTGCATTCACTTCCATGAGATCAGGCACAGTTAACAAGATGGGGCTTTGACTGCCCATAGCAAGGGACATGGGTATTCTGGCATAAACTTCTGGAGTTTTGTGAGCCCTTGAGAAAGAGCAGCAGAAGGGTTGGTTGGAGGTGCAGTTGTGTTGCCTCAATTCAAACCTCTCTCCACTAAAAATAAATCATAGGATGAGAAGAGTAGGTAAAAGGTTTTAAAATGACCATGAGTGCCAAAATGTTGTGATGTAGACTGTTATTGTTAATCTTAAAAGTTAGCTTCCTAATCTTTTCCCTTCACTATACCTTTATCAGGTTAGTGACACCTAAGTAGACAGAAAAATTTATTAACAAGTAGTTTTTTAGCTTTATTATAATATAATAGTGATGGTTTTTAAACAATGAGTGAATGGGGAATTAGAAGCTGTGAAAATGAGAGCTTGGAATTGTGTACCACAATAGGCATCATAAAGAAGAAATAAGGATTGTGAACTCATTAAATCTTGATTGATAGATTGATTGAATCATTGTGTCTTACTAGATTAAGAATAAATTACTCAGTTGAGGTGGTTATTAACTTTTGTCTTTGCAGGGACCTCTACTGTGAATGTTTGATTACAATATTACTAGTACAAAGAACAGTGGATAAGGTGGTATGTAAGCTGTTTGGTGTATGGATAGGCTGTTGAGTGCCTCAGTAGCAGGAGGAGGTAAAGGTTAGGTCTCCTAGGAGCAAAGACAAATAATGACTGTTGGTGTCAAGTAAAACAGGGATTAGGTTTCCTGGGGGTAGGACTCTTTGATCCCCCTTTTGCCTTTGGGCTAGAAAAGTGTTAGTTCTGTCTTACTACATTGTCAAATAGTCAAAAGGCGGTAAATCTTTTTGCGGCACGCACAATCTACATGTGGTAAAGTCTTTTTGAGATATTGCAACAAGGCCTCAACAAACACACTGATTGGGAGCAATCACCAATTAGCACAGCAACTCAGGGTGGCAGGTCTGATCCCCGCTGCCTCATCCACCAGTAGTCTGGTACCCTGAGGATCTACCCTTGGCAGACGGTAAACAAAACCTAAAAGAATAAATTTCTGAGTACTGTGGATTATGCTAAGCTTCTGGCATTAATAACCAAAGTGTTTGCAAAATACCAAGGGCTATCAATCATTGCTAATCACTTTTTTATGGTAGTATGTCAAGTGAAAGTAATATTACATCCTCACAGAACCTGAAACAAGCAACAAACTTCCACAAAATCCCTGACTATGATGGATGATTCAAATGCTGTCCTTGATAAAAATAGACAAAAGCAGTATTTGCTCAGATCCCCTTCAAAAACATGGATCTTCTTTTCTTTGATCTAATCAATTTTGTGTAAATTCACTGCCCCTTTGGCTTTGGATCACACTATTTTTCCTTTTTGTACCAAGAAATGCACCAAAACGCCAGCCATCTGCTTAATTCTCTAGAGGATTTAGCGCATACTGTAGACAAAAGATTTGTATTGGCTTATCCTGCAGACCCCTGGCCCTTGTTTCTCCCGCCTGGGAAGAAACACTAGTTAATTTGGACTATCTCTTGGCCTGGTATCAACTGCTCCTGAAAACAATTTGAAGCAGCCAATCAAAAGGTGCCACACTAATGTCAGCAAAGTCAAATGAATGTCAATGTCCAACTCCAGCCAATCAAATGGAGGCTCAAAATTAGTTTAGAACCCTACAGTCCCTCTAGATGGGTTCAGCAAAATTTCTCCCCCAGCCAATTGAATCCAGGCCAAGTTGTCATGTGACCCATCAATTTGTAACCTTCCTCCCTCTTAACTTAGCAAGGAGACTTCCAGTCCCCTGATTGTTAATTCTCTAATATCATTAAAAAAACTTGGAGTTTAGTTGCACCCATTTTATTGATTTAAAGCTTTGAACTCCTTCTTTGAGTTTGCCTTTAGATTTTAAAAAGTGTTAGTCATTTCCTCAATATATGTTACCTTTGAGCAGCTCTGTTTGAACCTGGTGGTCTTCTTGATACTTAAGAAAGAAGCTCCAGTGTATAGTATTGATTCAAATTGCTTTTGCTTTCAAAAACTTAGTTTGAAACAGAAATAAAAGTTAGTAGTTTATATAAAATCTTACTTTTATATTATATTTTCTTTGCTTTTGCCTGTTTTCAAACCCACTTTGATTAAACTTGACAGCAAAGCCACCCGCAACCACCTACAATCCTTCCAAAATCCTCTGTCTTGCTCCTGCTTGTGTCTTTCTTTGGTGCCCCCTATTTACCAAGTTTTTTAATACAAAAGCCCAGTAAACTCCACTTCCAGACTCCAAATTTTCTGAAGTTTTCAAAAATGATACTTCCTGCTCTCAAGTTTGTAGTTTTTCCCTTGGCTTTGTTTCTGTTACTTCTTTGGTTAACCTCCCCAGACCTTTGGGGTCAACTCCTCTCTTCTGCACGCCTTGTGGGTGATAACCCCCTCCAGTCTCCTGCACCTCTTGGGCAGCCTTCTTGTCTCAGGAGAGGCTCTGGCCAAGAGTCTAACCTGCAATGACCTGGACCTGTACTCTTCTGATCCCGCCTTGCTTGCTCCTGTTGTGGCAGAAGTGCCTACTCCCTCTCTGTCTAGAACTGAGAGTGGCAAGTCTATTCCCCTGCAGGCACCAGAGTTTCCAACTCCTGTTCCCTCTCGGACACTGTGGTTGCTTACTGGCATTGTGCTGATGGGATTGAATGCCTAATTTCCTCAACTGTCACTGGTGTCTTCCCTTTGGTCCCCTCTTAGAGCGGCCATCCCAGTACTCCACTGGGCGGCATCCTGGTGGTTTGTCTCACCGGGGTGGGAGCCAAACTTAGTTTGTTGAGCCCCCTTCTCTCACATTTTGATAAATTAAGTTCATCCCAATGTTAGAATATCTGGGCCTTCTGGTTTCTGCTTTTGACAACTTTGCTAGATTTGTAGTACAGCTTACTGGTGGATACAATATCTATAAAAACATCATCTAGAAAACGCTATCTAGAAAATATCATCTAGAAAGACAACATCTAGAAAATGTGTCCTAAAATGCCATCCATAAACCATATCTCAAATTTCTGGCTAAACTGTGCCAGATAACTTGAAATATTAATAAAAGCCTAAAAACATTTTAAAAACAATAAAAACATATGTCTAGACTTAAAATCACCCAAGAATTTTAAATATGCAAAGAAATATGGGGTCAGCTAGTACCAACTATACTGGGTAACCTCCAGAATTAACTCATACATAATGGAACATCCTCCATGTCAACAATTTCAAAAATTGTTTTTACTTAATCTTTTATAACTTCAATTAAAAGCTCAAAATAAAAATCAAACATTGCTTCTATTATTAGTGTCAATTATTTAATCAAGAAAAAAATAATCTTTAATATTGAAAATAAGAAAAATATTTTTGAGAATTGTCAACATGGAGGATGTTCCATTCTGTATGAGTTAATTCTGGAGGTTGCCCTACACTGCACAAGGTCCAAAGTCAATACACCCCAAAACTGTGATATTTCTATATTTAATTTTGACCCTATATTAAACATATATATATAAAAATAACAAGAAAATGTATGGGTAAACTCAAAATCATCCAAGAATTTTAAATCTGCAATAAAAATGTGGGGTCAGCTAGTATAAATCATAGTGTGTAAAGCTCCAAAGCCAACATACCTCAAAACTAAGATATTTCCTTATTGAAATTTGTTCCTATGTTTGCATCTATATACTAAAAATAAAGTAAAAAAAGTAAAAATTAAATATTTGGAAGTAAGTATTCAATGGAAGAGTAAATTGATCAGGCTTTAGCCCCAAGAGCCTTGAAAATTCCTTTGAGATGGGTAAGGTGGCCTTCTCTGGTGTAATAAGCCAAAACCTCCTTAGTAACACTTGCAAACTTGACCTGCTGATATGTATGCTTGGATAAAACAGCTTTGCTTTTGATGACCTGAGGGTAAAGCTGGTCCCCATGGGCATGCCAGATCTTCAGCTTGTTGATAATCACAATGAATCTGGGCTTCTTTACCTTAACTAGGCAGTAAAATTGGTTGTACCAACCTTCAAGTGATGAGGTGGTCTTAGCTACGCTGTCCTGAGCCTGATTATAACAGTTCCAGTTAATGGGGTCGCTACCACTGCATACAGTAGTTTTTAAACCTGT
The DNA here is from genome assembly GCA_014839935.2 of Entomophthora muscae. NCBI lineage: Eukaryota > Fungi > Entomophthoromycota > Entomophthoromycetes > Entomophthorales > Entomophthoraceae > Entomophthora > Entomophthora muscae. The sequence goes on along the minus strand of QTSX02005735.1, from coordinate 185,689 downwards.
TGAGATAAATGTATATTAGTCAGTTTATAACGCATGAACTCAGTCTAAAAACAAAATCAAAAATTAAGGAATTTATATTAAATTACAATTGATTTGAATCCACTTTGATTTTGTTTTTAGACTGAGTTCATGTGTTCTAAACTGAAAAATATATTTTTATCTCAACAGGTTTGAAAACTAATCTATATAATTCATTAATGAAACATTTAAAGTTGAAACCCAAATATTACAGATCCTTCTATGATAAGGAATAAAACCAGTATATTAAAAGTGGGTTTTAATGGCTGTGTTACAGGGAGATAGAACTATCAAAGTGGTGTTAATTTGAGTTTATTTATTATATGTGGTCATAAATTAATATCATACTTTATTCTCAGTTAATAAGGGAAAGGCTTGGATTTATCACATAAAAGTATAATTATTATTATTTGATTCCAGATGCCATCTTTCTAGATGGCGTATTTCTAGCTGGCATATTTTAGGGTATTTATTAAGTGTTTTTATACTCAAAAAATCTTATTTGGATAACACTCTTTTTATTTTATTTTGTGATAGCATTTTCTAGATGCCATTTTTCTAGATGCTGTATTAGAAGCCAATATATAAAAATTAACTAAATAATAATTTTTATTAACTTTTTTTAATTTTGCTGATGTAAATCCTGACTCTATTGCAAAAAATTTCTAGATGGCGTATTTCACCAGCTTACCACCAACTATTTTACAGTTCCCTGGATATCCACCTATTTCACACTGGCATCCAGTTATTACTATAATTTTCTTTGAAAAATGATTTTCCTAGCTTTTGATTTTAACCTTATTTTCACATTACACTACTAGAAGATCTGAAATGCTAAAGCCTTACTTCCAATTTGGTTTGCTGTCGCTCAAAAAATTGATTTTATTTTTTATACCCACATATTTTCTTCTTGAACAAAGATGCCTGTCATTTATCTCTAACGTTCTGATACATTTGTTACTCAGTTAGAGCGTAATAGTGGCCCTTAATTATCAATCAAATGATTGCTTGATTGTGCCAATAATAAGCAGATATAAGATCTTTAATTTCAACATACATTAGTTTTATAACCTTTTCAGATAAATAAAATTATCTCAGTCTAAAAACAAAATCAAATTGGATCCAAATCTATTGCAATTCAATATAATTTCCTTGATTTATGATTTTTTTCAGACTGATATGATTTTTTTATCTCAACAGGTTATAAAAATAACTGTATTGATGTCAAATCCAAATAACCTTAGCAAGTGGCAACACATGTCACCCTATCATAATCTGAATCAATCAGCACACTTTTAAATACCACAAGAAACCTCACAGAATGAACCAACAACAGGCATACTGACACTTAGAGATCACCCAATACTAGTCCACTATTGCCTATAAACCAGGTTCAATCGACTATATTCCAGAAATTTCTATCAGAGATCCCACCCTAGTAATACCTGAGAATACCCTAAAAATATTTAATATCACAACTCTGTTACCCAAAAATATTTTTGCTGTCATTTCTCTGCAAAATACCTTATGGCTCAGAATCAAAGTAGCCCAAATTCAATCAGAACTTAAGGAGACTCTTTAGATGACATTAAAGAGAATGAGAAACCTTCTAAGCTCCCAGACTTCTCTCTGTGCAAAGGTACTATTTCTCACAAAGTGTCACAAGTGACAAACTCCTGTTGACCATGTTTGTATGAAAACCTCAACTACAGGGATCAAACCTCAACATCCTGCAGGCCGCCTGCAGATTTCTGGACTCAAACCAGAGCAGGATTTGACTTTGGGAATCTCCTGAGGCTTGATGAACTAGAATTACCTGCATCAAGACTCCCCATGCCAAAGGTTCCTGTTAACCCAACCAATGAGAGGGTGGGCCAAGCCAAAGATCCCAGATAACTTGGGCCACCACAGAAGGAGAAACAAAGAAACTTCCCGTAGAATGCAGGCCACCTAGAGATGACCAACCTCACAACCCAACAAGGAAATTTGAGTATTCTCAGTTCAAACCAGCCAATTAATTAACTCCTGCAATTGATGCCACCAAGGACTGGAAAAACCTGGTAGACAGTAGCACCAGGCCCAAAGGAATTTGTAAAAGTTTACCCATGGCAGATGGGCATACTTATAACCTGGACTTCCAGGAAGTTGCCCATTGTCATTCTTGTAATAAAGTGACATGAACTTTTGGTTCAACCAGGTTATTACATATTTGATATTAGTTCTATTTCATTTACATTCTACCTCCCGTGGTTCTACATCTCACACCCATCAACCCCAAGAAACTGCGGACCAGCCGCCCAAACTCTATTGTCCACCAGGAGCTCCCTTTAGCCTGGTACATTTCACTGAATACCCACCCAACTTGGCGTATTCAGAATTCACCCTAGAGGAAATCTTAATCTACAACCCAGAGGCTAGAACTAGAGAGATGGAGACTGTTTACAGAGAAGGCACCAAAATCACCATACCTCCTCTGCTATTCTGCAACAAGTACAACTACCTGCCTGCATATTTGGTCCCAATGACGCCACCTCTCACCCTGTGGCCCAACTTCCCGCAAGAATCTGTTGCAGCTAATGAATATACCTCCACTCAGATATTTAGAGTGATGTATATCACTCTCCCTGGCTTAATTGATTCAATGGTACCCGCAAGCGGACATTAGGCCCGCCTGAGCAAATTGTTATCTTATATTGTAAATTTAGCACCAATCTTGTGATGGGCCCTTCCTGTAGGGCCCACAGGTTGCCGCCTGCAATTTCTCAAGAACCCCCTAAAAGCTGGATCCCTGAAACAAAGGAAAACTATGGGTGTCATAAGGCAAATAATGTACCAAAATCCTTAACCTATCTCACAATCTTCTCACAGCTGTTTACCCAGGAATAACCAAAACCATAAAATTGATACACTGTCATTATTTTTGGTCCAAAATTTGTGAATATATAACAGATTACATTAAAATGTGTCTCACTTTAACACAATCAAAGCACACTTGTGCCATGCTGTCTAATAAATTACTTTTACTTCAGCTTTACTCTTGTTTTTGGTCTTTGATGAGTGTTGTCTTCATCACAGGTCTAATAAAACCAGAAGGCTTTGACTCCATAATGATGGTAGTAGACTTTTTCTCTAAGTATACTGGATTTTTATCTTGCCATAAATCAATCACTTTCCAAGTTACAGCCATCAAATTTTTGCATGAAGTTTTTTTCCTGATATGGCCTACCATAAAATTTGTCTCAGATAGAGGCCCTCAGTTTATTTCAAAGCTTTGGGTGTCTATGAACCAAGAGCTAAGAATCAAACCATGCTCTCCTTATAGATATTGTTCTCAAAATGGTGGCCAGAAAGAGCAGTTAAATCATATTCTTGGGAAATATCTTTGCTGCTAAGTCTTTTCAAACTAGAATAATTGGGTCTCATGGCTTCAAGTAGCAAAGTTTTCTTAAAAACATTTCATTGATCTACAGGAAATTCCCCTTTTTCAAAAAAAATACACTATTATCCTCTCCCTAAGACCATCTCTTTCACAGATACAACAGAGGAGGACATCATTTCCTGTATTACATCCATTTACGCGGATTCAATTCAGAACCTCCACCAAGCAAGAGAATCTTATAAGCGTAAAGCAAACATACATAGAGCAGATGCACCTTTTTACTCACCAGGGGACCTTGTGACTCTAAAGGCTGACCACTTTAAACTACCTATAAAATATTGCAAATCAAGACTCATCAATACTGATCCTTTAAAAATTATTAAAGAGATAAATAAGGCTGCTTATGAATTTGAGCTCCCCCCAACAGCAAGGCTCATCTGATTTTTAATTTTTCTTAATTCATATTATTCATTGAAAAGGCTCATATCTCTAAGGAGCTGGTACATTTCACAAATGCAGCAGATTATCAGAATGAATTGAAAGCTATGCTAGGCTCAAAACTATCAGCCAACAAACATTACTATCAGGTCAAATAGAAATATTTCCCTACTGAGGTTGCCGCCCAGGAGCCTGGAGAAAATTGCTGTAACTGTCTCACCCTAGTAAAAGAATTCTGAGAGAGAGAAGAGTATTTTTTAGATGAGGGTAATGTAGCAAAACCAAAACTCAAAGTTAAATTTTGTATTTCTTTGGTTGGATAAGGAAACCCCTAACTCACCTCCATTATTGACTTTACTAATTATTGTTTTTTACATATTGTTGTGTACTTGGGTGCGGCCAAGGGACACAACAGGAAATCCTAATGGTAGGATTGGGTTTATAATAAGCCAAGGATTAGTCTTCAGGGATGAATAAGGAATTTAACTTAAAGCTCCAGGAATGATAATTATCATAAAGCTCCTCTAGACAAGACTAGGGAGATGGCACCAAAGTATAAAAATAAACACAAAGAAAGAGTGTAAAAAGAACTTAATTTTATTAGGTAAATCTAAATGATTCTTATATGGCTATTGTCCACCACAAAAAAGTAGAAGGACAGATAGATCACTGGCCATTTTCATAAGTGGGTCAAGGACCACTCATGTCACCAGATGGAATGTGAATAATTCTTTCACCTAATTTGGAGTGAAACTCATTTCAAGGAGAGAAAGGGAACTGAAGGATTTTTCACTCAAAATGTGATCCCATCAAAGGCAAAATTGATAATGCATGAATATTGAGATTCACAACACATATGCCATTTTTTAATTATAAAGCAAGGTCAAAGTCAAGAATAAAAACTGGGATCCTACACCCTGTGGCCCATCAGGCCAGAGGGCCAGGCGCCCAGCTGTCCACGTTTTCTTGGGATCAAATCTGAAGGTAATTTGAATGAGAAACTACCAATGCCAAAATCTTTGCCAGGTCTACAAAAAATTATGAGAAAAAATACAACACCTGTCATCAGAAGTTACTCTGAAGTGATAGCCTACAACATTGGTTGCTTAGCCAGATAACATTGCAATCCTGCCAATGAGAAACGCTCCAAGTTTTCCCAAAAGGCCAGAAAATGGCATGTGCCCTCCTGTCCTTGACAACCAGACTGATAAACAGAAAAGCTTAGATGTCTATTATTCAACTACAGCAGATAACAACTCACCCAAGCCTAATTCCATCCTGCCACTTGTCAGGAATGACAAGTACCTCCCCCTTAAAACCCGGGCCTTGGAACAGGACTTAGACCCTGACCCTGCAGGCCACAGGCCCTAAGGACCAAGGGGTCACCCGCCTGCATTTTCTTGAGACCAAACCCCCACAAGCTGAAGCTCCTGCTAAGTCCTGAGGTCGGAATACCAGCGCAGGTTTGAGTACAAGAGTGCTCAAGGAGGAGCTTCTTGACTTGCCTAATGGAGGCAGAGAAATTTCTTCTGTGAACTTCATGAACTTGAAGTCCTCATGGGTAACCAATCAAATTTGACTACCAGAGGAAAACGCGGGCATCAAGACCAACCCCATGACCACAGCCCAAAATCAAGAAAATCAGGTAACCAATTTGGGCATTCCAACCAATGAGAGAACACCCATCTGAGGTGCCATTTTTCTGCCCCTGCACCCGGGCGTCCTGGCTGCCCGTCCACACATTTCCTGATATTTTGATGAATCCCTATTGGGAAATACTAAGTCTGGAGGCAGGATGCTATATAGACCTATGGATCTTGCACTCCAACCTTATTGCCATTTTTAAATAAAGGTTATGTTAATTTGGCTTACACAGCTACTTCCCTACTTTGTATTTGCCATATACCAACTTAGTACCAGATCCTCTGGCCTTCCTGCCCCTCAGCCCGCAGATTTCTGTCATCCTGGTGCTCCCTTTGGCCCTGTTCATTTCACCAAATATCCTTTGAAACCTGCATATAAGGATTATAACCCTGATAAAATCATTGAACAAGACCCCTTGGCCTGTGTTTAATCTGCAATCAGATACAACCACCAGGGCCCTTGAATTTTCTCCACACCAAAGTTATTCAGAGGAAAATTCAACTATCTGCCTGCTTATGATCTCTACATGGAACCACCTGTTACACCCAAGCCCATGCCAGCTTCCTCACCCAAACTCTTGACCGACCACACAGACAAGCTGTTTGGGATTGCATACATCACCCTCACAGGGGTGGTTGATACAATAATCCCGGCTGCCAGCCTGTGTTCCTGGGTAGGAAAGTCCTTCTCTTACTTTTTCAAGTTAGCTCCACTCTTGTGGTGGGCCCTGCCTGCAAAAAACCCAGACCAAGTAACCCCAGAAAACAATGGGCCAGCTGCCCAAGTTTGGATCCCTGACACCACTCCCAGATTCCTGATGCCAGCCTGCTCAAGTTTCAAAAACTCAGCCTAATGATGAGGCCTGGCAAAGTGGTACTTATAACTGCAAAGAGAAAGCCAGAGCATGTCATCATTTTGATAATAAAGTGTAATGAACCTTTGGTTCACCTAAATTCTGTCATATTTAGCTCTTTTTTTCTAACATCTTCATATAGTTTCTATAGGCTCAAACACTCCCACCAGCTCTTCTACCAATCCTGAAGCCCATTTGCCCAAGTTATTCTGTCCAGCTGGTGTACTCTTCAGACCTGTTTATTTCACCAACTATCCTTAAAATCCTGCCTACGCCAAATTCACCTTAGAAAATATCCTACTTACAGGCCCTTTGGCAAGAACTAGGAAACCAAAAACATTTAACTGGAAAGAAACTTGGTAACATGTGCAGCCCAGGCTTTTCTGTTATAAATACAATTATCTATCTGTCTACTTAGTGCCTATGACCCCTCTCTCATCCCGTGGCCCAACTGCCCATAAAATTCTGTTGTTGCCGCTGATGGCATGAATGACATTTCAATACTTGTATTGAAAACCTGGAAATTGAAACCCGGGTCTCAGGGAAAGTCTTATATTAACCAGAGTGGACAGGGAACTGCCCAACTGCTAGTTGGGTCAAGCCCTGGACCACCAGAGATAAATGACCCCAAACAGGGGGAACAGAAACCTGCCAACCTGCCAAGCGTCAATACTGGAGGTTTGAAATCAACATTGGAGACCCTGGAATCAAACCCTGACCCTCCAAAGATTACTTGAGTCACAAAAAGTGGACAGGAACCTGCCCACTTGTTAAATTGCAAACCCAAGTTGATGAGTTACTCCAAGACCCACCAGTTGCCAGATTGATGCCAACCTTGCACCACCAAAGATCCAGACCTATGCAGAGGTTATAGCTTGCCTTAAGTAGGTTAAAACAAAGCCTACTGTTAACTCTGCCAATTATCACCAGCTACTACAAGTCTTCTGTCCAGAATGGGTAGTACAATTGAACTACTCAGGTGACATAGTGAACAGTGGTAGCAGAACAAAGCATTGTCACTTCTATTCACCAGGGCAGGCACAACCTGGATCTGCTGCCCTCAAGACTCTAAGTCAAAATCTGTGCCCCGCCAGTGCCTTGTCTGTGAACCTGAACCCTGCAAAAATTAAAGAAGCAAAAGCCCATGGTATAAAAGCCCTGGCAGTATGGTGATGACCATATTGTCATTTTTTATAATAAAGTTTTATGAACCTTTGGTTCAAAAAAATCTTACCTTATCTAGTCTTAGTGATCTTCCATCTTAACTACAGCCAAGTAGACCATCAGGCAACTGCCCCCTCTGGAGACCAACCTGCCAACCCTCCCCAGGCACTATACTGTCCCCCAGGAGCCCCTTTTGGACCTGTGCATTTTACTGAATACCCGCCCAACCCTGCCTACGTGGAGTACAAATTGGAGACCATCCTCATTGCTGATCCCTTGGCAAGGACTAGAGAAACTGAATACCTAGGACGTATGGGAAAGTGGTACAAGAGGCTTCCCAGATTGTTCAAAGACAAGTACAATTATCTGCCTACCTACTTTGTTCCCATGACTCTGCACTTAACCCTGTAACCTGACCGCCCAATGAAGACCCCCACTACGGCCAAGACTATGTCCACTCAAATGTTTGGAGTATTCTACATTACAGTAGTTTAAAAGCTATGGCAACAACCAAAAATACCTCAGATTTAAACAAAATCCAAGTTGCGCAAGATTCAGGATTCAATTAATTTATAAAATTTCAGTTAATAAATGGACTGTCAAACAAAAAACCAAAATTTCACTAGCCCATTATACAAAATTATATCAAACATCAAGAAGTGTAGTTAAAACCACAAACAAAATGAACTGACACAACAAGTGAAATGGATGGATGCTGTTCCAGAGTATATTATAATCCAATCAGGATTCATACAAGGCACCGGCAGAAGAACTAAAGTGAAACAAAACTTGAGCAATCTAGAAGCAAGATTACACAAGCACAAAATGAAATGAACTCACACAAGATGTATAGTATGAGCAGCCTAAAATAGAAAAATAATAGTTTAACAGTCAATCAACAGCTATCCAATTTAGGAACAGAGCCATTTTATCCATTTTCATGGCTCCAGATTTGTATGAAAAGGTTTTGAGAACCTTCAAAATATGGACTCAAGATTACAATAAAAATAAATCATTAAATTTTAAAATTTCTACTTTTTGTGATTTTATCCTAGGTTTTTTATAATGGTTTTAACAGCAATATCTTTGACAGCGCCAGCAACCAAGCAAGCAGCAGCCAGACCAGCTTCAATGGAGGCAAGACTCAGAACGTGGAGGCACCTGTTTACACCCAAACCTTTGAGGCCAGTAACAAGGAAGCTGACCTGTACCTGACCACCAACCCCTATGGCTTTGACTTGTTCAGTAGTCACAGAGTGTCTAGCTCTGCCCCTGCTCCCATACCCACCCCTGCACAAGCTGCCCACCAACCAACCAATCAGGATGGCAACTTTAATTTGGAACAACTTCCTGCCACCAGCCAACCTGCCCCCCTACAGCCAATCAGGCTTCAGCTCCCCCGGCCCAGCGCCCCAAGCAACAAATCATCACCGCACAAATTATTCAGGAAATTGTGGCACTGAATCTGCAGGGTCTGTCCTGGGAACAGACTGCTGCCCAGTTGCAATTTACCTGAGCTACTGTCATGCAAGAATTCAACAACCTGATGAATAGGGGGAATCTGATTGGGACAGCCAAGAAGCCCAAGAAGGCCCCTGAGTCCCAAATCAATGAGGTATATCAAACTATGCTTGACCTCCTCCAGCGGGATCCCAAGCTTCCCTTGACCCAGGTCCGGAAGCAGCTTGCGCACCATAACATATGGGTTGCTGAGCGCATGGTGCAGCTCTGGATGTATGGGAAGGTGGCTTTCATATGAGTTCTTACCAATTTTGCCGGCAACCAATGGGATGGCGCTGAGGATCCCCTGTATGACACCACCATTGAATCAACCCTGGTCTGATGCCTGACTAGTCTAACTGATGATGTCATGGTCATCTCCTATTACAAGCTATCAATAGCTTTTGATGATTTTGGCAAGCAAGGAAAAGCCGCCACCAAGAATAGAAGGAAGAAGGTCAAGAAGGGGACACAAATTGGTGCATTTCTGGCTGTTTCAGCCAAGGGTTTTGTCTACTATTGGACAAACCCAGATTTCATTGATGGCTACTCATATAGCCACATCCTCGGTGGATTACTCAACTCCTGGGATGGCTCAAATTTCAAGTACTGGGTTTTCTTGAGCCACCAGATGGAGGGTAGCTCTACCACCCTCAAGGCCATCCAGGGACGCGGGCACCAGGCCTCAGTCTACTTTGCTGGCCATGCAGACGTCCATCTGGTTGATGTCAGCTTCTTCAACATGGGATCCACATTACAGGAGCGCCGCCCTCAGGCTTTCAACAACCTCTATCTTGGGGTCCTTGATCACAATTTTCTCTTTGGCCGCCAGATGGTGGCTGACTTGTTTGTGCAAATGGTTTTTCATGTGAAATGGGCAACAAATTACTTAAGGATAAGCACCTTCCACCTTGGACCACTGCACTTACCAGCCCATCCAGCCAATGACCAATGAGGAATACAATGAGTGTTATATGGCAGCCATCATGCAAAATCTTCCTGCCTCCACCCCTGCCACCAATACCCCTAACCTGCAAGCCCAACCCACCCAATCCCAGACCCCCCAGGCCAGCACCACCTCTATGTCTTCCTTCCTGTGTTATTCTGCCTCCTAGGCATCACTCTCCCCTGCCCCAATAAACCCCTGTCACCAAACATTTTCTATTTATATTATTTTTTTTGAATTTCAATTGTTCATGTTCTCTTTGTTTATAGTTGGTTTTATTCTTTATGCTCAGCTTATTTCTATAAAATAATATATTTACTATGTTGTGTATCTAGATCCAGAACACGGTTATTTTTAGCACTTAAATATAGCCCCTTGTGAAAATATTAACAACAATTTGATGATCAGCTAAATTTGAATTAGAAAATTATAGGTTAATTGTATTTAGATAAAGTTGTTACTGATCTGAATTCAAAACCTTAATGATAAACTTTAAGCCAATCAGGAGCCAAGTGATAAAGTGATTGCTGTGATATAAAGGGTCATTTAATAATTCTTTGATGCATGTGCGCTAATTAATATGATTGGATGGATGTTTTGCCATTGTATGCCATTGCTGCTGTGGCAAGTTGTTGATGGACTAGTGCCCAATCAGCTGCTGTGTTAGCACTAGTCCACTAACAGCTCACCACAGCGGCAATGGCGTACAATGGCAAAACATCCAGCCAATCATATTAATTAGCGCATATACACCAAAGAATTATTGAATGACCCTTTATGTCACAACAATCACTTTATCACTTGGCTCCTGATTGGCTTAAAGTTTCTCATTAAGGTTTTGAATTTGAATCAGTAACAACTTTATCTAAAAACAGTAACACTATAATTTTCTAATTCAAATTTAGCTGATCACCAAATCATTGCTAATATTTTCACAAGGGGCTATGTCAAGCGCCAAAAATAATATGGTAATCAAGGAAACAATGCCAATATAAAGCAAACAACACATATCAAGATGAGCGTAAACATATACAAAATGGGTAAAAAGATGGGATAATGTAGTAGATGGGAAAACAAAAAGGAATAAACAAAGAGGCAACAGTATCAAAATAATACAGAATTTATTGGGGAAAAAGCTATAAAAACATATGGAAAGGTTAGTAAAAAATCAATGAGAGAATTGGAGAAGCTTCTGAAAAATCTTGACTTGGCAATTGCCAAAATAAAGGACATTGACCGCAAGGTCAAAGCCAAAGTTTGTCTGCCGTCCTCACTGGGGACAAAATTGATAAGGTGTCTGCAAAGGCACTAATGTCAAAAATGCCAGACACCCCAGAGAAGTCAAATGAGCGCTTACTAAATATTAAAAAAACTATGGTCAAGGGCCTGCAATTTAAGGCATACAATCTTTCTGTGCTGTCTGTCTGGGTTGATGACCCAGAGATGTATAAACATCTCAAACCTGCCAAGCGTGCCAGGGCAAAGGATACTGAATTGCCTGTGCAATTGATTGCGCCAAGAATGGCCAAGCCAGCTGAGGCTGTGGGCAAGGAAGAAACACAAGAAGGTAGCCTAAAAAACAAAATTAATAAATTTTCAAAAAACTTACCTTTTTCTTAGAAAATGTAGACGGCAAACTCCGCCAAGTCCTGGTCCCCTTTGTCCTGGCCACTTTTTATGCAAATTATGCCACTTATGTGGCAAAGCAATTGTATCTGTCCCCCCTGTTGTGTGCAGGAGCTGGAGGACCGTATCCACAGATCCTTTCTGATGTTGCAGGAGGCGTTGGCAGAACTTACACATACCAAGTTGGCATCCAAGTGGGCAGTTACTGCCTACAAGGATGCCCAACTGGTCCACCTGGACCCGGTATCCCTCAGTGGAGTTTACTGTGTAAACTCCATTGAGCTTGTTTGGAAGGTCCTGGTGACGCTCCCATTCAAGAATGTACCAGAGATGGGCTGGGCTCAGGTGGCTGCTTGCTTCTGCTTCCCGTTGGAGCACACCCTGTCTTACCTATTGGAGAACTTTGGGTGTGCGGTGGGCAAATTGGCTGTTGCAGACGCAACAGCCGTAAAGAAGACCAAGATCCTCCTGGCAGACTTTGGGTTGGCCTGGAGTGCCAATAAGACGGGGCTCCCTGCAGCCATGGAGCTGACCTTTGCAAAGACCAGGCACAACAAGAAGATCAGCATGGTCTATAATAAACTGTGTGAGTTCACAAAAGCCTTTGCAGGGCAAAGGCTTCATCTGGTTATTTCCTGGGGTTCCTATTCTACTTTGGGATGGGCGCGTCTTTAGAGGACCTGACGGGGTCCTTCTGGGAATTGACAAGGCCTGGCTTGCACTTGACAGGAAGAAGGTCCCCCCTGGATACGGCTTGGTTGATCATGTGATCCAGGACACCCTGGTCCTGGCTAGGATATACGGGTTTGTAGCACTGCCTGAAAAGCTGCTGCTTCACTCCCACCTGACCCAACTGCCTTTCACCAGCAGAAGGAGTATTTCAATAAGGGTGTATCCACCGTTCATGGTGTGGCAGTGGAGGTTGTGCGCCACCTCCATCATGGGGTGGGTACATACCAAAGAACCCACTACAGGTGCACACAATAAAAATATGATTCCAATAAATTTTATTACAATTTATAGTATTCTAATTATAATAAATTTTTATAATTTTTATTTCAGCAAACCAGTTTTGCAAAATATATTGCAGAAACAGTTTTCATAAAAGCATAAAATTATACGTTAATAAAATAAATTCTAACTTGTACATTTTACGTTTAATTTTTTTAAAACTATTTTTATATTTATTTGACCAAAGTGATTTAAATATTTTTGCGTAATCCAGTATTTAGCGTTTGGGATTACCTCAGATAGAATAATAAAATAATATATAATAAAATAAATAAATTACTTACATCTATTGATGGATCTTCTAAATGTGATTGTGGGCGTGGAAACATCTAAATATAAAATGATAATTAATAAATCTTGAATAGTAAATTAGAGAATATAAAAAAGTTGGACAAGATAAGCCTGTAATTGATTGGCTGTTTGGCTAGGCATGTGGGGATGAACAAATCAGTGTGGCTATAGAATTTGGCCATGGTCTCAGCTGGGAGGGTGTGGATCCCGGCCTGCAGCAAATTAAAGAGGTCCTTGGTCCCAGTTGGGGTTCCTTGCTTGACAACTTTCTTGAGCCACCCAAAGACTTCCTCAATGGGATTTAGGAAGGGCAAATAGGCTGGGAAGAAGAGAAGGCGTAAGTTTGCCGTGGCCAATTGCTGGGGGCCCACTGCAATGCTTGTGTCAATCATTGGGAATTACTCAAGAATGTCAGCCACCTTGTGGAGACCAACATTATCCAATACAATAGCATTGGTGAAGCCTGGGCTTGTGCGCCTCAGGTGCTCCTGGACCAATCAGAGAAATGATAAGAAGGTACAGCTGTTGTGAGAACCCAATATCATTTGATAAAGCTCAACCCCCTTTGGACCAAGGAGAGCCACCATTGAGTAGGCTGTGGCGCAGACTGCAGCACGCCGAGCGATCCCTTCATTAGAGCCTTTGGGGACATAGTCATACCCATTGTGCATTGACAAGGCAAATGCTGATTTGTCAATATAATAAAATTTGACCGTCTCCTTGGCTTTGAGGGCAGTGTACGCCTCTGCGTAGTTTTTCTGGACGTCAATATTGGCTGGGCTGTTTCTGTTGTAGGGGGATACCCCAAGCTTTTTCCAGGAAAAGCGCATTCCCTTGACCAAATGATAATAGAAGGAAATTGAGGCCTCAACCCCAAAAGTAGATTTAACTATGGCCTGTATATTTGCTAGTTCAAGATGGCAGTCCTGGGTGATCCACTGTCGGATTGCCCATTTGTGCTCCTTGGTGAGCATGGTAGAAACACTCAAGGATTTCTCCGCGGCAAGGACACAACCAGTATTGATGAATTTTTGGAAGGTCTTGCTGGTGTACTTGGGATACACTCCAACAAGGGCTGTGGCCGCCTTGTAATCACCTGATTCCTGCATTAGCTTAAGCAGGATGATGTGTTTGATGTTGGAGATGTGCTTCTGGGTGGGCTTTTTAGCAGTGGGGATTGACTTGTTGGTATTGGGCACAACACAGGGCATAGGTACCTTGGTATAGAAGGCTGCAACCTTTTTTAACACCAGCTGTCCCTCATTGGTTTGATAGAACTGGGGCTCCTTGTCATCCTCCTGATTGCCATCACTGACGTAGGGCTTGTAGCTAGTATCAAGTACAGGCTTCACCTTCTCCAGCATGGCTGACGGGACCAACTCTTGTCAGTACACAATGTCAAACACATATGAAGTAAGTTCTACCTCCTTGTCTCTAACTGTTTTGGTAGTGGTGACCTTGGTTGGCTTCCGGGTCAGCTTTGGGACCCAAGGGTTGATGCTTTGCACCCTAGCAGCTTGTGCTCCTTGAACTGGCTGTGTCAGTACAGCGTCACTATGGAACTCTCCTCTCCCATCTCCTTGAGTAGGCACTTGGGTTGCACTAACTCTATTCTTTGACCCGCAGGGGCAACCACAACCACGGCGCACAACGGGTGTATTGGTATTCTGGTATCATGTTTTTTCCATTTTAAAATTTAATAAAATATTAAATAAATTTCAATTAAGTTACTCCCTAATTTCAATTTTTGCTTTTATCTGAATATGGATATTTAATTAAAGTTTTTCCCACCCAATATCCCAATTATAGATTTTTTATTTCTTAATTAGTTGTTTTTGGTTTTACAATGCCCATCTTAGAATACTCAAAAAAATCCACCCATTTTCTAGATTTTACTGCCAAATTTAAACACCCAACACAATTTTTTTAAAATTTATGTTTCAGATCTTGTGTCTTATTTTATATACTTTGGTATCATTCATGATTACAATCCATTGCACACATTGCGTGAGTGATTTTGTTTACGTAGTGAGTTGCTGTTGTGTTTTGTTTTTGGTTTGCTTTTGACACACCTTGCTTGGGTGTATTTTGTCACCAATTCACATAGTAAACATATGTACACCAAAAGTCAACTCACACCATTTTGTTTGTGAATCAATGTATTTTGGATTGTATTTTGAATGGTTTTTCTTTGTGTGTGAGCCCTTTGTTGCTGTGTTGACTCATTTTGCCCATTAACGCCAATAAACCCTGTTAACAGAGTGTATATTTTAACCTGAGAGATGAATTTTGTTTAAATCTAAAATCATTTGTTTAAACCTGAGGTATTTTTGGTTGTTGCCATAGCTTTTAAAACTACTGTACTTTGACAGGAATGGTAGACACTATGTTGCCCAATACAGGGCCCTGGTCTTTGCTTGAGCAATCTGTTTCCTATTTTATCAAGTTAGCACCCATTCTATGGTGGGCATTACCCTCTGGCCTGGCTGTATTCCAACCCAAGCCAACCAATGCCTCTACCTATGCCTGGCTTCCTGGCATTATAACAATCTTTTACAAACATGGTAACCTGGACCCCAAGATGTTGTTAACACTTGGGCAACTTGTATGCTTTTTTTGTGATAATCACTTATTACACCCATAAGGCAATTACCTCCCTGATATTCTCATGGATGAAGAACTGACCCGCCCAAGAATTGAAAGACCCCGCACTTGGGGCAGAACCCCAGAACACGGCCACATCACAAGTACAAAACGTGATAGTGAAACAGACCACGACCAAGGTGCACATGCCCCAGATGGGCAAACTCACCTTATAAGAAGCTCACCAAGCCATGCCTGTCCTCTGTCTCTACTTCCAAGACAACGCCAATCCATACCCCAGTGACACTGAGAAAGTCCTGGGGGTGGCTGCCATGCTGTCAGGAGATGCACTGGATTGGTTCAGAAAGGCCACTGCTGAAGATGTCAAATTTTTCCTTGATTACGCCCAATTTGAAAGTGAATTGATGGCCACCTGAGACAATCAAGACACCAGATACTATGCGCTGAACTCTCTGTTGGAGATCCAACAAGGAAACCAGCCCATCCAAGCCTATGTGGATGATTTCCTTAAACTGAAGACTTGCACCCAACTTGAGGATGAATTAGTCGCCATTATCTTCAGAAAAGGAGTTAATGTAGCCATGAAAGACCTGTGGAAACACCATCTGCCCACACTGAGCCTAGAGGAGCTACTGCCCTATGCAAAGGACTGAGCTTAAACCAGGAAGGTCTGAACCTGTACCTCACCCATGTTGGCAGAACTGTGATGCCAAGTTGACCAGGGATGTCCCCCAAAGAACTACAAGATCACTATTGAGATGGGTTGTGTTTCTACTGCCATGAGGCAGGGCATCTAACCAGAGCTTGCCCCAAAAAAAATACCTCTCCTGTATCCTTGGCACAAATAAGCACCTCTGCGCAATCTTACAAATTCATCCAAGTGACCATGAAACTATCGGGAATCAAGCGCCAGATTGAAGCCTTTATTGATACAGGAGCGGATGAAAGTTTCATTGACGCCAGCCTGGCCAAGGAACTAGGCCTGACAGCCTCAGAACACCACCTACAAGTAATCATGGGAAACAGTTCTCTGGGCACAGAATACAGATGCAAACAAGAACTTCCCTTGACAATTGGACAGAACATGTACCCAACCCCCTTGATCCTCTTGCCAGGTTTACCCCACCCCCTAAACTGGGCAACTCCTGGTATGAAAAACACAGCTTGATCCTGAACTATTGTGAACAAACTGCTACGTTGGGACAACCTGAATCTTGTGACACTGTTCCCTCCTGTATGAGCCCTGGCAGAACGCCGCCCAACAAACTCTTAACCATAAAGATGGAGCCTAGCATTGAGATACTACCTACCCCCTAAAGAAATGGGACCATGTATTTAGCAAAGAAGCAGCCACAAAACTACCCAACCATTCAATCTACAACCACGTAATAGACCTGTTACCAGGGATCCAACCACACCACAGCCCCATCTACAGCTGTAATCACCGCAAACAGGTAGCCTTGAAGACTTATCTAGAGGACATGACCAAAAAGGGTTTTATCCAAGTGTCAAGGGCCCCTTGCTTGTTGCCCATGCTGTTTGTAGGGGAAAAATGGCAGAATGCGCCCATGTGTAAACTATCATAAACTGAACAATATTACGGTGAAGAACTGCTACCTCATCCCCAAGGCTGGTGACCTCTGCAACGTACTGACCAGAGCCTGGGTGTATTCAAAGATTGAACTAAGAGACGCCTTCAACCAGATCTGCATCAAAGATGGAGACAAATACAAGACGGCCTTCAAAACCAGATATGGGTTGTATGAATACCTAGTTATGCTGTTTGGCTTGTGCAAAGCTCCCAGTACTTTCCAAAGGATGATCAACTCTGTCCTAGGCAAGTACCTCAACCAATTCTTTGTGGCATATTTGGACAACATCCTCATATACAGCAAGTCATATGAAGAACACCTCCAACACCTTGACCAAATACTGGAGAAACTCTCCCAGGCCAACTTACATGCCAAGCTGAAAAAATACAAATTCTTTCAGTCCAAGGTCAAATTCCTAGGATATGTAGTGAAAACTGGCGGGTTTGCCATGGCATAGGACAAAGTAGAAGCAGTAACTGCCTGGCCGGTGCCCAAATGCAGAAAGGATGTGAGAAGTTTTTTGGGCCTGGCAAATTACCGCAGGGATTTCATCCAAAAAATTTCTCAAATTACTCCACCCCTAACCCGTCTTTGCTCTGACAAGGTCCTGTTTGTCTGGACCCTGGAATGTACCACTGCCTTTGAAGCCTTGAAGCTTGCCTTCACCTCTGTCCCTGTCCCGGCCATGATGGATCCATCCAAACCATTTGTACTGGAAAACAACGCGTCCAACTTTGCAGTGGGTGGGGTCCTTCTTCAGGAAGGAGGGAATAGTATGCTACATCCTGTATCATATTACTCTAATAAAATGCTGCCAGCCAAAGGAAACTATCCAATCTACAATAAGATGCTTGCAATAATGAAGACCCTGAAACATTGGTGCCAGTATCTATGTGGCGCTGAATTCCCATTAAAATTCCTAACTGACCACAAGAACTTGGTTCACTTCTTTAAACCCAGACAGCTGAATCAGAGACAGGCCAGATGGGCCCTAGAACTGGCTGAATACACTATGACAATTGACTATAAACCTGGGAAAGTCAACATAGTACCTGACGCACTGAGCAGAAGAGCAGACTTGATTCCCTCCACATCTGAGACCAAAGACCATAACACCCATGTACTTCTTGACCCTGCCAGCCTAGGTATCCAGCTGATGTACATGAAGATAATGGCTTGCAAACCCAACATAATTGAGGCGCGGAAATTAGATAAATACTCAACAGAACTCATTGCCAACTTGACCTCTGACTCTGAGAGCCGCCACCATAAGAAAGGATTCTCATTGAAAGGAACTACCCTGTTACTGCATAACCAAATCTATGTACCCAAAGGCAATACAAGGACCAAAGTTCTCATAGACTATCATGATTTGGAGATGGTTGGTCACCCTGGCAGACTCAAGACACTCTGAGGAATTAAGAAGAATTATGCTTGGCCCCAAATAAACAAAGACGTAGCCGCCTACATTGAGGGCTGTGAGACATGCGGGAGGACCAAACCCCGTAGATCTAAACTTGAAGGCCTGCTAAGATCACTAGACATACCAACAGAACCCTGGCAATCTGTTTCAATGGACTATATTTTAGAACTGCCCCTTCAAATTTGTGCAATGCCATTTTAGTCATAGTAGATAGGTTTACTAAAATTTCCTATTTTGTCCCTACCACCACCCACTGCACTGCCGCTGAGACAGCTAGACACTTTCACAACTGCATCCTGACCCAACACAGCACCCTGGCAGAAATCATCACTGACAGAGGCCCCCAATTCACCTCCAACTATTGGAATCAGGTGATGAAAGACTTAGGAGTAAAGCGCTGTGTATCCACTTCCTACCATCCGCAGACCAACGGCCAGACTGAACAAGTGAATTGAATACTTGAACAATACCTAAAATGCTATGCCAACGCCAACCAAGATAACTGGGCCAGGATGCTACCCATAGCACAGTACGCTTACAACAGCAAAGACCAAACATCCACTGGAATGTCCCCCTTTAAAGCCAATTATGGGTTTGATCCATCTTGGGACCCCAGCATTGGTAGTAAAGAGACAAACATGCCAGGGCAAACCTGGATTAAACAGATACACAACACCCAAGAAACCTTTCTTAAGAATCTGACCAGAGCTGTCCAAACTTACAAGGCTTTTGCCAACAAAAAAAGGATTCCTGGAAAATCATTGAAGATAGGGGATGAAGTATATTTGGATTTGTGAAACGTGCCTCTGACAGTCCCCTGCCATAAGTTAGCCCACCAAAGGCGCGGGCCCTACAAGATCACCAAGCTAGTGGGTGAAGTAGCATTTAAACTAGAATTACCCCCCTTGTGAAAGACACATAATGTCTTCCACTATGCGCTACTCTTCAAAAAAGAAGGAAACTCCCTACCCCACCAGAAACTCAAGACTGACCCACCTCCCATCCAATAGGACGCTCTGAGGAATATGAAGTTGAATATATTCATGGAGACTGCACCCACTACAAAATGCCACAGTACTACGTCAAATGAAAGGGATACCCACCCAAGGAAAGCACCTGGGAACTGTTAAGCAACCTATCCAACGCCCAGCTGGCCATCCAGCAATACCTTGCAAAAAAGACTAGGAAGGAGGAGATCCCCAGGAAGGAAGGGGATGATGTCATGAATGACATTTCAATACTTGTATTGAAAACCTTGAAGTTGAAACATGGGTCTCAGGGAAAGCCTTATGTTGACCAGAGTGGACAGGGAACTGCCCAACTTCCAGTTGGGTCAAGCCCTGGACCACCAGAGATAGATGACCCCAAACAGGGGGAACAGAAACCTGCCAACCTACCAAGCATCAATACTGGAGGTTTGAAATCAACATTGGAGACCCTGGAATCAAACCCTGACCCTCCAAATACTACTTGAGTCACACAAAGTGGACAGGAACCTGCCCACTTGTTAAATTGCAAACCCAAGTTGATGAGTTACTCCAAGACCCGCCAGTCTCCTGAGAACAATTACCCAAATGGTCACCAGATTGATGCCAACCTTGCACTACTAAGATCCAGATCTATGCAGAGGTTGTAGCTTGCCTTAAGGAGGTTAAAACAAAACCTACTGTTAACTCTGCCAATGACCACCAGCAAATGCCAGTCTTCCATCCAGAATGTATCATGCCCTTCCCCAAAGAGCAGGCTCTTTAAGTTTTAATATTTTTTATTTGGTTAAATATTTCATTATTTTAATATTAGAAATTTAAATTGGAAGTTAATATTTAAGTATTTAAAACTAATTACCTTGTTTTTTGATGCCATTTGCTTTTGAATTGTTGTTGTTTTGTTTGCTCTGTTGTTTGTCTTTACTTATATGTATATATCTACTTTAAAGTTAGAATATTTTCACTCACTTACCTTTCAAAACCCCTGCTTGCGTTGTTGCCGCTCCCCCAGCTTTACGTCGTTGATCTGCAGACTTACTGGGTTTCTGTTTCCTATTTTTCCTCCGGGTTCTGCTCAACTTCTCCAGTTTCTCCTGTCTTTGGCTGTTGTTCCCCTATGCCTATCATTTTTAACTGAAGAAGAATTAACTATAAATAAAGAGCTTGTGAAGAGTAGGCTTTAAGCCAAAATCCTGAGTGATTTCTTCCCTTCAACTTTTACAATTTTTAAACTTAAAATTTGTAATTTTAAGAATTTTGTTTTTTTATTCATTTTTTTAGGTTAGCTTTTTCCTTAAATCCAAATGGAACTTGTAAAACAACAAGCCTTAGGCTTCTTGTATCCATTTTTTCCCTTAAGTAATCTTTCAATAGTTATATGTATCAATTTGCCAATGGAGAATATCCTAATATTGATATTCCTTTAGTTACAAATTGTTCACTATTGAACACTTTATTCTATCTTATTTGCTTAGGGTTTTTACACTCTATTACTCCATTTGTGATGCAATATAGGTTTTTAACGGTTTTCTGTAAGATCCTCTTACAGACAGTACCTACGTTCTTATATCTTTTAAATTTGAATCCCAATGCTTTGCATGCTCTAGTCTATAACCTTGCACCATTATGGGCAAGACCTTACAGAATGGGTAGTACAATTGAACTACTTTGGTGACATAGTGAACAGTGGCGGCAGAACAAAGCATTGCCACTTCTATTCATCAGAGCAGGCACAACCTGGATCTGCCACCCTCAAGACTCTAAGCCAAAATCTGTGCCCCGCCAGTGCCTTATCTGTGAACCTGAACTCTGTGAAAATTGAAGAAGCAAAAGCCCATGGTATAAAAGCCCTGGCTGTATGGTGATGACCATATTGTCATTTTCAATAATAAATTTTTATGAACCTTTGGCTTGAAAAAATCTTATCTTATCTTATCTAGTCTTAGTGATCTTCCATCTTAACTCCAGCCAAGCAGACCATCAGGCAACTGCCCCCTCTGGAGACAAGCCTGCCGACCCTCCCCAGGCACTATACTGTCCCCCAGGAGCCCCTTTGGGACCTGTGCATTTTACTGAATACCCGCCCAACACTGCCTACATGGAGTAAAAATTGGAGACCATCCTCATTGCTGATCCCTTGGCAAGGACTAGAGAAACTGAATACATAGGACGTGAAGGAAAGTGGTACAAGAGGCTTCCCAGATTGTTCAAAGACAAGTACAATTATCTGCCTGCCTACTTTGTTCCCATGACTCTTCCCTTAACCCTGCAACCCAACTGCCCAATGAAGACCCCCACCGCGGCCAATACTATGTCCACCCAACTGTTTGGAGTACTCTACATTACTTTGACGGGAATGGTAAACACTATGGTGCCCAATTCAGGGCCCTGGTCTTTGCTTGGGTGATCTGTTTCCTTTATTATCAAGTTAGCACCCATCCTATGGTGGGCATTACCCTCTGGCCCAGCCGTATTCCAACCCAAGCCAACTAATGCCTCTACCTATGCCTGGCTTCCTGACAACTGACATCACTTTCACCCATTTTTTGGAGTGTTCTATATAACTTTAACTGGCTTGGTGGATTCCATGGTTCCTAGCTCTGGCCCCTGGTCTCTGCTAAGTTGTTCACTCTTCTACATTATCAAGTTGGAACCAATCCTGTGATGGGCCCTGCCCTCTGGCCCAGAGGCTCTGCCGCCTGTGTCTAATAGCCACCTGCCCAGCAATTGGCACCATGGCAGTTTTTGATCATTAAGGCTGTTCTTTATTCTATCCTTTTCATCCTGGGATATATATCCCCAGGGTAATTTTAATTGAAAAACTAACCTTTTTGTTATAAATAATAAAATTATTAACCAAAAAAATTAATTTTAACTGTCTCAGGCAATAAAGATCATCAAAACCATAAAAATGCTACATTTTCAAAATTAATTAAATTAACTATTTTGAAAAAGATGTTTTCTGAAAAAATGGGCTACACTGCTGATGAAATGCTGACCTTGATTTTTTTGCTTTTCAGTTTTATCAGTTGCCATTTTGCTAACCATTTATAATAGTTTTCTGGGATTTTGAATGTTGTCTGAGTGCCAAGCTATGTTCTTGCTGTTTGTGTCTCAGGTGTGGGCTCTCCTGCCTAACACATTTGTTGCAGCACAAGTGCCCCTCCCATCTATCACAGGTAGTGTCAGGAGACCAACCCTGATTGGCTAGCTTGCTAGCATTT
The DNA here is from genome assembly GCA_014839935.2 of Entomophthora muscae. NCBI lineage: Eukaryota > Fungi > Entomophthoromycota > Entomophthoromycetes > Entomophthorales > Entomophthoraceae > Entomophthora > Entomophthora muscae. The sequence goes on along the minus strand of QTSX02005735.1, from coordinate 162,990 downwards.
GGGAACTGGCAGGTTGCAGACTGGGTGGGCAGGGCCCACCAAAGGATTGGTGTTAACTTAATGAGGTAGGATATTGACTTGCCCACCCACAACCACAGACTGGCAGCGGGAACAATAGTATCTATTACTCCCGTGAGAGTAACATATACAATTCCAAAAAGCTTGTTGGTATGGTCCAGTGGGAGCTTGTTGGCGGAGGCAGGCATTGGTTTGGAGGTGAAGGGTGGCTCCATGTCCATTTGGTAGGCAGGAAGGAAGCTGCATTTATCTCTGAACAGGCAGGATTTTGTAATGTACCAAGGGCCTTCTTGGTTGTATCTTGTTAACTCTGTAGTTCTGGCCAACAGATCTTGGTCTAGTATGTTGTTGGTAGTGTAGTCCTTGTACTCAGGCTTTAAGGGGTACTCTGTGAAATGGAAAGGACCAAAGGGAGCACCTGGCAGGTGGTACGTAGCTGGCGGGTAGGCAGGGGGGTCAGATGATTTTTGAGTTAACTGGCAGATGACAAGAATAAAATACAGTAATAATTGGGGAAACCAATATCTCATAACCTTTATTTAAAAATGATAATGGGGGTTGATCTTGGCCTGGAAGGTATTTATACCACACTTCCAGGCTTCACTTCCTGGTTGAGTTTTCTGGGCTTGGGCAGGTTGGCATTGGGGGTCTCAGATGGCAGTGTGGCGCTTAGCACTGGCGGTTTGCCACTGGCTGCTTTGGGATGAGAAGACTTCAAATCCTTCTGTTTGTTGATTTGGGTATTGGGTGCCTCTTCAGGTGCAGTGCCTCCCCTGGGACTTTAAGGAAGTTTGGAATAACTCTCATTGAGAAGCTTGTGTATTTTACCAAGCAAACCGCTGGTGTCAGGCGTTGGCACCTCAGGGAAATTCTCAGCATCTTGCACTGGCTATAACGGCTCATACTAGAGTCTGGCTGGACTCCCACAGGGGAGGAAGGCCAGGCCTGATAGGCCATTTACACAATAGGCGCTATGCAGACCAGGTAGTTTAGAGCAGTGGCTAGGGGGCGCCAACTCCCAGTATGGGGCACAACTTGATTGGCCAGCCCCAATACTGTGATATAGACAAACCCCAGCTTGCTAAAGTCTTGGGTGGGAGGCGCGTCAGGGAGAGGAGGGGCAGTTGGAATATCCTTCATTACTGATGGCAGATCTAGGTGATGGGGATGGAAATACTCCAGGTCAAGGGCACGGGCAGTTTGGCAAGGACAACAGGAGTATGGCCGGGAGGATATGGGTATGCAAGTTTGTATTGAGTAGTGGATTCACAAATGGATGCAAAGAGAATAATTAAATTTGAGCAAAAATAGACAATTCCTGCAATAAAATAATAATTTCTAGGCATAAACTCGCTTTATTAAGATGTCAACAGTGAGGAGGGCTTCTCCCCCTCACTACTTATACTTACTGAAGATTCTGTGGCCTTTTGTGCCACCAGAGAACTGATGGCATCATTTGAAGTTGGATTTATGACTTTAACCGGAATTTGCATGCTTGGCCAAGAGGGTGAGATCTCATTGGCTGCTATAACATGAACCTTTTGAAATTTGCAGCATGGCAAGTTGTTACAGTTATTTTTAGCTCCCGCAATGAATCATTTTCTGATTGCGCGATCAAACAATTGCGCTCCCAATGTGCCATTTCCTGATAGGTAGGCGGCCCAAATTTAATAACAGGCTTGATGCCAGGGATTCAAGGCTTGTGTGTCTCTCAAATCCTGGGCCATTTGCTAGTCAAAAGGGGGGGGTATTTTGCCCTGGAAAGTGCTTTATGGGGGTTTCCAAGCTGCATTTTTAATCAACTCTAAGGAGGCCAGCTGACTGTCTAGGGCAATCTGGGCCCTGACATCATCCCCTACCATAGTCAAGCTTGCAGAGCACGGCTCTTTACTCTGAGACTTATATTTCTTTAGTAGGATGGCGGCATTCTCCAGGTTGGATTCAGGTTCCCAAGTATTCTCTTCATGGGGGTATCTTTTCCATTTGACTAGGAAGTGAGGTTTTTGGTATTGGAGTTTGTGTCCCAGGATGGCTTCAATCTTGTGTTCTGTGAAGCTTCCTATTTTGATGGGTGGGGGAGCTGTTCTCACTATCTGGTGCAGGAGAGAAGGTCCTTTCTTTTTTGATAACAGGAAGCGGTGGAATATGTTGTGAATCTTTCATCTGGGGGCATTTCTAGTTGGTATGCTACGGTACCAATGTGTTGTAAGACTTTGTAAGGACCTGTTTGTTGGGGGCTCGAGCTAGCGCAAGGGGCAGTGGTCTTGATGTTCTTAGCGCTGAGATACACAAGGTCTCTTACTTCAATTGGGGGTCCAGAGCTTTTTTTCTTGTTAGCAAAATCCTTTTATACTTGTACTGCTCTTCTCAGGTTCTTGGCGCATTCTTCTTGGCACGTGTGGATGTTGCTAACCCAGTCTCGTCCTTTGAGGTTGTTGGCTTCCTCTGTGGGGGGGGCATCCCATGTGGGGTTGAATCTGTAGTTTTCTTTGAAGGGGGACATACCAGTGGAGCTGTGGTCCTGGTTGTTTTACGCAAACTGAGCCATTGGTAAGTGGGTTACCCAATTGTTCTTTTCCGAGTTAACGTAGCATTGTAAGTACTGTTTGAGGACCTGGTTCAATCTCTTGGTCATTCTGTTGCTCTGGGGGTGGTATGCATTAGACAACAATTTTTTTATTCCCAAGTCCTTTAGGATTTGGGCCCAAAACTTAGAGGTGAATTGTGGGCCTCTGTCCAAGACCACTTCTTGTGGGAGTCCATGGTTCATGAATACTTGGTTACGGAATAGAGTGGCAGTTTCCTTTGTGGTTACTTTGGTTGTTGTTGGAATGAAGTGAGCCATATTGGTGAAGCAATCAATAATTACAAGGATGGCGTTGAATCCTTTTGAATTGGGTAGCTCCACAATGTAGTCCATGGAAACTGACTTCCAAGGGCCTTCTGCAATTTGAAGGGGTTGTAGTAATCCTTCTGGCTTTCCTTGCTTAGGCTTGGTACAACCACATGTCTTGCAGCCACTGAGGTATCCTTCTATTTCTGGCTTCATCCTGGGCCACATTTAGGTTCTCTGGACTCCTATGATTGTCTTTGTACACCCAGGGTGTCCTGACATGGGGGAGCCGTGATATTCCTTCAGTATCTCTAAGCGTATTGGGCCTTCTGGTACGTAGGTGTGTCCATGTAGCTGCAGGGTGTTTTCATATAGGGAGTAACCATTTTGGTAATATTGACTGTTGATATCTTTCTTTAAGTCTTCCATGATGGAGATGCAGTGCTGTTCTATATTCTGAGCTAGTTGGATTTCTTCTCTTCTACTGGCTAGCCCCAGGAATAGGAGCATTGGCTCAATCATGTTTGAGGACAGCAAGGATTTAGTGTTGAATTGTTCAATCTCTTTGGCACTAGTAAAAAGGTTGACTCTTTGGCTTAAGGCATCTGGTACAATGTTGATCTTGCCAGGATTGTAGCTGATTGATAAGTTGTAATCTGCTAGGAATAAGGCCCATCTTGCTTGTCGCTAATTCATTTGTTGTGGTTTGAAGAAGTATGTCAGGTTCTTGTGATTGATCATGATTCTCACAGGGTGGTTGGCGTCACACAAGTATCTTCTCTAATTTTTCAAGAACTGGATGATAGCAAGCATCTCTTTATTGTAAATGGGGTAGTTCAACTCAGGCAGAGTGAACTTCCTTGAGTAGTAAGCTATAGGGTGCAGCTTACTATCATGCCCCTCCTGAAGCAACACCCCCCCCCAATGCAAAGTCATAGGCGTCTGTTTCCACAATGAAGGGCTTATTGTAAACTGACATTGCCAAGACAGGGGCAGAAAAAAAGGCGTTCTTTAGTGACTCAAAGGCCAACTTGGTGGTATCATCACACACAAAGAGGTGTTTCTCGGAGGTGAGGCAGGTCAAGGGCAAGCATATTGAAGAAAAATTTTTGGACAAATTCCCGGCAGAAGTTTGCCAGTCCTAGGAAACTTCTGGCCTCCTTGCAGTTCTTAGGTTCAGGCCATGATGTCACGGCCTCTATTTTATCAGGCATCATTGCAAAACCTCCTTTTAGTAAATTTTACCCCAGGAACTCTACTTCTTCTTGGAAAAACTCACATTTCTGGAGCTTAACAAAGAGTCTGTGTTCCTTGATGTGCTGTAGGACAGCTTGAAGGTGTTCAACATGTTCCTCAGGTGTGCAACTGTAAATGAGGATGTCATCTAAGTAGGCTACGCAACACTTGTACTTGAGTCCTCCCAAGACCACGTCCACCATAGTTTGAAAAGTACTGGGCGTGTTGCACAGCCCAAACGGCATAACCAAGTATTTAAAAAGACCTTGCCTAGTCTTGAAGGCAGTTTTCCATTCATCGCCAGGCCTGATCCGGATCTGGTTAAAGGCGTCTCTCAAATCAACCTTTGAGAAAATGTTGGCTCCTGAAAGCTGGTCTGAGAGATCTTTGGCATTGGGTACAGGTATCTGTTCTTCACTGTGATGCTGTTTAGGTCCTGGTAATTGACACAAGGATGTAAGTTGCCACCCTTCTTTTTAACAAACAATAGAGGGGACAAACAAGGAGATTTGGAGACGCGTGTATATCCCTTCTTCAACATCTTGTCCAAGTACTCTCTTAAGGCAGCTTGTTCCTTCATGTTACAACTATAGACAGGTCCATGCTTATGTTGGGTTCAAGAGAGGAGGTCAATGGCGTGGTCAAACTGGCTATGTTTTGGCAAGGTGGTGGCCTCTTCTTCGGAGAAGACAGACTCTCAAGGCTTCAAACATTTTGGGATCTTGGCCTTACAGGGTTCCATGGTGATGTTGTTTAACTCAGGGGTCTTCTGGGGATTCAGGCAGGGGACCTCTAAGGTTTGGCTCTCATGAGTGACAGTCACTTGATGGTTCTTATAGTCCAAGTTCAATTGGTGGTCAACCCACCATTTGAAACCTATCACTACAGGTTTGGGAAGCTTCTCCATGACATGGAATCTGGTGGGCAGTAATCTCTCGTTTAACTTCAGGGAGACAAGCTCTTTACATTTGTGGGACAGGTCTGTTGTCTTGTTACCCAATGTTACCAGTTGGGAATTTTCCTGGATTGGTACACCAAGTTTCTCAGCTAGGCTACGTTCCATGTAGTTGAGGGTTGCCCCACTGTCTAGGAGAGCTACAGTGTTCACCTCATGGTCATTATAACATAAGGTAGTGTCAATGATAGGATAAAATTGTGAGGCATTATTTATTTCTGAGATAGCTGCTCCTTGGGTTCCATTGGAGCAGCTAGTGCAGTCCTTGGATAAATTGTAAGGTCTCATAGTTTGGGGAAGGTGGTTGTAAACTAAAGCTTTTAACCCAGTTATATTTATGTTAGTCAAATACAAAAATGTAGGTAAGGTTTGTAGTAACAACTGGACTAGGACTCCTAGAAGCTTATAGGAAGTAAAATAAGGGCTGAGATGGTTGATTAAACCTAAGAAAATAAAATAGAGTCCAGTCTTAATGACTGATGACTTGGTCAAAAAATCAATTTCTAAGTCAGGGAATTGCTCACCACTAGTTGGAGGATTAAAACTATCAACAATCAAATTGTGGGTATTACTATAGAAACTACCTAGCTGATGAAATAAAAAGTCAAAGGGAATCATAAGATCAAAGATAAAAACTTAAACTAAAATTGGAAATGAAACACAAGCCACAAAACCTAACAAGTACCTTTTTGGGGTGCAAGTCAAACAATCTCAACTTAAGTTGAGATTGGACAAAACTCAGGCCTTTTTTTTAGATCTGAATTGAGGTGAGAAAAAATGGAGAAGAACTCTAACCAAAGGTGGTTAGGAAGACTTGCTGTGAAGAGAGACAGAGAAAACATGGTTCTATATACATTTACTTTTAAATAGTTAAGTAGAAAACAAAGGGAAAGTAGGAGACACAGCAGACTGCTTGACATGCTTGGTTTAAGCAAGAAAACAAACAGGAGATTGAAGAGTGGGCAAGAAGACGGAAAAACAAGCTCTGAAGTGCTGGCGTAAGCCACTTTGAAAAATGCAAAAGGTAAAGAGTTTGGATTAATCATTGCTAACCTTAGCAAAAAAGATAGCGGGTTTGAGAATTATCTTGAATGAAAGGTAACTTTGAAAAGATGAATTAACCGTTAATATAGATAAAATTGACCAGTAGAGCAAGGGAATGAAAGAAAGAAGGTGATTAGGTGTAAATTTGTTTGTGAATCAACCAAAGCCTTGGATAACTGGTCTTAGTGATCCTAAAAATATACTAGCAGCAATAATAAAAGAAAGGGCATCCTGACATAAATGGCCACTCTGGTGGCAATAGAAGCATAGTCCACTTCTAGCGTGGCGTTGGTACTACTCAGGGGTCATGTTCAAGTGGGGACTACTTGTACCAGGAGTTTGATTGTTCCGGGGTTGGCCAGTGTGGTACCCTTGTGGTTGGCTGAAGTCCATGCCTCTGGCAATAGCCAGGAGCTCATCTTTGGGAAGGTCACATTGGTGGTGTCTCATTAGGCTGGCATGGTGTGGGTTCAGACCGTTTCTGAAATGCAAGCCTGATATGTTGTCAGGAATCTCAGCTGTATCCACCAGGCGTAGGAATCATTGTATATAGGTCTCCAGGTTGTCTCTTCCCTGGGTCAGGCGGATGAGCCCCATGTAGGCTTGGGTCTTGGCCCCAGCAGGGGTAGTTGCAGAGTTCATTCTCTCCAGGAATTGATCATAGGAAAGTATGAGGTCTGGGTCTTCCTTAAGGCAGGTCAAGAAGGTTTCTCTGGCATCATCCTTCAGTTGGGCGGCCACCATCATAACCTTCTGGGCGTTGTCTCTGAAGCTCTCGGGGTGAGCGCGGAACAAGGTGTTTATCATGATCATTCCTTTCCTGAAACCAGCCAAGTCCAATTTTGGCAGGTCAGGAAAGATTATGGGGGAAGCAGTATTCTGGTTTGAGGTGGAGATGGTCACGGTCTGGACTTGGGATGGCTTGGCAACAATTTCTTTTTGGCATTTGTTTGTTTCTTGTTTCTTGGTCAAATACTGTCTTAGGTAGTAAGCTGAGGTCATAAATAAAAGCATACAAGATGCCCCTATAATCAAAGAAGAATAGGGGCCCAGGGTTACTAGTTTAGATATGGTTGACATACTGTCACGGCCCATACTAGAGTCCGGCTGGACTCCCACAGGGGAGGCAGGCCGGGCCTGAAAGGCCATGTACACAATAGGCACTATGTGGACCAGGTAGTTTAGAGCAGTGGCTAGGGGGCGCCAACTCCCAGTATGGGGCACAACTTGATTGGCCAGCCCCAATACTGTGATATAGACAAACCCCAGCTTGCTAAAGTCTTGGGTGGGAGGCGCGTCAGGGAGAGGAGGGGCAGTTGGAATATCCTTCATTACTGGTGGCAGATCCAGGTGATGGGGATGGAAATACTCCAGGTCAAGGGCACGGGCAGTTTGGCAAGGACAACAGGAGTATGGCCGGGAGGATATGGGTATGCAAGTTTGTATTGAGTAGTGGATTCACAAATGGATGCAAAGAGAATAATTAAATTTGAGCAAAAATAGACAATTCCTGCAATAAAATAATAATTTCTAGGCATAAACTCGCTTTATTAAGATGTCAACAGTGAGGAGGGCTTCTCCCCCTCACTACTTATACTTACTGAAGATTCTGTGGCCTTTTGTGCCACCAGAGAACTGATGGCATCATTTGAAGTTGGATTTATGATTTTAACCGGAATTTGCATGCTTGGCCAAGAGGGTGAGATCTCATTGGCTGCTATAACATGAACCTTTTGAAATTTGCAGCATGGCAAGTTGTTACAGTTATTTTTAGCTCCCACAATGAATCATTTTCTGATTGCGCGATCGAACGATCACGCTCCCAATGTGTCATTTCCCGATAGGTAGGTGGCCCAAATTTGATAACAGGCTTGATGCCAGGGATTTGAGGCTTGTGTGCCTCTCAAATCCCAGGCCATTTGCTAGTCAAAAGAGGGGGGTATTTTGCCCTGGAAAGTGCTTTGCGGGGGTTTCCAAGCTGCATGTTTCATCAACTATAAAGAGGCCAGCTGACTGTCCAGGGCAATCTGGGCCCTGACACTGGCAGTTTGCTTGCAGAATCCTGCAGGACGGCTAAGGGTTTGGGTCCTGGCGGACTGGTAACAACTTTATCAATCAGTAGTGGGTTATTGGATTCCCAGTCCATGGGTCTGGCGGTCCGCAAAGGGTTTTGTCCAGGGTTTGACTCTGGTTCCATATTTTGAGATTTAGGAGCATCCAAATTGTCATTCCTGACAGGTAGGGCTGCTTTGGTCAAGCACTGGGCAGCCACAGCCAATTCTGGCTCCTGGCCAACCCCATCAAAGACTTATTTAAAAATGTTTATATATTAAGTTATTCTGTTCTATCAGTAGCAGCCAAGAGCCGGAAGCTAGCCGGGGCTGAGCCAAAGCATCCCTAGTTACGGGGTTGTGGTGGACAAAATCTGAGTGAATTTCAACTTTTGGATAGCAAATAAGATTTAGCCAGAAATTGTGGGTCCCTCCAATGTGGAGAGCTCAACTTTTTCATCTAGATTCTGGGTGGGATGAGGTGGCATCCTTCTGGAAAACAGTGGCATACACTTGTCATCCAGTTAGGGTTGGGACAGGCACCAAAATTGGCACAATTGTGTTTGTGGCTGTGTCAGTTGAGCACAATTCATTTTGTGACCTTCATGTCACATCACAATTCATGCAGATTTGTTTTGTGTTTTTAGGGGGAAGTTCACAATTGCAACTGCCACATTTTGTGCCCTGCTCCTGAATTCACAAAACAAATCTGCACAAATTGTGATGTGACTAAGCACAATCTTATGTGGTTTTGTGTTGTATCCAATCAAAAGTATGTAAATTATTACTTTCAATTGAAATAGATATATATGTTTTTTGACTGGTGTTTAAATATAATTATCTAAAGCAAATTGTGGTATAATCAAAGCTATCATTGTGAGATAATGACAGATAAAGCTTTAATAAATTTTAGTTAAAAATAAGATACAACAACTGAACCTGCTCTAATATTACATCCTGTACCTTAAACAAAATGACATCATCTGTTTCATCCTTGAGAACCATTCTAATTTTACATCCTGTGCCCCTTCACAAAATGAAATTATCTGCTTCATATTTGAAAACCACCTTCCCTTTATATTTTGTGCTCTACACAATGGAGTGAGGAACAAATTGTGACCTACTCCAAAAGTTGTGACACAAATCTATCCAGATTGTTTTGTGAACCAATTCAAAACATCCAAAAAAATGGTTTTGTGACACTGTGTTTGCACAATTGCTTTTTCCATCCCTACCCTACATCCAGTGAGAAATCAGGGGCTGAAATATAGGACAAGTGGTGTAAACAATAAAAGTATGGCCAATACAATGTATTTTATAAGTTAAAGTTGATATATATTTTTAAAAAAAATTACAATACAATTTAAAAAGATATGATCCTGCCCATTCATAGATAGGATCAGATCAAAAATAGATCTTTGATGTTTCAAAAAATGGGCTTATTCCAGCAGAATCACATGCCACTCGACTCCCCTAGAATTGGGCCCAGATTCAGCTCGTAAAAGCTTTATTATAGAACAGCCATCAGGTTGAATCTGCCACAACCCTAAGCTTACCCAATTGGAGCTTGGGGTCAAACATCGTGGAATGCATGTCAAAGACCAGCCATATGATTGGTTGATTAAAATATTTGGGGTAAGACTCATAAAAATAGCATCATTCATGCTTTCGCTTGAGTTGGCTGGGATCGGGCTCCCGATTCTCTCCCATATCAAATATAAATGCTATTATAGATTCTCTTTTTCGATTAGATGTGGTGGGAAATTAGAAGCTAAAGGCTGGGATATTTCGCCATAAGCTTAATATTCATGAACTTGAATTTATGAGACTGAAAATCCAAATCGAGTCAGACTCGACTTATCTTTGCCAAGTGGCTAGGTTTAATTGCGACAATTTATATCACTTGACTTCACTAAGCTTTGTCCAGCCTCAAATGCTTATGCTTTGAGAGGTATAAGTAATCAGTGGCTACTCTCTTTCAATCACTTTTGGTTCCAACTTGGTGGCTATTTCTGTGTCTACATAAACAAATCTTTTAAATAAAACAGGCAAAAAACTATTTAAATATTTAAATCTGGTGGCAAACATTACTGTAGTTTGACTATAGAATTTAGGTAGATATATAAATTGGGTTTTCTTAACTGACTTATTAGATCTTTTACTAGGTTATTAAACTTTTTAAACTCAACACTGGCATGTTCTTTGGAGGTATTGTTGAACCAATGACAAGCAATAATAATGAGCTCCCAAGAGAGAGTTCCTCCAATTTTCCTCTTCCAACTTCACTGCCTGTAACCAGCGAAGCAAATGCTATAAGAAAAGAAGTAATCCATAATTATTTTGAAACTGCTGAGGCCTCAGATGGCGGAGAAGAGCCCACTCTTTCTGACTCGGATTCTGATTTTGATGATTCAGATGCAAACTCCCCTCCTTCTGTTCCATTATATCCCTTTCAGAATCAAGTTGGTGGACATGCCTCCCTTCTGAGGTTTTCAGAGCGGGCTTTATGTAAGCCTTTGATGAAACATGAAAAGGCCATGTACGAGCACTTCGAGACGGAGACTCCTGAGATATTGCCGTTTATATCAAGCTATTTAGGCGTCATCAACGTCACTTTTGCTAAGCAGGACGATGAAGTTACTCCAGTAGTGCTTTTTGAAAAAAACCAGCATATCCTCCCTGATGATATTTTAAAACGCTTCCTCAGCTCTTCTGTGCCATCAGAAGAAGCACACACCGAGTCACCTGGGGTGACCAAGGTTAACAAAAAACTCCAAGAGCAAATTTTCCACGAGGCATGCTCTCCTAGGTCTGGGAGGAGAAGAATACGTAACCATTCTTCAAAAAGGGCTGAAAGACGTCGCCCTAAGCAATCCCTTCGTCGTCATTCTTTCAGCGAGTCCAACTCCGAGCTTGCAAAGCCCCCATCCAAGCCTTCATTACTCCAGGTCAAGAAGAGCGATGTCCGCCTTATATCATCTTTTGAAAGTGATCATCCCCCATATGATACTTCGGATGAAGAGCTAGTTAATAATCGCCTTGATAAGATCAAGATTTCTGCTCAGGTCACGCCAGGGGCTCCAACTGCCACGTCTAAGGGTGTCTCTGTCGAAGAAGATTCTTTATTGTTTCACATGGAGGACATTGAAGAAGCGCTCCCTGGAAACTCATTACTACCTTCCCTCACTCCTTGTGCTCCCACCCCTCCTCTTAACCCCTGGTCTATGGAAGTATATCGTTCTACTATGGACAAAATGGCTACTTCCAGCACTTCTAATGCTAGTCATCAATTTTTGCTTATTAATGATCTTACTTATAAAATGCAAAAACCTTGCGTACTTGATCTTAAAATGGGTACTCGCCAATATGGGATTTATGCGTCTAAAGAGAAGCGAGAAAGTCAAATGCGAAAATGTGAAAAGTCAACTTCTAAATCTCTTGGGGTTCGGGTGTGTGGTATGCAGGTAAATCATTCACTTTGGTCAAAGCTAACTTTTTAGATTTATAAATCTATAGAAGAACGATATGTTTATCGCGACAAATACTACGGGCGCAAGCTTTCTGCAAATGCATTTCGGGAATCACTAATTGATTATTTGCATGATGGCGATAAACTCTTAGTACATCTTCTTCCTAGCCTAATCGGAAAGCTTCGAAAGTTGTTTGATATAATTCGCTCTCTTCGTGGATATCGATTTTATGCTAGTAGTCTCCTTCTCTTGTATGATGGAGAGCCCACTTCCCCTTTACATGGACACATCGATATAAAGATAATTGATTTTGCCAACTGTGTCCATGCTGCTATGTTTGATCCAGAGTCAGGTCTAGTGGGAACTATTTACCCTTTTCCAAACTTTCCACCTTCTTCTTTAGGCCCAGACCATGGATATCTAAGAGGTATAGCCACCCTTCTCCAAGAACTAGCTGAGTTGTGGTATCTACATGCTTCTCCAGAAGACCAGGAGTTATATCACAATGAGGTGCTTGTCGAAAAAGATTTCCCTGATGCATATTGAAGTTTAAACCTACTTTGGGTTTCAAGAGCTTATTTTGCTCTTGTATACATGTGTATAGATGCTAACCCCTAGCTATACTTATTTACTATCCAGCTCTGAGTGGGACTATGTATCCCCTGATATTCAGCTGCTTTCATGCTTACGCATTTTCTAACTGTCTAACTTCACCTGTTCTCGTTTACCCCAAGCTGTTTCTGCACTTTTTAAAGATCTAATAAAAAAGATTTGCCTGTCATTCATCCAAAAGCAATATATTTTGATTTCTACTTAGTAATTGAGACAACACCTCGCTTTATGTATCGAATCTACTCTTGTAAACCCACATGCAACTTTTGAGGGAAAATCAGATTAAGCCTTGAAATTTATTCAACTCTAAGTGCTTTTAATCAAGCTAAGGTTCAGGCACATATTGTCACCGTAGTGTCATTTTTGCCTGGGATAGATCGCCTGAAGAAAAAGAATGGGAAAAGGAAAGCAGCAAAACCTTTGAAAGTATTAGATGATTTGAATTTAGTCATTGACAAAAAATGAGTTAAAGCTGCCCCTGTTGATGATGAAGGAATTAACCTGCATCCCCCTGAATTTTGCCTGAATAATTATGTGTTGAAGATTACAAGATATCACTACCCAGTGCTGGTTGACCGGCCAGTTGCCCAAAAATATCAAATTATGATGTCATTGACGCTTCGGCAGAGGTCTCCAACTAAGAGGTGAAAACATTTCCGGCCAGCTAATCAGATTTGAGTTTGTCTCTCCTAGTTGAGTTATAGTCCCCCCATTTCCCCTCTGAAAACTTGTTTTCAGATAGTTTCACCTACTATCAATAAAGTCATTCCCTGATGGATGAAAGCTACTTTGGGGTCAAAATACCCCCTTCTCAAGCCATGGCCTCCACCGTCTTGGCATGGTTGAGAAAAGTCTCTACACAGGACCAGTAGGTTTTGTATATCTTATCTCAAAAACACTTCTTTTTGGTGGCCCATTTGCACCTCCTGTTTTCTGTGCCGCTCATCATCTTTGTTTCCTGTTTTATTCCCTTCCTTTGTAGATTTGTAGGTTTAAAGCTTCAGTGCACATCTCTTTTCTCAGTTCTGATTTTAGTCTGGGCAACTTATCCCCACAACTTCTATTTGAGCTCAGATCTAATTTACACTACTCTAACACATATTTAAACTTTAAAATTACATACTTTAATTTCCCACCTCAAAGCATTTTTGAGATGGCCATTTTGAGTCTATTTGTAAACTTATTTTTAAATATTAATAAAATATATAACTTACTATGAGGACTTAAAAATGTAAGTTTTAAAATTGATTAACTAAATTTATCTGTATTTAAAGTATTGATTTAAAAACTGATCTCAGACAAGTATCAGATAACTCTTTCCATCTCTTTACTCCAAATAAAATTAATACTTTGTCGTAACTGTGCTGTTTTAGTAGAGTTACAAGAGGAAAAATATTTGGAAACTAGATAATGTTCTTTATTGAGAGATAAGTATTATATAGTCATTGTGAATCATGGATAACAGGAACATGATTGTGTTGATCACTCAGTTGGATGGTGAAGAGGATAGCTTGATCCTGTTAATGAGTCAAGTGCCAAAATGAGGTATCCACCGTGGGGGATCAGCTTCTGTTCATGTTGTTGGATTTGGAAATTTGAGTCAACTTCCTAGTTTGGCTTTGAGTCACTGGGCAGTCAGGTTGTGGGTCACACACCCGCTTAATCAGAACCTTGCTGGCAGGTCAAGTCTGCTGTTTCAATAACTTAAAAAATTTAAACTTTCTTGTTTGACTTTTTAGTGATCCCCTTTATACTCAAAATATTCTTGACTTAAATGGCAACCTTTTAAATTTTTCTAATAATGATGCAACCTACAGAGAAGAGTGACACAGTTGTTTTCATAATTTCAGGAATAAATTGCCCCAAGCGCAGTAGACAAAGGGGAGAAAGCTGGGAAAACAATTAACAGGGTTGGCAGATTTGAATCAAACCATTGTTTGGAAGTGGGTTATAGCTGCTCTGGCTCATTTTGAAATTTCCCTTGAAAAGTTTGAATTAATCAAATTAAGTAGGGAAAGTGTTTGAGTTGTGCACTGTCAGAA
>QTSX02005735.1:0-148719 GCA_014839935.2 Entomophthora muscae | reverse complement strand
TTTACCATACACTTTATTTAACGTTGTCTTCATTGGACTTAAGTAAAGGGAAGTGGGTTTTATACCACTCATCTGGTCTTCCTTGGAAGAGACTAATGGCAGCTTTTTGCAAAGCACCAGTGTTTCATCCTTTGGTCACAGGCACTTGGAGGGGAACAGGAAGAGGGGGAAGGGATCCAGGAACTTTGGCTTGTCATTGGGCATGAGAATTCATCAGAGCAGTGGCAGTGGTTTGACTTAGGGAACATTGGCTAGGGACCTGGTGGGGGAACTGGATCAGTGGCATCTGGTCTCATCTTCATTGTGGGTAGATTTCTGGGTGCTGATTGGGAGCTTCTATTAAAAACAGAGAATTACATTGGGGTGCAGTTATTGCATGGTTGGGGAGGGTATTGTGGTCAAATGGTTAGTAGTTATTTTTAGCCTCTTGAGTAGTGATATCCTCTATCAATATAAATAAGTGGGTGTTTGATGTTTGGATGGATTGATTGTCTGAATTTAAAGGAAATGCTCAGGATTTTTAATACTCTGGTTAGGGGCAGGCAGAAAAGAAAAAGAAGTGGCAGCAGGAACAGAAGCAGAAGCAGAAAGAACCAAAGAGGAAGGGGCCAGGCCAGGAACAGGAGCTGGTACAACAGTTATGTTGTTGACTGGGGATGGAGCAATCCCAAATGGTACTGGGTTTGCTCCAGTACCCAGCCAACACTCTTGGCTGTGGCTTGGGAGCCAATCAGTTCCTTTATATACCTGGAGCTGGTGACTTCCAAGTTGTTGGGGGCCACTAGTCCCCCTTGGGCCAGCTAATTGGCTGGTCCTGGTTGTGATTTTGGCTGGGGCCATTTGCTCCTGGCCTAAATAGGCCAGAGCAATTAGACCAACCTCTTGATTGCCCTGGTGGCTTGACAGGGGTTTGATTCCCCTGGAGAGCTTTTGCAGCTGCCCATGCAGTTGCTTTCTGGGCACAGATGCGGGTTCAAACCCTGTCTGGTTCACTTTCACTTGCTGGCCTTTACAGTGGCAATTACGGTATTTATCATAATCAGTGGGTCTCATATGTCATGTTTTTGGATTTTGGATTCCTCATACCTAGGAGAATCTATTTTTTTTAAAAAAAATGGTCAAAGACAGCTTTCTTTTTTCCAGATGAGCCAGATTCTCCATATTTTTTAATATTTTTTTGACAAAAAGTCAAATTCAAATTCAATTCTTATCTTGTTAATTTTGAAATTTGAATGAAAAATAGTTTTTATTTAAAAAATCTAAAAAATATATGTCTGTGGATGTGTATGGAAACAGTTCCAGAAAAATTGTACCCTAGACAGTTTCCTGGAATTGTTTCCAGATATGAGATGAAATGCTACTTTTTTTATAAAGCAGCAATTGTTTCAGATCATCTGCAGCCCTAATCAAGGGGTTCTTTGTAAAATGGACCAAGTAAAGCTGGCGTGGTACTTTTTATACAGGGCCTCTGAGGTCAACTCAGGGGAGTTCTCACCAGAAGGATTTAGTAGGTTGTGAGAGGGGAGGTGCTAACTAATAGCACTTATGGAAGGAGGCATACATGGGGTCTGTCTTGTATACCAGATAAGAGGGTGGAGGATAGAGGAAGGAGGGTGTGTTCTGGAAAGGAAAACAGATAGTTTATAGCACTTACTGTAGTGCAACACTATCTTAGCAATACAGTAATCTATATAAGACTTCAGACTTTTTCAACAACAGCTGCAGTTGTATCAAAGCCTGTGCTCAACCATTGCCAACAAATTACTATTTCCCAAGGATACAAGAGATACAGCTAGGATTGAGACAATAGTTTTATTGATGGGCCTAAACAGGAGGAGATTGAATTGCTTGTAATAATAGAACTGTGAGGGTTTTTATACACAATTCTATGAAAAGGAGATGATGGGAGAATTATGTTTAAGTGAGATCAACTCATGATTTTGAATCAGAAATATATTGTCAGAGTATGATTTTGAAAGCTGGAATCAAGGGCTTGCAGCTGACATTAATTTGGGCTAAAATGGTTCAGTATTTGCAGAAATATAGGCAACCAAAGATGGTAAAGGAGAAACAAACAAATAAACATAAGTCTTGGCATAAATATCAACAAAATAGGAAATATCAGTTGAGACTTAAATTCTCAGTCCTGACAATCTATATCTGTGAAGATATTGGTAGAGTATCTATAGTACATACCAAGGTCAGATAACTCACAGCAATAATGATATTGATAAGGGGAAACTTATGGGAAAGCTTTGAGTATGGATTTAAGAAGAATAGAAGTATATTTTATTAAATAATACTTTAGACTTATATAGCTTGCACTGTGGCAGGGAATTAAGTCAGATCAAGGATAAGGGAGGTCATGTGCAGGTTGGATTTGAGTTGCTGGATACCTGGAAAAGTCATGTGATATTGGTTTGTTGCCATTTCTGGAATTTTGGACTGAATATTGGATTGGTACCAAAATGGGCAATGACTGGATGTTAAGTGTGTTGTCAACAGCCAGAATACCAGTACATCCAGCTCCTTGACACACTCCTCCCTTAAGGGGTTACTCTGGTACATCAGGAGAGGGCTTTGTCTTGACGGCTGTTGCCTGATGTTACTGAAGTTGTTTTCTGGTGGGTACTAGCCAAGTCAAGTGATCCCCTTTGCTGATGAAAAGGCAGGATCTGTGGTACTTTTTGATGATAGGGTCTTTGGCGCCTTGGAACTTGACTAGGTAGGTGTTTCTGTCTGGTCTGTATTTGACAATCATTCCCAGTCCTTGGTGTACTGAATCCAGCTTCTTTCTGTTTCCAGCAAGGATCCAGACAGGGGAGTTGACTGGGAGTGGTTCCTCTGCAAAGGTCACCTTTTGTGCTTTGAGTCTCTTGTTTTCTGCTATCTTAGCTTTGAGGCATATGTGTTGTAGCACTGGGCATGTTTCACTATAAGGGGTTTCCCCAGGGGAATCTTTATATGTGGTTGGTTATTGTAGGTGACTATCTCTGGTTTTTACCCATAAGTTAGTTCAAATGGTGAATATCCTGCCCCTTGGTTAGTGCGGACCCAGGATACTAATAATGCCTATTTCACGTATAGTGGCCATATGTCTCTGGCTTTGCCATCCATTTTTCTCTAGGATTCTGATGAGACTGTTGTTTAGGTGTTCAGCTCTGCCGTTGGCCTGTGGCCTGTAAGGTGAGGTTGTGAAATGTTTGATATTTTTTGCTTTTAGCTTTTTTTACTATGTGTCCTAATAGTTCTGTGGCTTCATCAGTTATAATGTAGTCTGGAGTTCTTTAGTTGGCAATAATTGCCTTGTTGATGAAGTGGTTTATTGTTTATGCTTTGTGGTCTTCAGTTGACCAGCAGATAGACCAGCCTGTAACAAAGTCAATGGCTAAAATTAGGGAGTGTTATTTTGCTTTAGCTTATGGGAAGGGTCCCATTACAAGCAGCCCCCAAACCTTAAACACTTCAGGGTCTGGTACTGGATTAACTGTTGGATGAGGATTCTTGATACTTGAGTATTTCTCACACACTGTGCACTTTTTTAATATGTCAATTATCTCCTGTTTAAGATTGGGCCACCATACTATTTCTTTTAAAGTGAGTTATAGGTTATTAGCCTTTGTGTGTTCTATTAGGTGATGATGTCTTAGGATAGTATTGACCCTTTGTGCAAGTGGGATGTATGGGATGTGTTTATCTTTAATGATGTGGTATACTGTATCATTTGATACATGGAAGTGTTTTTCATTCCTTACTAATGTATCATGGGTTAGTTGGTGTGTTGAGGGGTCTTTTCCTTTAATATTGTACTTGGTGTTATATAGGTTGGGCCATTCAGGGCCCAGGTGGTCAGGATGATCCTCTCTTGGCTGACATAGCCTAGAGAGAGCATCAGCTATGACAAGCTCTGCCCCCCTTTCATATTAGATTTCCAGATTGAGCTGTTCCAGCAGGGACATCCATTTGGCTTTTTGCCTTGATAGTGTATTCTGAGCTTTGAAATAGATTTAGGATTTATGGTCAGTTAGTACAAAAACGCTTAAATGTCCTTCTAGATAACATCTTCATTTCTTACATGCATGGTATATTGCTAGCAATTCCTTGCCAGATATGGGACACCTCTGCTCAGTGTTGGTTAGTTTTCTACTTTTGTAACATACTGACAGGAAGTCTTGCTGCCCTGACTGGCAAATGTGTAGGACTGTGCCAATGGTGGTGTCACTGGCATCTAACTTGAGCTTGTAGCACCTGTTGTTATTAGGGTATTGCAAGATTGGTGCTTCAATCAAAGATTGTTTTAATAGTTGAAAATTCTTGTTGAATTCTGGTGTCCAGATGAATTTCTTTTGGCATTACCCTTAGTTAATTCATTGATTGATGCAGTGAGTTTCCTGCAGTCTTTGATGTATTTCCTTAGGTAAGCTACCATTCCAAGAAAGCATCTAACTTGTTTAATGGAGGTGGGGCGTTGCATTTTGTTTATGGCTTTTATTTTGTATGGATCTGCTTTGATGCCACTTTCAGAGAGAATGTGGCCCAAGAACAGGAGTTCCTTTTCTATAAATTGGCACTTACTTGATTTTGCATAAATTTTGTGCTTTGCAAGTTGATTGAGTGTCTTGCGGACATGTGTGAGGTGTTCCTCTTTTGTTTTTGAGAATATGATGATATTGTCAAGGTAGCATAATGTATTTGAGAGGCCATTAAGCGCTTGGTTCATCATGGTGACAAACATTGCATGAGCTTGGTCATCCCAAAGCTCATTACTCTACACTTAAAGAATCCAAATTGCATTTGGAATGCAGTTTTTGGGATGTCCTTTTCCTTCACTTCAACCTGGTTATAACCTGAGGTGAGGTCAATTTTGGAGAAAAGTTTGGCTCCAGAGAGTCTTGCAAACAGATCCTCTATGAGTGGAAGGGGATATTTATTCTTTACTATTCTTGATTTAGTGCTCTGTAGTCAGTTACTAGATGCAGAGTGCCTTCCTTTTTCTTTACAAAGAACACTGCTGCCCCCATGGGGATTCAGGCGGGCAAAATAATTCCTTGGCTAGGTTGTACTCTATGTGGGTTTTGAGGGTTTTGGTCTCCATGGGGGAGAGTCTGTAGAGGGGTGTTTGTTTAGGCATGGCTTTACATAGGTTGATGTCATGTTTGACCTCCCATTCAGGGGATAGGTCTGTTAGCTCTTCCTTGAATACATGAGTGTATTTATTTAGGAGTTCTGCAAGCTCTGGGGATTGTATTTTTGCTGTTTGCATGTTATTGAATTTGGTGTACCTCATTATGTGGAGCATACTGTCTTTAGTTAGATGTTCCAAGTTGTCCTGATTTATGATTTGGACAAATACTGTGTTCCTTAGAATGAAGTTTTTGGGTTCTTTGAGGATGTTAAAATTGACCCCATTGTGTTTGATGGTCATGGTCTTTGTTTTGAAACATACACTGGGGTTCACTTGGGTGAACCAGTAC
Source organism: Entomophthora muscae (assembly GCA_014839935.2). NCBI lineage: Eukaryota > Fungi > Entomophthoromycota > Entomophthoromycetes > Entomophthorales > Entomophthoraceae > Entomophthora > Entomophthora muscae. The sequence continues at coordinate 143,245 of QTSX02005735.1, read as the reverse complement.
ACACCTGCTACAATGTTGTAGTTTATGTTGTTCATAACAAGTCCTTTGATGGACATTTGTATGCCTTGAGATTGATTCTGAAGGGAGTTGTTTTGACTTCAAGTGGAACTTTTGATTTGTCTGCCATTCTGGCATATTTGAAGTTGGATTTGACAACTGATATTTTGTATTTGGTTACAAATGGTTTGATTACCATGGTGTTTTGCACACTAGCGTCAAATAAAATTTTATGTGTAGTGATATATAAGTTCATGGGTAGACAAGAAGTTGTGAGAAATCTTTAATTTTTAAATTCATAAAGATAAAAGATTGTGGGACATGTGGGATGCGAGAAGCAAAGTTTGTGCCTTGATACAATTTCTTGTTGGTTAGGGGGGAGACAGGGGCACTTAAGCCTGTTCCCCCTCCTCTTTTCCCAGTTCCTCTGTTTTCAGACCTTTGAGGTCAGAGAATGTGGGTCCAGATTCATAGTGGGTTCCTGTTTCAGCATTATATACTTTGGCAGTGTCCTCCTTCTTGGGATGGAAGCAGTTTGTATTCTGGCTGCAATTGTCATTGTTTCAATTAGAGTTGCTGTTGTTATTATTGGTGTTTTGGAATTTATTGCCATTGGAATTCCCTCTGCCATTTCTGTTGGAGGAACGTTTGCTGTTGTGTGCATCATATTCCATATTTGCGCATTTTTTCTGCGCACTTGTCTTCTGCAATGAGCGCAGGCATGGAGGTGTTGGCCTCTGGATGGATGAGGGCAGCAAATGAGGGTTTCATTATGTTGATAAATGAGGCTCTTTTATGCATGTTTTCAGCTTGTGCTGGGCTTTGGATCTTGCAATGTATCTTTTCAAATTCATTGGTGTAAGCTGTGACAGTGGTCTTCTGAGGAAGATTACTGGGCTGTATTGCAATGTCTTGGAGGGATTCAGTGACACAGAAATTGTGGGTGATGTCTGCTTTGAACTCTCTCAAGTTGTTAAGCTGGTTATCAGTTTGTGAGCCAACCCAAGTGACCAACCAGTTTGCTGCGGCCTTGTATAGGCGCTTGCTGGCTTCCTGGACCCATTTCTCATGGGGGATGCAGCTGGCACAGAGTTTTGAAGCTGAGTGGTCCAGCCAGTTAACAATGTTTTCTTTGTTTTTACCAAAGAACTTGTTGATATGAATGTACTTGATGTTGGTAACTTTGCCTGTTATAGGTGGTTGTGTGTTTGATTGTGGTTGTAGATAGCAACTGTATTGACTTATCTTGGCACATGCTTTGGGCATGACCAGTCCTTTGAATATGATGCATTAACTAGGTATATCTTTGTTGATATAGTGGGTTCAGAAGTGCGTTTTCCAGGTATCCTGAGATGTAGCATGGTTTAGTACATGAGCAAAGATGGGTGGTTTCTGTTCAGTCATTCTTTCTTTTATGGGCGTGGTCAAAAAACTGTAGCTGCTACCAGTGATGAGGAGCAACTGTTGGGGAAGCTTTAAATATGGATTTAAGAAGAAGAGAAGTATATTTTATTAGATAATACTTTAGACTTATATAGCTTGCACTGTGGCAGGGACTTGATTTGGATCAAGGATAAGGGAGGTCATGTGCAGGTTGCATTCAAGTTTCTGGATACCTGGAAAAGTCATGTGATATTGGTTTATTACCATTTACGGAATGTTGAACTGAATATTGGATTGGCATCAAACTGGGCAATGACTGGATGTTAAGTGTGTTGTCAACAACCAGAATACCAGTAAATCCAGCTCTTTGACAGTATTCTATAACATAAGTTATGGGGAACAGATAGGGCTATCTGGAACTTGATCTTTCTATCAGAAGAATGGGAGGTGGCAGGTATAAACCAAGGTCTCCTAAGTCCACAAGAGGAGATGGAAGAGATAGCACTTGTGGTTGGGATTGGGACACTAGCCTAGTAGGGATGCTAATGTAGAAGGAGGACTTTCCTGTCACCTTTGATCTCTGCAACAGGAACAGCAGGGGCTTTCAGAGGAAGGGCCTGTGTAGAGGACATTATCTAAATAGTAGTAATGTCTAGTCAAGTGTAAAGTGCAATATATGTCAACAAGTAGAGGTAAAAGTGGGTCTTGTTTATTGTGTGTGATGAGGGACTTATATATGTATCATTATTTACTTGGATAAAAGCAGGGAATCAGCTTAAGGGAAAAGCATTGATAGTTTCATAATAGAGAATACAATAATAGCAGGGCATTGATAATATATGGTCAAGAGGATCAGGTACACATATAATTTACAGCATAGAGAATCCAGAGGTTTCAAGAGGTTCAGTTATCAGATGAGAGGGTTCCATCATCAGACTAGAGGATCTAATAGCTGTAAAACTTAGGTAGTGCACCTTGAATAGTTCACATAAGATAGTGTACTTTAGACTTCACCTTTGGTAGTGCACATAAGAGTTTTCACCTTAGAATGCTATTTTCTGGCATCACCGCTGGAATTAATTAATTATGTGACTGTATGAATATAAGTGTTTTTTTTTCTGAGAGGTGATAAAGCTTAGTTGATTCCCAGAGGTGGTGTTTTCTGAAAATTGAAAAAGCTTAGTCAATTTTCAGAGTATATATAGATTTTATAGTTCTAATCAACTCCTAAGAGTTGAGTTCTACTTCTAAAGTTATTTTGACGTATAAATAAATATTTTTGTATTTTATTTATGAATGCACCTTCTGTTTGGTCTGCTGTGCTTTGTGCCAGTAAATCTGATTTTTAATCATATATTTACTGGATGTTGGGAACATAACCCACATGTTGCTTCCTCAAATACTCATAACATACCTTTCATAAAAGCTGATACTAGGAGTTTTGCTATGAAAATTGAGATTAAGTTCTTTCCAGGTTTTCAATATCCAGAATTTTATTCTGAGAAAAACTTGTTGCTCTCTCAAGCTATCTGTTTGGGTGTTCTTTGGCTAACCCCATGAGTTACTTTCTTGCAACCAAGATTACCTTCCCACCTGCTAACATATTGTTGCAATTGAGATTCCCCTCTTGCCTGCCAACATATCTCATGGTACCAGGGGGCGCTCAATGAGTTGCCCCATGACGTATCTAACAACATGAAACAATCTGAAGACAAGGTTAAATTGTGGGCACTATCTCCTAATTAGGAGTGCTACCAATTTGACTTCATTGATCCCACACAAGTTATTCCTTGGCTCCAAATCTTACATGGAACTTGCCACTGTGCCACCCTCTGGTGGCCTTGTGGCTTCCCCTTATAGTATATTAGTCACAATACCAATTAATAAAACTTATTCTATTCTATTTCTCTTGTCCTTTATATTGAACTATTGCCTTCCCCAATCAAATACTGAACTATCATTGGTTCAGTTGCAACAGTAGTAGCAGCAGTAGGTTCACAGCCTACCTAAAAGAAAATTCCATCAAGAAAGGACAAAGTATGGGCCGTATGGCTACTTCACACCAGGAAACCTTCCTCCATATCCCTAATGGGGACATCCCAAGGGATACATTATCTACCAGGACCAGTTGGTACTCACAAGCGTTTAAAATTGTCTCCATCTTGGGCAACATGATGCCAGCATCACATCACCACATTCAGACCTGATGCAACACATGCTGAACCTATAACTCAAATTCTTCACAGGTGGTGTGGAGGGGGGCAAAAATGTCAGTTGACTCCACTCCACAGAAACCTGCCTCTGTATCTGTCAGGTCCCTGAGCCCATGTGAGTCACCACTGCTTCTGGGGCCTTACAGGGCCTTCTGCAATATGGTTTACCAACTGGGCCTGTCAAGAACTCAAAGTTACTTGGGCCACTTTCAGGGACGCTGCCAGATCCTGCTACAGCAAAAACTTCTCACCTATTGTAGTAGGAACCCCTCTACTTGCTATCAAGCAGATGGGCAGTGTCCCTGAATACCTTGCAGCCTGACAGAAAGCACTTGTCACAACCCCCAAAGCCATCACTGACGGGAATGCAATGCTACTCACCCTCATTATCAATGGGTTGAAGCCCCATCTCTGTAAGTGGGTTCCTGTAGGGAGCTGCACCTCTGTCAATGATTGTTAAAAGGCCATTGTAGAGGCCAACAACCAGGCCTCAATGGGATTCCAAAGGTCCAAAGATGCTCCCTCCCAACCTTTTCCTGCACTTGGAAGTGCCCACAAGCAATTAGGCTGCTACCAATCTCTTCAGCAAGAAAATGAGATCAAGTGTCCCTGCAAGGGGGAGCTTCAGTTGGCCCAGATTGAGGACTTGGGAAAATCCTAGGGGTTGTAGATACATGAGGTTCTAAACCCCACTTGACTCACATTCTCACTCTCTCCTTGCCAAGAATCCCTGCAACTACAATGTATACAAAGTGTAGACTCTAGATGTATTCCAAGTTCACAGTGACAACCCCACTGTTGCACCTTTTGCATTACAGTGCCACAATTATTTGAGATTATAGAGCACAAGATATCTGCTTGAATACAGTCATATGTGAGGATATGTAGTATTGTATCAGAGGAGCCATGATCAAATAGAAACATAATTATTGCCCAGAATTGGCTTCTGATCACGCAGAAGCACTTAGAATTAGGATAAAGTTCAACCAGATTAAAGATAAAACAAAGATAGTTCAAATATGATTTTATTGTAATTGATTGATTCTTCTTGTACCTTCTGCAAGGTTAATCTCTGGGCTGCTAGCAATGCCTTATGGGACATTCTAACACGCCCTTTATTTGGGTAATTATTAGTCTAGGTTTGGCGCTTATTGCATGTCAACAAATAGAATATCTTCATCTTCACCCAGCACAGATGATCCTTGCTGGCATGGAATAGTTTAGTTACTTCAGGATCACTTCCTACTTTCCTGGCATACCCAAAGCTTAATGCTTATTAATGTGATTAATATGGGAATTTGAGGCTATGGAGAATTGAACCCAGCACCTTGGTGCTCAATGTAAAAGTAAGGCGGCACCTGCAATAATTTTCAGTTGGTGCGGCACCGCTTGACATAAAAGTAATTTGGTGCTTTGGCACCTAATCCAATTGCTAAGCGGTGCCGCAGCACCTGTATTTTTCCAGAGTGGTATGACAACAAATCATGTATCATTAAGTACCACATTGGTGTTTATCATTGGCTTATTTAATGTTCAGGTCAGCAGACTACTGCTGATCCAATATGCATATGATTTATACTACCAATTTATGTTATTTGACAGCAGCAATTCATATCTGCAAGCTCTGTCATAATTAGCATCATTGATTTTTATACTTCTAATTTATGGGTTTGGTTGCAGAAACCCCAATCTGTGAGCTCTGTCATATTTGGCATCATTGCTTGGTCAAAATTCCCAACACCTGCCCTCTAAGCCAGTCATTTATCCAATAAAATCACCTGCTTGGCCTACCCCTTTTGTTTCTGTGAGAATACCCACAAAATTTTGGTAAACACTGGGGCCAATCACACCATGGTCAACCAGGAATTCAAAGACTCCCAACAGCTAGACCAAGTAACCAGTTGCTTCAAAGCAGTGTACATGGCTGACTCCTGTAGGATGACCATCACTCACAAGACGGTACCCTTCTCTGTGAGAATGAGAAACATTCTGGTTAAACTCTCCGGGCTAATTATGGCAGGGCTAAGCCACAATGACATTGAAGGCCTCAACTGGCTCTGACACAGCCAACCCTATATCAACTGGGACACCTCTGTGATCACATTCAACTGGAATGGGATGAGCTTCCAGATCTACCCCGTTGAAATGAACAAGTTGCTTCATGATACTGTGTTTGTCCACCTCACAGAGTCTGGCTCCTACAGCTTCAAGGGGGGAAGCTGGACTTTAATCAATGTTTGGTTGAAGCCATCTTCTCCAATCCCACTGCAGCCCCCCTTGACCATCACACCTCCACCAGCACTTGTAGCACTACTTGAGGAGTACAAGATCGTCTTCAGTGAAACATTAGACCAGATGCCTCCTCCAAGAGAAACATAACATGCTGTTCAGTTGCAAGAGTTCCTGCCCAAGGCGCGTCCCCTTTATTGCTTGATACCCAAGGAAGACAAGACTCTCTGTTAACACCTTGTGGACGCGCTCAATAAGGCCTTCATCTGCCCCTCCCTCTTGTCATACAGGACTGCAGTCTTCTTTGCAGCTAAGAAAGACTGTTTCCTTTGATTGGTAACCAACTAATGCGCTCTAAACAAGGTGACAGTCAAAAACAAGTACCCATTACCACTAATTGACAATCTGTTTGATACACTTGCAGGTGCAAAGGTCTTAAGTAAGATCAATCTCACCATGGAGTACAACCAGGTCCGCATTGCGTCTGGGGATGAGGCAAAAACTGCCTTTTGCACGCGCTATGTGTAGTTTGAGGGTTGAGTCATGAGCTTTAGAATGACCAACGCTCCCTCCATCTTTGCCATGTTGATGAATAAAGCCTTTGAAGACCTTATTGGAAAATGTGTTGTTGTGTATCTTGACAACATTATTGTCTTCAGTCAATACCAAACAACACATCTCTAACACCTTTGTTCTGTGCTCAACACCCTTTACAAACATCAGCTAAAGGCCAAGCTTTCTAAATATAAATTCCTTTGGTCAGAGCTTCTATTACTGGGGCACACTATCTCAGTCCAAGGGATAAAGCCTGTCCCTGCCAAAATCAAGGCAATCCCAAGCGTGCTATCTCCCACTAATATGGGTCAGGTGCATATATTCTTGGGCATGTGTGGGGTTCCTGTTCACCAGTCCCCAATGTGTGTCCTGGGTCATAGCCAGGGACCAGCTGGAAGGAGTTGTCATTCCCTAGTAGTGGTAGGTGGCTTGCTTGAAGCTGCTTATACTTGGCCTGCATTACTGCAGACTCCTCAATACTTTTCCTATAACTAGGCGGGCATCCCCACCATGCACTTGTACTTCAGCTGGTGCTAGTCCCTCTCTGGGCCTGTACCAATCCTTTAACAGCCTAGTAAACTCATTCCTAATAAGCTACCTCTCCCTATCTGTCATCTCAAGTGTCTATTTAATCTCTCCCACTCCTCCTGGGAAGTTTTACTAGTGGCAAACCTTTGAAAGCTTTGGCAGTAGGTGTCCTCCTCCCCTTAGCTAGGGTAGAATATATTGGATAACTCACTCATAGGGTCTATCTTCACTACTGGGAAATTTAGGCAGGGGTCAAAATGGGCTTTTATTTGCTTTCAGAAGAAAGATCCCTTTATAAACCTTCTGATATATGGCCCGGGAGTTTGGGAAACAATAAACATATGCCAATACTTGGAGACCTCCAAAAATATCTCAGACTCCTTATACTTGGTCTTAGACTCCTGCCCCTTAGTCTTGGACTCCTACTCCTTGATAAAGCTCCTGATTCTTATCCCAAGCTTCAGCTCCTTAATCTTGGGCTCCAGCTTCTTTATCTTGGTCTCCAGCTCTCTATATAGATCTAGTGACCTTATTATTCCACTTGATCTAGTCCCTAAAAAGTCTCAGATTGATCCCCATTTTATAGCTCCTTGTTTCAGTCCTGGTTTCTATCAAATCTCTGGTTTTTCTGGGCTTAAACTATCCAGATTCTTCTGCTCTATAATATATTAAACCTTTTAATTTACTTCATCCAATTAAAAACCAGCCTTTTCTGCTTCATTCCCTCATTTTTTTAGGCTTAAACCCTTCATTTACAACCCTTAAAACAATGATCAAACAGGCTTTGACCTATATCCAATCAAAAGCCAGATTGAACTTTTTTGAAAAAATGTTTAACCAAATGACTTGCTCTTGACCCTGGTTCAAACCCGGCGCTATCTCACTCTGGATAAACACTTGCTCCATGTTTCAAACAATTTTGCTGTAATTCCTGTCACGTTTCTCTGGGAAAACTTGAGCGCTTCCACTTATGTTTTACTTAAGGGATTTTCAAACCCTAATTTCTTCAATGTTTCTCTGAGTTTTCCTGCATTTTCTCATCATTTTGGCCCTTTGAATTCACCTGTTGCTTGCTTCTTGCCTCTCTTAATTATCTAGGCAAAACTCCTGACTTTGTCCTCAAAGTTTTTCTGTCCTGTTTCCAGCCACTTTGACTCCTTCTTACTCAATCAACTCCTTATAAATTTACAGTCTATTTATGTAAACTATTTACTTTTTACTTTTTTCTCATATGATATTCATCTAAATCTTTTTACCATATCTTTTTGGCAGATTAATTAATTATTTTACTGCTTCTTTCTTATTATTAATCCTACTTCCACCAGCCTGAATCCAGCATTCTTGCTCCTTCATCTGATTCTGCTGGTCCTTCTCAACCAAATTTCAGTCCCCAGATAGCCCTTTCCACTATATTGCATTATTGAATGGATCAGCTAAAACATAGTCCGTTTATGTTAAGGGCAATAGAACAATCACCCAATTGCTCACTTGTTTTGCCGCGTTTTCTATTCTATGCCTGTAAACTCATTTAATTGTGCCTAAAAAGCATTGTTTGAATTAAGAATTTAATGCACATATAGCTTGGCCTTCACTTCCGCAGCTAATAATAGATTTGTAGTATTTTAGAGCCACTTTCCTCCATTTGGCAAGGCGTGTAAAACTGGTTTTTTTCTTGCCCAAGCACTTTCCAATGTCACTTCTCCACTGCCTTCATATGACAAGTCATTTTTTGGTGCCTCTTTCCCTTGGCAATAATTAACCTGCCCCCACTATATAGCCTTCTAACATATCAAATGAAAAACCAGTTTTGTCTTATTTACTTTTATTCTTCTGTCTTAATCAAGGCTGTCACTATACCAACTACAGGTATAGTATTAAGAAAAAGAGTATTAGACTTACTAATTGTAGAATTCAGCACACAAGCTGCTATTTTTATGGCATAGTCCTTCACCTAGTTCTTTTCATGACCTTTTCAGTCCTTCAGCTAGTCCTTACTATGAACCCCTCAGGTTTCATTCCTCACTATGATCCTCCAGTCCTTCAACCAGTCTTAACTGTGATATTTTCCTATAAAATGCTTTGGTTCCATTCTCACACCCTGTTACCAATTCCTCAGACTCAGGCAATAACTCTACAAGGCTACTGGTGTTTGACTGGGCCCCTGAAAGTGACCTCCACTTGGTCCATTCAACCACATACAATCCTCATGCCTGTACAGTTGTCTTTACTCATTTAGGTGGTTAAGTCTGATCTTTCAGGCACAAAGTAACCAAATTTACCTCCCAGAGACCTGATAATTATCAAGTTCTGTAGCTGCTTCCCCAAGCAGATATCCTGATAATGCCTCTGAGAATATTCATTCCCCCAATGGTAGCTTCAGGACCTCCCCAAATCCTCCAGGAAAACACATACAAGGACACTTTACCAATCTGTTAGGTAAGATGCTTACTCACAGACTTCCTGTGAGTGCACAAGGACACATATAGATATCTCAGCTCCTCCCTTTCCTAGAAGCCAAAGTTACCTGCCAGGTCACATCACCTATTCTTCCCAACAGCCAATGTTACCTTCTGGGGATAAAAGCCATTCCCCACCCCTAGTAGACAATTTTACCTACTGGGTGGAGACTTTATCATCTCCTAGTAGCCAATGTTACCTACTAGATTCAGACACCTAACTTGTACACTAGCAGACAATGTTAACTGCTAAGCTGTATTGCCCATTCTTCCCAGCAGCCAATGTTACCTGCTGGGGAAAAGAGCTATTATCTTCTCCTAGTAGCCCATGTTACCTACTAGGTTCTGACCTCCCAACTAGCACCCTAGCAGTCAATGTCACCTGCTAGGCCACTCTAATCCCCACCCTTAGTAGCCAATGTTACCTATTGGCTGGGAACACCTAGCCAGCCCCCTGGCAGCCAATGTTACCTGCTAGGCTGGTTCAACCTCTGCCTCTAGTAGAAAATGTTATCTAATAGGCAGGCCATACCTTCCCTAGTAGCCCATGTTACCTACTAGGCCTCTATCTGTCCCAAAACTACTATTCATGGCCAACTTTCAGCATAGAGTCTTTATTGAGGTCAAATCAACCCTTGCCTGCACAGCAGCTTCCACGTAGACTGACACAGCATAGTTGCCTATATGCAAAAGTTCATCCCAAACTTTGTAGAACTAATTGCACCTCTCACTGAGCTTCTAAACACCAAACAACTCTTTCACTGAACACCTGTCAGAGATCAGGCCTTTGAGACGTTGAAGCAGAGGCTTACAACCACACCTGTACTACAATTCCCTAATTGGAATCACCAGCATGAACTCAAAACTGACGCCTCTGATAGGGCCATAGGGGGTGTGCTAAGGGTGGAAACTGATGAAGGTATCTTCCTTTCTGTGGCCTAAAAATCCAGAAAACTCACTGACTCAGAGCAGTGCTACCCCATACATGATAATGAGTTAGCAATAATCATGCACTGTGTCAAGAAATGGCATTGTTACCTGGAAGGAGCCACGTTCCCACCCCAAGTCTTGACATATAACAAGTCTCTTCAATATTCCAATACCCAGTCACACTTGACCTGACGTCAGGAAGGTTGGGTCAAAAGTCTGTCTCTGTACCAGTTGTTCATTAAACACAAACCTGGGAAGGAGCTGGTCACAGCTGACGCTCTCTCCAGACTTTATGTAGCGTCCATCAAATGAGATGGCGGCTTGGACCCAGACTGGCCTGTGCTCTACCTGCGTCCTGAGGCTACCTGTTACAAAGGCCTCAATTCTGTGACTATTTCCAAGCTGAAGGACAACAAAATCCAGTTCATCACTGATGTTGGCAACTTCTGCTGCCAGGCAGAGACAGGTGAAAAGACGCCTTACATTCCCACCATGCAACAATGAGACACAATCCTTCACTACCACCACACCTTGGGTCATTTCAAGGGATGTAAACTCTTTGAAATCATGAAGCATAAGATCTGGTGGCTCTGCATGCGCCAGGACCTCCTGAACCTTCTTGAGACGTGTGTTCTATGTGAAAAGAACACTTCCCAGCCTGCTCTTCCCAAATCCATTATGCCCATAAAATCCATGAAAGCCTTTGAACAGTAGGCTCTTGACATTGTTGGCCCCTTATCAGAGGACAAGCTGGGAAAGGAATATATCATCACATCAATTAATTATTTTACTTGCTGGCCTGTAGCATGGGCAACTACCAACCATACAGCCACTACCATTACCTGGTTCATTGGTAAGAAAATTGTGGCGTGCTTTAGACAGCCCAAACATCTCATTATTGACAGAGGGCCAGAGCTTGAGGAAAAAGTTATGAAAGCATACTGTGCCAAGAACACCCTTCAACAAGTGGTCATTGCCCCCTACCATCCTAAAGCCAATATATGTATAGAGCACCTGAATGGTTCCTTAGTACAATTAATTGCCAAGCTCTCCCAGGAGCACCCAAACGCTGCCTGGACTGAACACCTACCCACTGCCCTACCCATGTTACATGCCAGGATCAATTAAGGTGTGGGCTTCAGCCCCAGCGCTTTGGCCTTTGGGACCTGTGATGGTCTGATGGGGGTAGAACAGGGGAAGCTACTTTCACAGTTCCTGAAAAATCTCCCCTCTAAACTACCCTTACCTGAGTCAATGACAGGCCAAGGTCTGCGACATCAAACAAGAAAAGATCAAGGGGGGACAAAGTACCTCAAAGCAAGGTATGCCATAGATGACCCTGTCTACACCCTCAGTCCTAACTTGGCCAGATTGGAACCCAATCACCTCAGGCCTTTCAAGGTGGCTGCTGTCTACAACAGTCATACCTACCAGCTTGAAGATGCTCAAGAAAAAACCAAGACACTCCATCATGACTGATTGCGCCCCTGCTGCGCCATTCCCACACAAAGACTCTTTGTGCAAACCTTTCAAGATCTTCCCCAAGTTCCAATCCTGGTGTCTGACAACAAACAGGGGAAAGGTGGGGTGTTGCAAACAAGATTCCCCTCTCAGCTGCCAGAATATCTCACAATACATAGTTTTATGGCCCACCATGACATGGTAGCTTTAGAAAGTTATGTTTTAAAAACTTGGGTCAATAAAGCTACCTCTTGCTGTCAGAAAGCCACTTTGATGATCTCCCTAGGTACCCTAGATCAAAACTTATGGCAATTTAAAGAGCCCAGTTCAAAAACCCTGTCAACATGTCCCAAAATGGTTGCAAGATTGGATTTCAAATCAAGACACACAGCAATTAGTGAGCGAGCAAATCAAATCATATATCAGCTTCCAGCAATCAGTTTTGGACGTTCTTATGCTCAAATGAAAGCCCCAAATGAGGAAAATCCTGCCAAAGTATTTTTAGATGACCAACTAAGGCAAAGCGCAAATTTTGAATCTGGCCAAAAGAATATGATTAAAATTAGTCAGCTGATGTCTCAAACTTTTAGCATGGCCCCCCAGATAGAGAGACAAGGACCATCAGGAATAATCTAAAAGAATCTCAAAGACCAATGCAAATGGTATAAAAAGAATCTAGTTTCCTTTTTCCCCATTGTGATCATTCTTGGTCTGAATAATAAATAAAGGACTTCTCTTAGACTATAGTTTAAATGGCTCAGAGTTGGGAGCCCTTGGGCCCTGACTCACAGGAGGCGCCCAATGAGTTGCCCCATGATATATATAACAGCATGAATCAATCTGAAGGTGAGGTCAGATTGCAGGCACTGTCTCCTAATTAAGAGCACTGACAATTTGACACACTGATCCCTGCGCAGGTTATTCTACTTTCCCAAACCTTATATGGAACCTGCCACCCCGCCACCCCCTGGTGGCCTTGTGGCTTCCCCATATAGTATATTAGTCACAATACCAATTAATAAACCTTATTTTGTTCTATTCATTATTGTCTTTTCTATTGGATTGTTGTCTTCCCCAATCAAATACTGAACTATCATTGGTTCAGTTGCAACAAGGAAGATGTAGGTCAGACCCAGTTTGCGCCTATCTAACCCTTGTTTTCCAGCTCAAAGGTGGAAATCCACATTCTCACATCAATGAGAGAGTTCATACCAAACTTGTTTTTGCGCATGTTTTTAGGCTTTCAAGGCCTAGAGTGCAAAAAAAACCATGTGAGTAGGGAGAGTCACCTCTGTTAGTAAAGAGGGCAGGTTGGCAATCTCTAGGGGGTTCAGCCTCCAAAAGCTCACTAGAGTCAGTGGATGAAGTGTAGTAGTACTTCCGTCTACAAGGCATACTGGCTTGAGGATGGTTGCTCTGTGGAGCAGGGTATTACTCAGAGGGAGGCTCTCTCTTGGGAGGCTGAGCGGCCAGGGAAGAATCCTCAGTGTACAAGGGCTGGGTTCCAAAGTAAGTGTGGTTTGCCCCTGTGGCCTTGGAGGTGTCATTGTTAAGGATACTCCCTACTATAGAAGGGTCATTCACCTCAGGCTCATGGATATTGAGTTTGCTGAGCTTGTCACTGAGAGTAGATATGCTTTGTCTCAAGTCTCTCAGTTCAACCTGGTGACCATCTCCTTGAACAGCCTGGCGGGTGATTTCCTCAGTCTTCTTAGTGAGCTTGAAGGAGCTTTCTAAGGTGTGTGCAGCCAGGTCATTGAGGATACCCATGGTATTATCTCCTGCTGCTTAAACTCTACCCAGTGTGTCATCAATTTTTACAAGGTTGAGGTCAAGGTGTCCCATGGCCTCTTGGTGTGTAGTCAGGACCTGTTGTTGCTCCTCACAATACTGGTGAAGACTCTGCAAGTCCTGAGTCTGGCCCTGGGAATTTTGTACTAAGTACTAGAGAACTCTTTATGTTCATCCAGTGTCTTGGCTATTCTGGGTAATTCTGACTGGACTACCTCACAGACAGTGTGGTATAGCAGCTTGTAATTCTGGGAAACAAACTTATTAGACTGGTCTTCTAGCAGAGCTATACTGCATTTTACCTTATGGTAGAGAGCTGCTGTCAGTTCCAGCCTAGAGTTAATTATCTATAGTACTGAGCTATGGTCAGTAACCACAGCAGATGTGTGATTTCTCACACTCTGTATGGACTTGGCCTGAGAACAGACAGACTTAGCCAGGTCAGATACCTGGTTAGATAAGGTCTTCAGGCAAGGGTGAACTACCCCTTTCAGGTAAGATCCTATCCTGTTAGAGTTATTCACCATGTGCTGCTCCAGGGATTGGCCACAGTTGTGGCATTGAGCATTGCCCTTACGTCAGCCAGTTAAGCAGGTGTTCCATCTGGTGTCTCAGTAGACTCCTATAAAATAGGAGAGGACATGTGGAAGGGAGGTAGCTCCTGGTGGAGGTTTCCATCTTGGAGGACAGACAGGTCTGAATCACCTACTATAGTGTTACTGGTACCATTATTGTAAGTGACAGGGGCAAACTCAGGTATTAGTTGAGGCACAATGTGTTCTTGCAGAGCCCATGAGAAGTTCAGACAAGGGGTGAGCCTTGGCAGCTCAGGTATGGGCTCACTGGCAAGCCGCTGTACAGGTTGCTCAGGTGGAGACAACTGATTATGAGGGCGCTGATTGATCTGACCAGCCTGGAGGGCCTGTAGTAGCAGGGAGCTCCAAACAGAAGCTCCCTGAGCTTGCACATTCTGAGGATATTTATCCTCAGAGCCTGGTTATGACTAGATTTGGACAAGGAAGGGCTTGGGTCCAACGCAGAAGAAGAGCTAGCTCTGGATCTGGCAGTGAGTTGGGAAGGTTCACTTGCTGGACTGTAGGAGTGAAAAAATCTCAAGGTCACCATGGTGCTGATTATGGGGATAAAGCAGGTGTGTCCTGCCAATGAAGGCGAGGTTGTTGTTGACAGAACAGGTCAGCAAACTGTCCCCCTGTAGTGAGCACCAGTGTGTGATGCTCACAAAGAGTTGGGAATAGTGAGGAAGAAATCCTCTTAAAATGCTTCTGCCTGAGAAGCTAGATTTACTACTTGTACTGGGCTGCAAGCAGAGAACAGTACAGTGCACTTTTGATCAAGCCTAGAACACTAACTCTAAGCTGTTAGCATGGCAGGGGGATCTCCTGTTATCTTTTTAGGGGAGGCAACAAGAAAGCAGAGCCACTGGGAGTCTGATTAAAGGTTTATGTCTTTCAAGGTAAAGATATAAGCTCAAGTGCAAAGTAGATGTGATAATAAGTGTGTTTATTGTAAAAATATATATCTAATTTATAATTGGATAATTCCTGCACATTAATTAATGTGCAGGTAATTGGATAGAGAATAAGAATAGGATGAAATTCTTTATATCCAGTAGTAACCCAGAGTCAACTCAATCTGGTATGGAGAGACATGCCATGTTTCACTTTATGGGTGATTGAGGGTTAGAAACACAGTCATCACACCTGGTGTAGAGTAGTCATATAGTCTGTACTTTGTCCTTTCTTGGGGGATCTTCTTTTAGGTAGGTTGTGAACCTACAGCTGCTAACACTGTTGCAACTGAACCAATGATAGTTCAGTATTTGATTGGGGAAGACAACAGTCCAATAGAAAGGACAAGAATAAGAATAATAAGATCAGGATCTTGGTCATTATTGTGACTAATATAGTATACAGGAAAAGCCACAAGGCCACCAGGGGGTGACACAGTGGAAGGTTCCATATAAGGTTTGGGATAGTGGAATAACCTGTACAGGAATCAGCAAGTTGAATTGGCAACACTCCTAATTAAGAGATAGTGCCTGTAATTTGACATTGCCATCAGATTGATCCATGTTGTTAAACACATCATGGAGCAACTCATCAAGAGCCCCCTGTGTATTGTGAGATATGTTAGCAGGCAAGGAGGGGATCCCAGTTGCAGCATGTCTTTAAATTTCTGGATCCAGATTCAATCTTAAATGTGCTTGCAGACTTGGGTGAAAAGATGGCTGCCTCTAAATCTAAAACTGGAATACCTTGCTGCTCTGCTAAGGCTGGTACCTTTATCAAGCCCTGATGTGGAATGGTTTTTGGTCTCAGGCTACTTGGAAAAACTGTCTGAAGAAGCTAAGCTCACTAAATACCTTCACTGGTGTACTATTGAATACAGCTTTCTAGCTAGGAGAGATAGAGATTCAGAAGTGTATGTCTTGTTTTCCATCCTATTAAAAGAGGCAAGTTCCTTAGGCCAAATCTATTAAGGTCAAAAGTGCAGAATCAAAAATAGGAGCCCCAAAAAGTGCAAAAATTGAAACACTATATAGGGTGCAAAAATTGAAAATATAAAAAAACCAAAGTGCAAAATTGATTTTCTGGGGGTTAACTTTGAAGCCAAAAATTACAGTTCTTAACATGAAAATATAAAATTCAAAAACTTATCTAGACTAAAGAGACCCCAAGAAGTTTATTTATGTAATAAAAACTATATGCTAGATAAAAATGCTTAAATTTACTGTTTTTTAAAGAAAGTTTATTTTAGTTTCAAAAGCAAAATTAGACTAGTATTTATATGCAACTTTATTCAATTGATATACAATATGAAACTAAACAAAAAAACTGCTTTATAAAATACAGTTTTTTATAAAAGTTTGATTTTATCTTCATCCTGTGTAAAGCTATAACAATACTTCAGTATAAGCAAAATAAAGGATTTTTCCTACAAGATAAAAGCATATAATTTTGGTTATTTTAGTTTATTAGTGATCTTATTTTAATGATAAAATATTATAAAGCTTATAATTAAATTAATATAAAAAACATTGCTTGTTTAATAAAGCTATACTATACACTGTTATACTTAATAAAAGTTATAGGCTTAAATATTCTTTATAATAAGTCACAACATTCAAAGATATCAAAAACCTACCACTTAAATTCCATAAAATGAGGTGTCAGGTTTTTGGAATAATATGGTAGACTTGACCATCATTCTCCTGACTGATTGGCTCCAGACAATCAATTGCCATAGAGTTGTCAAGCTTCAGGAAGTATCAGCTGTTCTTGTTCATAGCTTTGGGTAATAAGTACACTAATAATTACCCCAAAGATTGATTGTGATTCACTACTGGACCTCTCATTGGGGTGAATCTAAACAATTAAGCTTGATTATTCCTGACTATAATTACAGAACACGCCTCTTCCAATAAGATTGATGATTCCTGAATAATTATGCAGGACTTTCTGCTGCCAAACATTCACGCCTGGAGACGCATTAGAACCTATGATCAATATGGAAGGTCAATTAGAAGAATACTGCATAATGCAAAAACCCAATGACAGGGTAACTAAACCTTGCATATGCATGAATTGCAGACAGGATGCTGCCAAGACGCTACTATAATAGACTGAGGTTTGGTAATCCATTAAAGTCCCATGCCAGACCGGCATGGCTGCCTAGCTCTGGGGGCTGAAACTAGCAGTTTGGGGAACAGATAGACTGGCTAGTAAGTGTTGGAAGCGTCAGACAACATGCTGGCAAGAGGTCTTATCCACCCTATAAAAGGTGCTCTCTTAATTAGAGATTGAGCAGAATATTCACCCTTGAAGATAGAGATTGAAGATATCTATTAATGTATCACTACTAGCTGGCGCCTACTAGTCAGAAGTATCCAAGTAGAGCGCGCCGCTGTCTACTTGCAGACCCTGTGTAATTTTCTCCTACGGCCTAACAAGACACTGTCAGGCCGTAGCTGTATCACAAGACCCAATTGATAGCTATAGATTGTCACCATATAATCTCAATCAACAAACCCCCATACAATGACCAATAATAAAGATAATTCCTCAAGACCCTAAAATATTGACATGAGGACTTGAATACTTTTATATTAGAAACACTGTAATTCTATCAAAAGATGATATAGATAGTTCAAAGTTATATAGCAAAGAGATAAATTTATACATCTTATTTTGCTCTAATACATACAGTGAAAAGATATAAGAAAATTGAGGATAAAAAAGGAGAGGAGAGACGAGAAGAAAGAAAAAGAAAGTTTTCTCACTTGGTATCAGATTTTATATCATCCACCCTCCTGACACCGCTGTTGCAACATCTTTGATTACTCCCTCTTGGGGAATTAACGCCCCAAGTAGTTCACCAAATGAGTCACCAAACAATTCACCAACTAATCAATAAGTCAGTAGTACTCCTATCATTTGACCATCTATTACAGGGATCACACAATCCAGATCCTAAGCAAAACAAAACTTGAATAAGCCTCATGACTTAAGAAGAACATTACTCAGATAAGCCCCATGACCTCCATGACATACATGGACAGTATGTGGCTGTCAGGGACCCACTTGGCAGGGAACAAGTTCCCTAGCTGGTGGGCCAAAGCCCCTAAGTTCAATCCTGCTATTACTGAGCCAATAGGAGCTGTGACCATTGTGAGGTGTCCTAGGTGTCCCAGGTAAGCAAATCTTCCAAACATAGAACTGAAACAACCAAGTAGATAGTAACCCACCACGTACGTCAAGAGATAAACAGAGGCGTAAGGTCTAACCAGAGCAGGTTTGGTAGGGGGTGGAGTAAACAAACAACCACATTTTGAATTTACGTCCCCAGTGGCCAGAAGGGTATTTGAACCATCTGTGGGTGAGGGATTCCTTTTGATGGGCGTCATCTGGAGAAGAGTGTACCAGTCAGTTGTAGGTGTTGGGTTTTCCAAGGTTGATACCACTGGCAAGAAGGAAGCTAGAAACCAGGATAGGAATAGAATTCCTCTCATGGCTTCAAAAATATTTTATCAGAAGATGAAGGAGTAGCAGGTGTAGGATAAAATCTTTATTGTTGGAACAAAGAGAGATAATGAGAATAGCTCACTTAAATACCCTCCAAATGAAGGCTGGGACATTTAAGTGGTATTTTAGAGAATAAGAGGGATTTTCATGGGCTTGTGATCAAAGTAATACCTTTTTCCAAACAATGATGAAAGTAGAGCTTAATAATTTGCATAGTTAAAAGGTTGAAATAGTGGATCCAAGGATAAGCCATAGTGCTGTACATAATTAAGCAGAGTGTGGCAAGATAATCACTTAAAACTAAGTACAGAGCTTTGGTAAAATATAGGCTCTTTTGATTCCAGAGCAGCAAGGAAGACAGCTGAAGCCAATAGAGACACAAGCAGTAAGTGACGTTGTTAAGTGTGGTACTAACCTTTTCAAAAATCAATTCAAAAGCCAGAGAAAAAGTTGAATGAATAGGATACACATATAAAGGTAAACTAAGTTGAACAGTTAATTCTGTATTAACGCTGGGTCCTTCTTTAGGGTTCTGAGTTTGATTCCCGTTGAACTCCTTGTCCAAATACAAACTGGCCCCAAATTCCTTGTTGTTGTGTTGGTTTGAGGAAGTGTTTTTGCAAAGGTTTTCAATAAGATTCATGTAGTCAGGGAAAGAATCCCTGACACTATCCTCCCCAGGAAGGTCCTTCTCTTCCTGAGTCTCTTTCTAGCGTGAGAGGACTTCCGGCGCATTCTCTAGGTTCTCTTCTGGTTCCCAGGAGTTGTATTCTACCTTTTAGCCCTTCCATTTCACCAAGTATTGATTTTTGCCTCAGGAGATGCAGTGATTGAGGACGTCTTCTACTTCTCATTCCAGAGTATGGTTCAATATGATAGGAGGAGGGTCCTTGTGGTCCATGTCCAATGGTAATCCTTTGAATTTAGACAGAAGGCTAATGTGGAAGGCATCATGGGCGGAGGAGCCTGCAGGACTTTTGAGTCAGAAATTAACATCAGAGCGTTGCTCAATGACCAACAGGGGCCCAATCTTCTTTGGCCCTAGTTTTTGCCCCAGAATGTCCAGTTTGAGATTCTTTGCACTGAGGAACACGTAGTCTCCCACTTGGATGTCTTCAGGTGTTCTTTGATGTTTATCAGCTTGGATCTTATACTGCAGGATGGTCTTTTCCAGTTATGCCTTGAGTTGTTGATGATTCTTGAGTAAAGAGGTTGCCCATTGGTGTGCAGAAGGAATAGTGTCTTTGGTTGCAGGATCAGGAAGGTCTTCAGGGCTATATCCATAGTTGGCAAAGAAGGGGATACTCCAATAGAGTCATGGTGATTGGTGTTATAGCATAGTTGGGCAAGTGGAAGTAAGGTTACCCAATAATCCTGTCGTAAGTTCACATAGTTCCTGAGAAAACCTTCCAGCACTTGGTTAACCCTTTCTGTTTGTCCGTTGGTTTGAGGGTGAAAGGATGTGGACATGAGAGTTTTAACACATAATGCCTTCATTAGGAGCTTCCAGAACTTGGATGTGAATTGTGTACCTTGATCTGAGATGATGTTGTTGGGAATTCCGTGGTTGGCAATTACATGAGTAAAGAGCATGTTGGCAGTGTCTTCTGCTGTTATGTGTTTAAAGGGTGTAAAGATTGCATATTTTTTTAGCCAATCTACCACCACAAAGATGCCAGTCATGTTGTCACTCTCTGGAAGGTCCACAATAAAGTTCATGGAGATGGAATGCCAAGGGCGCAGAGGAATGGGTAGTGGTTTGAGTAGTCCTTGGGGCTTCATGGTGGAGGGTTTGTT
This sequence comes from Entomophthora muscae, assembly GCA_014839935.2. Taxonomy (NCBI): domain Eukaryota; kingdom Fungi; phylum Entomophthoromycota; class Entomophthoromycetes; order Entomophthorales; family Entomophthoraceae; genus Entomophthora; species Entomophthora muscae. Next base: position 122,863 of record QTSX02005735.1, on the reverse strand, counting down.
GCAGCCACACAGCACGCATGTGGAGATGTATTTGGAAACTGTTTTCTTCAGATTAGGCCACCAGTATTTTTGTTGGATTCTCTTGAATATTTTGTGAATACCTCCTTGTCCTGTGAGAGGGGAGTTGTGGAAGCTTTCCAAGATTGTTTGTTGTTGTTCATTGGTTGGTACATAAAGGCTTCTATTCTTTGACCAAGATCCGTTGTTTAGTGTAAGCCCAGTGGGGATGTTCTCCTTATCCAGGAGTTGGGATGCTATGATGTCCTGGTCCAAGGTGGATAGATAAGATAAGGTCATGATGTGGGAGAGTAGCTGATCTTCAGAGAGTATAGCACGTTCATTGTATTTAACGTAGGACTGGCTTGGGTCATCCAAGTCCTCTTGTCTACTGATGGCGTCTGATACTATATTCTGGTATCCTGGAGTGTAACTAATTTTGAAGTCAAAGGCAAGCAGATCTATAGCCCATTGTGCCAGATGTGGTTTAACATTTCTCTTCTCAGTGAAGTAGAGTAGGTTCTTATGGTTGTTTCTGATTTGCATGGGGAATTTACTTCCTTCCAAGTAGTGACGCCAGTGGTCCAAGGATTTGACAATGGCAAATAGTTTCTTCTTGTACATGTGGTAATTTCTCTCTTGGTCAATCAGCTTATAGGAGTAGAACGCCACAGGGTGGAGTTCACTATCCTCCCCAAGCTGCAGCAACACCCCTTCTAGGGCAATGTTGGAGGCGTCTTTGTCCAAGAAAAATTGGCGCTCAGGGTCAGGGCAGAGAAGGACCAGGGCATAGGTGAAAAGCTTCTTGAGGGTCTCAAATGCATGGTCAACTTCCAACAACCAGACAAAGGGAACCTTTTTGGAGGTCGGGTGAGTGAGAGGGAGAGCGGTAGAAGAGAAATCTTTGATAAACTTGCGGCAAAAATTTGCTAGGCCTAAGAACCCGCAAAGTTTGGTACATGTTGTGGGTCTCAGCCAGTCCAGAACTGCCTGTACCTTGGAGGGAGCAACCGCAAAACTGCCTGGGTTAATTTTGTATCCAAGAAACTCAATTTTGGTAACAAAAATTTTGCATTTTTCAAGTTTGCAAAACAATTGGTTGTCAATGGGCAATTGAAGGACCTCCTGTAGGTGTGTAGTATGGGTTTCCTTGTTCTGTGAGTATACCAAGATGTTGTCAAGGTAGACAAACATGCAGACATCAAGTAGAGGGAAGAGTACCTCACTCATTAGGCCTTAAAAGGCTGCAGGGGTGTTACTCAACCCAAAGGGCATCACAAGGTATTCATAGAGCCCAAAGGGAGTGCAAACTGCCATCTTCTATTCATGACCTTCAGCAATACATATCTGATTATAAGCACTGCAGAGGTTTAGTTTAGAAAAAACCTTGGCGTGAGTAAGTTGGTTGGTCAGGGACTCCTCAGATGGTAAGGGGTTTTGGTTCTTAATGGTTATGGCGTTTAGTTTGGTGAAGTCCACAACTGGTCTCAAAGTACAGTCCGCTTTTCCTACAAAAAACATGGGTGATGAACATGGGGAGTTGGATTGACGCACAAACTCTTTTGCTAAGTTTTTGTCAAGGTACACCTTCATTGCAATTCCCTGTGCTTGGTTCATGGGGTAAAGCTTTACCCAGGTGGGGAAGGAGTCTGGTACCAAGTCAATTCTAAGATTGGATGGTCTTCTTTCAGGAAGGACGGAGCAGAGTTCCTTGCTAAACGCCTTTTTTAAGTCTTGAATTTCCTCCAGAATAGAATCAGGTGCTGGACTCCCCACAAGAAGTAGAGAGTTTAAGTATGCTGTGAAGTTCTTTGGTACTTGATGATACAGTTTTTTGAGAGGCACTGTGGTTGGTTGTCTGTGGGAGTGAAGTGTGACTGAATTGGTGTCCCAATTGAACTGTAACTTGGCTTCCTGACACCAGGGAAATCCTAAGACTAACAGGAAGGCCAAGTTGGAGAGCGTAGAGATGGGTAGGTGGTATGAGTTGTTCCCCGCCTGAGCATGGAGGGGTTTGACTAGGCGTCTTACTTGGGCAGGGGTACCTTCAGCAAGTCTTACGGAGGCTAGTCCTGAGGTCTCAAACCCTAACCAAGTTGAAAGATCTTGATCAATGAAGTTCCCCATTGCTCCCGTGTCAATCAGTGTGTAGCTGGCTGTAGTGCCAAATTTGTGGTCTAGAAAAACAGGCAAAAGAGCGTAAGACTGAGTGGAAGATTTATTGGCATCTGTGGTTAAAAGGAGGTGGCCTGAAGCGGATTGTACCTTGGAGAGTGCCTGGCACTCCTTGGCAGAATGACCTGATTTCCCACAGTAGAGGCACAGTCCTTTGCGGACTTGACATTGTTTTTCTTTGGGGGCCAACTGGTAACCTCCCCCAGGTTTAGGAACTAATCCCTTTGGAACCTCAGCAGGGGATGGTAAGTTACAGGTGAGCAGAGTCTTGGTGTTGTTCCAAGAAGGAAGCTGTTTTACCTTGGAGGACCATTTCAAAACCTCTTTGGTAATCTCAGAAAACTTGTCAGGTAATACATGGTGGGTCAAGAAGTTCTTGAGTTCTGGAGAGAGTTTCTTCTGGAAGAGGTAGCAAGCTTTGGCATCAATCATCCCAAATGCTTCCTTGAGGCAAGAGAATTCTTCAATATAGTCCTTGGTGGCCATTCTGCCTTGATATAAGGTCATTATGTGGTCTCTGAGTTCTTCTGTGGTTTGTGCCAGCACTACAGTGGACAACAAGGAGTCACAAAAGGCAGGGTAGTTGTTTAGTAATTTCTCCCCTTGAAGGGTGGCTTTGGCATACCAGACACAAGCCTTGCCTGTGAGCTTTTTGGCCATGTGATGTACCTTCTGTGTGTCAGTCTGGAACTGTGCAGGAGAGGTTTCAAACAGTGATTGTGAGAAGGCCAGGAGCATAAGGATATTGTTCCCTTTGTTGTTGTTGGGAGATACTTCTGAAATCTGGTTTAGTACCACGGTTTGGTTTTGAACCTGTTGAGGAGCCGTTGCGCTGGTGGCAACAGCGGTCTTGGTATGCAGGAAAAGGCAAACCAGGAAATTAGTGGTAAGGCTAATGATGGCGGTAACCAAGGTGACTGCCAAACTCTTGATAAGTGCGGTATAAAGTAGGTAGCTTGCAGGGATTGGTTCTGAGCTTCTAAGCAAGAAGCCCAAGATAGGTTCCAACAAACTGTCAGGGACCCACTTGGCAGAGAACAAGTTCCCTATCTGGTGGGCCAAGGCCCCTAAGTTTAATCCTGCTATTACCAAGCCAATAGGAACCGTGACCATTGTGAGGTGTCCTAGGTGTCCCAGGTAAGCAAATCTTCCAAACATAGAACTGAAACAACCAAGTAGATAGTAACCCACCACGTACGTCAAGAGATAAACAGAGGCGTAAGGTCTAACCAGAGCAGGTTTGGTAGGGGGTGGAGTAAACAAACAACCATATCGGAATTTACGTCCCCAGTGGCCAGAAGGGTATTTGAACCATCTGTGGGTGAGGGATTCCTTTTGATGGGCGTCATCTGGAGAAGAGTGTACCAGTCAGTTGTAGGTGTTGGGTTTTCCAAGGTTGATACCACTGGCAAGAAGGAAGCTAGAAACCAGGATAGGAATAGAATTCCTCTCATGGCTTCAAAAATATTTTATCAGAAGATGAAGGAGTAGCAGGTGTAGGATAAAATCTTTATTGTTGGAACAAAGAGAGATAATGAGAATAGCTCACTTAAATACCCTCCAAATGAAGGCTGGGACATTTAAGTGGTATTTTAGAGAATAAGAGGGATTTTCATGGGCTTGTGATCAAAGTAATACCTTTTTCCAAACAATGATGAAAGTAGAGCTTAATAATTTGCATAGTTAAAAGGTTGAAATAGTGGATCCAAGGATAAGCCATAGTGCTGTACATAATTAAGTGGAGTGTGGCAAGATAATCACTTAAAACTAAGTACAGAGCTTTGATCAAATATAGGCTCTTTTGATTCCAGAGCGGTAAGGAAGACAGCAGCAGCCAATCAAGATGCAAGCAGTAAGTGACGTTGTTAAGTGTGGTAATAACCTTTTCAAAAATCAATTCAAAATCCAGAGCAAAAGTTGAATGAATAGGATACACATATAAAGGTAAACTAAGTTGAACAGTTAATTCTGTATTAACGCTGGGTCCTTCTTTAGGGTTCTGAGTTTGATTCCCGTTGAACTCCTTGTCCAAATACAAACTGGCCCCAAATTCCTTGTTTTTGTGTTAGTTTGAAGAAGTGTTTTTGCAAAGGTTGTCAATAAGATTAATGTAGTCAGGGAAAGAATCCCTGATAGTGGCTTTTCACAATACTATATAATATTTTATGTTCATATTAAATAAAGTATCATTCTTCTCTTAATTTTCCCCTTTATCTTGTTTATTATACTTCCCAAAAGTATATAAACAACAGTGGTAGCACAGGTAGGTTATTCATACCTAACCAACTTAAATGAAAAGTTCCTCCTAAGAAAAAGACCCAAGCAATAGTACTCCCTAACAGCTGGAGAGACTACAAAGAGGAGCAAGACATCCCTGCAGGCCTTGTCATCTACAACAACGTACTTGTACTCATCAAACAATACAACACTCTCAAAGACCACAGATTGTTACCCCAAATCACAACAGGAACTCAACAGCCCAAAATTCCTAACATTGTCTTTTATTACCTACGCACAGCAGAGATTGGGAGCTTTGCAGGGTTACACCAGGAAAATGCCAACCTCTGGATCAATAGCACGCAAAGCAAGTTTACCCAAGTAGGCTACCCTTGCAGACTCTGGGCCATTGAAGTCTCTCTTTATGTTACAGGAGCTTCCTCTTGTTTTGTAAGTGAGTGGCTCAAACAACACACCAATCAAAACAAAAACTGGGACATGTTTAAAGCCACCTTCCTCAAAAAGTTTGCCATGAAAGATTCTGATGTAGTAATCATGACTGAACTTTGAACCTTCAAAATGACATGAACAATTGAGGACTACATTGCGGCATACAAAGGCTTACATGACCGAGCTCCCAGCACCATCAACTTCAACAAGCCAGGACCTCAGTTGGACTTCTACAATGGCCTCCCCATGCATATCAGGTGCCAGTTCCTCATGACCTGCTGCAAGAACCTCAAAGATGTATTCTTGGAAGGAAAACACGCAGTGCATAAGTCTGACAGCTTACACGCAACAAAGAAGCACAAGGAGAATCTCACAGCCAAGAAGGACCCTCAACCAAAAAAAATAACTGAGCCAACCACACCTAACCTTAAAACGGGAATTGTACTTCCCAAGCCAACCAGGCAAGCACCAAAGATACCAACAAGGAGGGGAAAGCTCAGGGGAGTGCTTAGGCAAGCTGCCCCCCAACTCACAAGACTCGTACAGGGACCAGGATGTGGACTCAATCACCATAATCCAAGTGCCCTCCAGCAATCCTCTACTTTTTGCTGCCCAAACTGGAAATAGACTCCTTGCTTATCTTTTCTGCTTTTGCAGATACCAGGGCACAGCATTATTCAACACTGGAGCAGATCAATCCCTTGTTGACAAAAAAATTGCCAACCTTATGAAATTAGCAACAGTCCAAAGCAGTTTCAGGAGAGTTATCATGTCAGATAACAGAAGTACACCAGTCAACAAAGAAGCAAAGCCCTTCTGCGCTCAGATTTAAGATGTGCAAACTATGCTTAGTGGCCCCATAATACCAATCCCCAAATACAATGTGATACTTGGTCTGAATTGGATGAGAAAGACCAAACCCCAAATTGACTGGGACAGCGCCACTCTCACTATACAACACAGCAAAGTACATCACCACATCTACCTGACTCACCTTGACAGACTCATGAGAGACCATGTATTTGTAAAAATCATGGAAACAGAAGATGAGACTGACCCCATCAAGATCAATTGAAACACCTGCACGTATGAAAGTATCCACTTTAAGAATACAGAATATAGATGTGAACAAGACTATATCTTAGATCAGCTTGTCAAAGAGTTCCCTTCCGTTTTCCAGGAAACACTACCAGGATTACCACCTGACTGTGGCATACAACATGAGATAAACCTCAAGGAAAGTGTACCTAAGGCATAACCTATCTATTGCCTCACACCCCAGGAGGACAATGCTCTGAAAGCCTATCTAGATGAAGCCCTTAAAAAAGGCCTCATTAAACCCTCAAAATCACCCTTTGGTGCTACTGTCTTCTTTGTGGCAAAGAAAGACTGAGGACTCTGTCTGGTCACAGACTACAAGGCGCTCAACGAGGTCATAATTAAAAACAGGTATCCCCTACCCCTGATTGACAACCTTTTTGACACCCTGGGGGGGGGTCACAAATCATCACAAAAATTTATTTGACAGAAGGTTACCACCAAATCTGCATGAAACCTGGAGACATCCCAAAGACTTCATTCAGAACCAAATACAGATCTTTTGAATGTGTTGTCCTTAATTTTGGCATGACAAATGCCCTTAGTACCTTTGTGACCTTCATGAACAAGGTTTTCAAAGAACACATTGGGAAGCAAGCAATCATCTACCTGGACGACATAATCATTTACAGCCCAAACTTAAAGCAACACTGGGAAGATGTCCACCTGGTTCTTTGCACCCTCAAAGAAAAAAACTCATTGCCAAACCATCAAAGTGTGACTTCATGTCTGAACTCCCCTTCCTTGGCCACATTGTCAGCAATGACAGGATAAAACCAGGCCCAGAGAAGATACACGCCATAACCAAAATGCCAGCCCCCAGGAACAAAAGCAAGCTCTGCACCTTCCTAGGCATGGTAGCCTACATTAGAAGATTCATCCCTGACTGGGGTGCTCTGATGGCCCCCTTGTCAGCCATTACAGGCAAAATAAGCAAGTTCATGTGGACACCTCTATGAGATTAACATTTCTGCCAGTTGAAAGAATGAATGGTTACCGCCCCCATCCTCTAATACCAAAATTATGAAGGGATATACAAGTTGGAAACTGATGCCTCTGACTGCGCCATAGGAGGAGTACTCTGCATCTAAACAGCAGAGAAGAATTTCCTCCCCATGGTGTACAAATCAAGAAAGCTATCTGACAGTGAACAAAGGTTTCCTATTCACAACAAAGAATTGGTGACCATCATACACTGTCTTCTAAAGTGGCGATGCTATCTGGGAGGGGCTCAAACATTCAAAGTACTCACCAACCAAAAGTCCCTAGTGTTCTTCAAGACACAACAGCATCTATCAAGGAGACAAGCCAAGTAAATAAGCCTCATACAGAGATACCCCATGCAAATTGAATACAAACCAGGCAAAGAAATTCTTACCGCTGACAAACTTTCAAAGCTATATAGTAAACATGCCCTATGTGCTGATGGGGACCCCAACTGACCCATGCTCATCATGGGGAATCTCCAGGAAGGCTTCTCACCAGGCACATCTATGAATGTACAAGAAAAGGTCCTTAAGAACAAACATCTGTTCAAAAATGTATACGGTACCCTATTGTAAAGACCCAACAATTGGGGAAGTATTCTAGCAAAATAAGGGACCAAGTTGGCAACTTGGAAGCCTGTGAGCGCCGTCACAATTGGATAGACCTTCATCATCAATCAAAAGACTTTGGTGTGCACGTTATAGCGTCTAAAATTACCGGCAAAAGACATGAGTACGTAGTATATACAGGTGTATATGGCTACAGACTGGGTGGAGTGGGGCAATACCAGCGTGGGCCAGGAGTACTTCTCGGAGGAGTTGAGCTGCGCTGGCTCCTCGTAGTAATACTTGCCAGGTGGTTTGTTGAATGGCTCATGCTGTTGGTTATATTGGTGGCCCCTAATCCCAAGACATGCTGTGAGGACAGCTGAGAAGATTAGGTGATTCATCTTCTGATCCTGGGGAAGGGCAGACAAAGCTTAGTGTCTTGTTTAACTTCTTGTAGGTAAAGTTTTTGAATTGATTTATATGATAATATTGAGGGGTAGTTTCACTCAATGATAGCACAAACTATCATCAAGTGATTTGGCTTTATTATATAATATCATCCTTGTGAGGCATGAATAGTGCAAAACATTGGACAGGGAACCCCAAACACTTTGTGTTGTCTGGAATTCCCTTTTGGGAGTGGGATGGGGATAGATTGGCAGTCAATGAATTGTTAATCTTGGCATTGCATGACTTTGGAGCTTCTTCAGGTACTTTCATGCAATCACTTTCAACTTTTGTAGTTGATGCATTAATTGTCATGCTAGACATCTTGTAAACCCCCCAAAATTTGGTAGGTTCCAAATTTGGGCAGCAGTTTCCCCCATATTTGGGTTTGGGAAAATTGCCTTTTTGGGATTACCAATTGGGCAATTTCCCTATTTGTCAGAGGTGGGTGGTCCCGCTGTGGGGGCTGCGCCTCCCCTGCTGGATGGCTGGCTGGGGGACTGGCTGGCAGGGGCTGGGTGGCTGGCGGCCGGCGCCTGGCAGCCGGCCAGGGTATAAAACCTGTTTTTTTCCCAAAATTCAATTTTTTAGTTTCTGTTTCTTTGACCGGGTGTTTTGCGGAAGTTTCCCCAATCAGGGGGAACTGCTGCAATTTTTTATTTTCCTCTTTGAGCCCAATTGCGCCCAAAAGTTTACCTTGACACAAGGTGTTGTCAGGAATATTCCTGACACCTACACCAAATACTTCCAAGTGATAACACTGTACCCTACGTTTTGTCAACTCAAAAGATTGACACCATCCTCAGATATCACAGAGACCTGGGACACACCTGTAGCAGGAACTTACACAAGTATCTCAAAACACGCTACTGGTGGCCCAATATGCTGGATGAAATCAAAGAGGTACTGGAGCAATGCAAAGTCTGTGAGAAGTACGCCCAAACCAAAGCACCACCCAAGTTAGTAGTACCTGTATCCATCACACAACCCTTCAAGGTATGGTTGTTGGATATTTTGGGACCAATTCCTGGTGAAAACAAGGGCAAAAAGTACATCATAACAGCTATTGACTATGCAACCAGATGGCCCATGGCACAAGCCACAAAAGAACATAAAGGCAATGATGTGAGACAATTTATTGGAAAGAAAATCATAGGCAAATTTGGACTACCTGATCTCCTGATCACAGATGGAGGCGCCGAGCTCAAAGCTATTGACACTAATATCTACCTTGCCAAAAATGGAATAAGACACATCACTGCCAGCCCGTACCACCCACAAGCAAATGGACAAGTAGAACAACTAAACAGCTTACTAGTGAAAGCCCTTAGTAAGTTATTGGCTAAAAATCCAAAGGTCTGGGTTGACATGCTCCCAACAGCACTCATGGTTTGTAGAACACAATTCAACCATAACACAGGCAAAAGCCCATATTAACTTGTCTATAGACAAAAGCCCGCTCTTGTTAGTACAACTGCAGGACCACAATTACCTCTACCTAAGAAGGTGCCAGATGCCAGTGACCCCAACGTACAACAAGCTAGAAAGGACCAAGAGGACATGAAACACAAAAGAGTTAAGAGAGAAACAGTCCCACTAAAACAGGAAAAATTCCAAACCGGAGACAAAATCTGGGTTGTCAACCACAACCAGCGTAAGTTAGACCCAGGGTTGCGCAGGCCAGGCATTGTTATGGAAGTCAAACCCAATAATACCTACCTCATCAAGGGGATTGGGGCACAAACCAAACTGAAACATATACATAACAACTGGCTCCGCATATGCAAAGCCAGAACAGCCCAACAAAACTTCAGACTTCCTGTCCCCAACGTCAAACTGGATCAATACCAAGCTTGCATCCCCAACTCTTTAAAGAAAATTCCCAAGGTTCCGCCTTCCAGCACCCCAGGGGGGATGTTGCAACATCTTTGATTAATTTCTTTTGGGAAATTAATGCCCCAAGTAGTTCATCAAATGAGTCACTGAACAACTCACCGACTAATCAATAAGTAAGTGGCACTCCTATCATTCAGCCATCTATTACAGAGATCACACAATCCAGATCCTAAGAGGAGCACAACTTGAATAAGCCTCATGACTTAAGAGGAACATTACTCAGATAAGCCTCATGATCTTCATGATGTACATGGACAGTATGTGGTTTTCCATGATACTATATAATATTCTATATTCATATCAAATAAAGTATCATTATTCTCTTAATTTTCCCCTTTATCTTGTTTATTATATTTCCCAGAAGTTTATACACGACACCGCAGAATTTTTTAAAAAACTTTTTGGCCCCCAGCACAGTCAGGGGCCAAACAAACTTCTTTTTCAAGGAGGAAGGAGAGGTGAAAAGGGAAAAAATCAAAGATAAAAAACCAGGAGTTTACTGCAAATTGATTTGGGCACTTCAATTTTGTCCCCTGAAATAACATTGGAAAACATAGTACTTTATTACATTAACTTAATATTTTTGAAGTTACCTCCAAAACACATCAATTTTTAAACATTGCAATAAAATAAAGGACCACCAAAAAAATTTAATTTCTTTTTTATATATATAAATATCAGGTTTTAAAGAATCTACATGAAGAATTTCAAAAGTTTTTACCGAATTGTTTAAAATTTTATAAGCTTATAAAAAGGGTGACTAAATTTAAAAGGTCAATTTTTGATCCCCTCACTTTTGATTTGAGGAACCTAATAAAACATGAGGCAAAAATTTAATGTTAAGTGGACCTAGTTTTTTGATACCTTTTTGGATTTTGATTTGACTACTTTTTGATTTCTGCACCCATTAAGAAGCTGTATATAAATTTATATAAAATTTTATATGAGATAGAACTTTTTTAAAATAAACAACTTATGATAGTAATTTATATTAAGATTTAAATAAAATCACTTAAAAGTTTTGCCTAGAGTTAAAAAAGCTTTTTTAGCTCTTGAATACTTTTTTACATCCAGAATTTTTTAAATTTTAATTTTTTTAACTTTGATGTATCAAATATTAAACTGAATATCTTTTTGTTCTGCACTTGGATTCTTGCACTTTTGATTACGTCCCCTCTATTCAAAGGGGTGAATAAGATCTATCTTAAAAGCCAAATTAAATTAGGGTGTTTTAAATTGCATCGGTTTGGGCACTTCAAACTTGGTTTTTCAATTTTAGCTACTAGTAAAACCATTTAAAAAAGCCAACTTTAAGAAAGATATTAACTTTTTGGACAAAAAAATTTAGTGAAAAAAGTGCAGAATCAAAAAATCTGTCGATCTTGAGATTTCGATCTCTACACTTTGACTTTAGGCACTTGCCGATTAAAAGATGGTAATTCCCAGGGAGAAGTAAGGATTTTGAAGTTGGGGTAAGGTTGAGGATAGCTAGATTTGTTGGGAGTGATTCTGACACTCAATTACTAAGATACTTTGAATCCCTGAAGCCTAGATCCAAATTAAATAATCATATTGACAATAAAATGTTTCTAGTCCAATTTATTTGGTTCTTCTGTAACTCAGCTAATAAAGCAAAGTTATATCTATTGAGACCTTCTAGACAGGATCAACTTTACCATATCTTAGCATGAAAGCCTTAGTTGATCTGAAACCATTAATTGAATTATCTGGCAGTTATATGGGGGGGTCATAGTGGCACATGTATTTTTATGCTATTAAAAGGATAGGAATTGACTTGCTCATAACATTTTCTCAAAATAAATCAAAAGGTTACTTGGTGAAATCTTCAATCTTGGGAAAAGCGAACGTAAGCTCTATACTAAAAGTCCAGAAGCAAATGTTTTCTGATAAGCCTACACAAACAGCATCTGTGAAAATAAATACTTAAATGTAAATGTAAAGAAGAGCATGCTTAATTAAAAGCAGTAAAATTAAAAAGTAGCTGACAATGATTTAATTTAGGCAATATGCTTGTTTACCATTTCTGTCTACAGCTTACCTTGCTGGGCTTTGATATCATTCCAGTCGTAAGGTTGAGTATCCCGTTTATAGCCGTGTTTCTCAACAAACGCTGAGAGTGACGAGGGCCCGCGAGATCCATAGGGATAAGGTTCACATGTTATTTCATTGGCATCAATCTTGTGTAAAATAGGCGTGAAGATCTCCCAAGCTGCTTCCAATTCGTCATCACGCACAAAGTTGGAATGGTTGTTATTGAGCACGTCCAATAAGAGGGCTTCATAAGCATCAGGGATACGCTGGTTTGGGAAGCGTTCCTTGTAGGTCAGATCCAGCTCTGTGACTACAGGGATCATCTCTAGTCCAGGAAGCTTGTTTTGGAACTTGACATAGACTGCTTCATTGGGTTGTAGTCGGATAACGAGCTCATTTCTGCTCACACCTGGGAAAATGTTGCCAGGGCATTCCTGAAACTGAATTCTGACTTCAACCTTGTGCTCTTCCAAAGCTAAAGTAAGTTAGCATCTTCTAAACAAGATGATGTACCTTTTCCGCTCTTGAATATAAAAGGGACTCCACTCCATCTGTCGTTATCGATGTGAAGAACCAGAGCAGCGAACGTCGGGGCGTTGGAGTCTTTTTTGACGCCCTCGTCATCTCTGTACCCTGGCTTCTGTCCATCAAGACTCTTGGTATATTGTCCTACGAGAATATCGTCCTCCTTCAAGGGGTGAATACACTTCAAGACTTTGACCTTTTCATCCCGCACGTGTTCGGCATCCAGAGAAAGAGGCTTTTCCATGGCTAAATAGCAGAGGACTTGAATGAGATGGTTTTGGATAACATCGCGAATTATGCCAAACTCATCGAAGTAGCCTCCTCGACCCTCAGTTCCAAAAGGTTCTTTGAAGGTAATCTGGACATTGTCGATGGACTGGCGATTCCAAACTGTACCAAAAAATACATTGGCAAATCTCAAGGGAATAATATTCTTAACCATCTCTTTGCCAAGGTAGTGGTCAATTCGATAAATCTATAGTGCCCTATTAAAAGCTAAGATATAAAAATAGAGTTACCTCTTCTTCACTCCACAGGGATGATAGTTGTTTGCCCAGTTTATTAGATGACTCAGTATCAAACCCGAAAGGCTTTTCAATCACAAGACGATTCTGACCCCCCTCACAATAACAGTGTTCGCGTAGTCCCTTGGCTACATCACCGTAGACAGAGGGAGGTAAAGCAAGATAAAAAATACGACGGCGTTTCGACCCTCCTTCGCGCTTTTCGATCTCCTTATTGAGATTTTTGAAATCTTCTGCCTTGTCATAACTTCCCCGAACGTATTCACAAAGGTCTAAAAATTGAGGGACCTTACCCTTGTCTTGATCATTTTTGGTTAAGTTTTTTGAGAACCGATCATGAAAGGATGAGCGATCCATTTCAGAACGCGCATAGCCGAGAATAAATGTATTAGGAGGCATGAAGTTGTCTTTGAAAACACCAAAAAGGGCAGGGAATGTTTTCTTCTTAGCAAGATCACCCGATGCACCAAGAACTATAACACCCCATTAAAAAACGAACCCGCTTTTTAGAAAGTAAAATTCCCTACCTATTATAACAGTTGAATCAGACATGAGTTTTTTTATTTCTTCAGGTTGAGTGGAAGGATTCAAGGTGAGTTTGTATTGGAGAGAGGGATTTAATAATAAACTGGATGTACACAAGTGGTGACGACTCTTGGAGCACTATCTTATTTGGAACTACGCAAAGTTTATCGCTTTACTCCTAGACTCTTATCAAGTCTCTTGATTGGAGCCTTGTAATAATCCACCAAATAATGTAGACGGTGTTTAAGAACCGCCCAGGTGACGTTGCCAGGATGAGTATGTAAAGTGATGAACAGAATAAGTCACTGACTCATCATTTGATCCACCCTTTTCCTCTAGCAGCAAATTTCAACGATAACGAATTGCCTATCTCATATCACATGATTGCTTTACACTACGAAATACCTTGAATCGTGATAGCAGAAGCCTGCTTGTGCATTTAGAATCAAAAGTCACCAACTCAATAAAGAACTACTGCGTTGTAATAGTAGCGGCCGTTAATATTAATTAACGGTTCATGATATTTGCCAATCCACTCATTTTATTCAAACCACTTAGCTGCCCTATCCTCTGTCGATCAGAGGCACACTATCCCATATTTTTATTAGCAAACTTCCATATGAAGCAGTCAATATTTTCATTATTCAAACTCACCAATCACTATTTATAAGAAGCCCTGTTTAAATTTTAACATCTTACCTGTTTCAGACCTGTCGCCGACACTTGAAATTGGCGACATGTCCACTAAAGTTCAAACAACGCTTAATGGAAAAGGCTTTGTTTAGCCAGCCCTTTAATAATATAAAGATGGCCTAGGATTGTGGCGGACTACCCCTGGACAAAACCGGATTTGGCAAACATTTCCAAAAATACGGATTTTATATATATTCTAATCAAACCCATTTAAAATACGCATTTTTGGAATGCCAGGCAAATTCTGGTTTTTGTCCAGGGGTGGTCCGCCGCAGCCCTAGGATGGCTGAGTAATTGAATGCTTTCAAGAGTGAAATATGACATCATTCTTCCCCAATTACAACTCATGTCTACTAAAAGGATAAGCAAATTGACATTTCTTCCCAGAGTGGTAAGATATGTACCATTCTGTTTATAATCCACCTTCTCCAAAGCAGCTCTACCTTGTTGAAACTGGTATACATTGCTCCCAAAGTTAGCTATGTACCATTTTATTTGTAAACCACAACCTTCAAAATATGCCTGCCTTGTTGAAGCTGGTATTTGTCAACATTTCCTAAACCCAATTTTATTCTACAAGAAAAACCAAGTGCAATAGGCCCTTACCAATACTTAAACTTGTGTTTTTAGAAGTCAACTACAAATCAAAATCAAAAAGTTTTACTGAATAACTAAAGTAAATTCTGCAACTCCTTAGAATAGTCACCATCTTTGATCTAAACTTTAGGATATTTAGATCAACAACCCCCAATAGCCCAGACAACCTTATTATCAGACAATGTAGCTTAAAAATGGCTATTAAGAGTATGCCATTTAAGTTTTTACTAGAATAATTAAGAGGCTGCACACAGGTCTCAAAGATTTTCAACAAAATACCAATAAAATAGAAAAATGCTATTACATAAATGTTCAATAAAAATCCATATATGGAATTAGATCAGTATTGAGCTGATCAGTGATTTCTAATAGTGCCATACTAACCAATACCATATCTAGCATCATTGTTTAAGGCTCATCAAATTCCATTCATGCCTGTCAAGCCATATTACTAAGTTCAGGAGAAATAATCCTATTGGCAAGGCAATTTATCTTGTCAGATTAGCTATGCTAGATATACCCATATGTTTCCCGATATCTTAGATATTTCTAGGTAGATTTATTATAGTTCATTCATCTAATAAAGCTCTTATTTTCCAACTATCTCTTCAAATCTCACTGGTTTTAGGTACCCTGCTCATGAGCTAAAGTTTAATACTATTTTTAGTAGCCACTTAATAGTTTGTTAAAGTTATATAGCTCTCATCTCTTGAATAGCCCTTTTTAAATTCAAATCTATATGAACTTAATGCAGTTGTAATTCACTAAACTAGGTTCAGTTAATTACCTAGAGAAAACAAGAGAAGTCAACATTAGAGGATGATGAACGTTTTTAGGATACCTGTCATAGGTTAACTCTATGAGAGTTACTGCTGTCAAGTATATACTTCTGAGAAGTATATAAAACAAAATAAAGGGGGAAATCTAGGAAGAGAATGTTACTTTATTGGTATTGTTTAGAGTGTTATATAATATCATGAGGGGCCATATGCTTTTCATGTATGTCATGATAGTCATGGGGCTTATCCAAGTGATTGTTTCTCTTGGGGTTCAAAAGGTTTGATCCCCATATTAGATAGGCATTTGATAAGAGTGCCACCAACTTAATGATTAGTCAGAGAATCACTCAGAGAATTACTTTTCCTGGAGAGAGTAATTGAAAATGTTGCAACAATGTTTTTTGTGGATTATAGTGATGACTGACATAAAAGCCTGAGTTGCAACACTTTCTCTTGACTCCCTCCAGAATATATATGTGGTTATCAAGGGCTGGAGCAATTCAAAGGGTCAAAAAAGCTGAAAATTTAGCTTAGCTTGTTTTGAGTTGACTGCATATACAAAGCTCCCCACACTATACTTGGCATATAGGTGTTTAGCTCTCACATTGGCTTGTTTTTACTCTACTAATTGAGACTCAGCACAGTAGCTTTACCATCTGATGATATAAATGAAAATATTTTAGTCCAGAAAAATCAAGTTTATCCACATAATAAACTCCAATCTTTTTGACAGTAATAGAAGCCAATTCCAACAGGAAAAGTGCAATGATTGGAAAAAACGTCCAGACACGCAACAAATTATGTGAACCAAGAACAATGAATGGTGTTTAACAACACGTATCCCAATCACTAGAACACATCAATTTCTGTCAAAAACAAAGCTACTATGCTTACTATGGTTCTGAGAACAAAATAAGCCTGTTCAATAAAGTGAAAATCTTGATCCAGCAACAAACTCCCATAGCAACCAAAACAGACATAAAATCAAATATAAAAAATCAATGAATCTATAATATATTTACCATTTGATTCTAATTAAGATATATAATTGATGGATAAAAATGAAAGTATAATACCCTGAGTGTCTGTTTTTGGGTAAAAATCATCAAAGAAATCACATATATCAGTACATACAGATAAAGGCTCAAATTTACAACCAAAAATTATCAATAGAGAAACTTTGACCCTAATGTGCAATAGATGTTAGTGACTACAAGCTTTTATGCTAGTATATTTTGACAAATAAAAATTAAGTTAGATACATTATATAGTTATTGTTATTTAATTTTATTTTTAATTCTATGTTATAACAAAATTAATGCATTGCAACAGCAGAGTTAATGAGTCAAAGGAGTATACCACAGATGTGGACACTTCAAGGGCCAGCATAAAGCCCAGATTGGGGATTGAGCCCACAAACTTGGTTGCCCAGTAAAAGTGTGGGCAACCACAAAAGCCCACTGAGGAATTCAAACCCCTAACAATTCACCAGGGCAGGCAAGGGTTGGTTCAAACTGCCCTGGATTATTTAGGAAGCTTGAACTGCCTCAAGGTAATTTTTGGCCTGGGGCCAGTTTTGAAACTGGCCCAGGGGAACATGCAGCTCCCAAAAGCATTAGGGCACCCAGTCCCAATGCTAGAATAGAGCAGATATTTTTCAAAACTTAACCAGCAGTTCTGCACCAATGCTGGGTCCTGCTCCTGCCACTACCACCAATGATTGCCCCAGCTGCACAGATGTGCTGATAAATCATCTTGAAGCCACTGGAGATGCTGTTAATACAGCCAATAAATCAATTACAAACAGCACCCCAGTTAAGTTGCAGGATTCCAAAAATCCTAAAAAAATACAAAGCCTGTCAGGGCCCAAGGGCTCCCAACTCTGATCCGTTTAAACTATAGTCTAAGAAAAGCCCTTTATTTATTATCCAGACCAAGAATGATCACAATGGGGAAAAGGGGAACTAGATTTTTTATACCATTTGCATTGGTCTTTGAGATTCTTCCAGAATATTCCTGAAGATTTTGTCTCTCTATCTGGGGGGTCATGCTAAGAGTCTGAAACATCAGCTGACTAATTCTAATCATATTCATTTGGCCAGATTTGAACTTTGCGCTTTTCCTGAGTTGGCATATAAAAATACTTTGGCAGGGGTTTCCTCGTCTGGGGCTTTCATTTGAGCGTTGTTGTCATGAATGTCATTTCAATACTTGTATTAAAAACCCAAGAGTTGAACCCCAGTTCCCTGAAGGTGGATCAAACCCCCCAGGACGGTCCAGGACCTGCCAATCTGTTAAGTCACAGGCTCAAATTGTTAAATTACTCTGCAACCCATCAGCCTACTACAGAGGATTCCCTGAATGGTTGCCAGATTGCCGCCAAACCGGTGCCAATGAAGACCCATACCTATGCAGGAGATGTGGTCTGCCTAAAGGAGGTTGGGGAAGGACCTACTACTATACCTGCCAACCTGCCAAGCGTCAATACTGGAGGTTTGAAATCAACATTAGAAACCCTGGAATTGAACCCCGACCCTCTAAAGACTACTCAAGTCACACAAAGTGGACAGGAAACCACCCACTTGTTAAATTTCAAACCCGAGTTGACAAGTTACTCTGAGACCTGCCAGTCTCCCAAGGACAATTCCCCAAATGATCACCAGATTGATGCCAACCTTGAGCCACCAAAGATCTGGACCTATGCAGAGGTTGTAGCTTGCCTTAAGGAGGTTAAAACAAAACCTATTGTTAACTCTGCCAATGACCACCAGCAACTGCCAGCCTTCCATCTAGAATGGGTAGTACAATTGAACTACTCAGGTGACATAGTGAACAGTGGCAGCGGAACAAAGCATTGCCACTTCTATTCACCAGAGCAGGCATAACCTGGATCTGCCGCCCTCAAGACTCTAAGCCAAGATCCATGCCCTGCCAGTGCCTTGTCTGCAAACCTGAACCCTGCAAAAATCAAAGAAGCAAAAACCCATGGTATAAAAACCCCGGCGGTATGGTGATGACCATATTGTCATATTTTGATAATAAAGTTTTATGAACCTTTGGTTCAAACAAATCTTACCTTATCTAGTCTTAGTGATTTTCCATCTTAGCTCCATTCAAGTAGACCATCAGGCAACTGCCCCCTCTGGAGACCAATCTGCCAGATCTCCCCAGGCACTATACCGTCCCCCAGGAGCCCCCTTTGGACCTGTGCATTTTACCGAATACCCGCCCAACCCTGCCTATTCAGAGTACAACTTGGAGACCATCCTCATTGCTGACCCCTTGGCAAGGACTAGAGAAACTGAATACATAGGACATGAAGGAAAGTGGTACAAAAGGCCGCCAAGATTGTTCAAAGACAAGTACAATTATCTTCCTGCCTACTTTGTTCCCATGACTCTGCCCTTAACACCACAACCTGACTACCCAATTGAGACCCCCACTGCTGCAGAGACTATGTCCACCCAACTGTTTGGAGTACTCTATATCACTTTGACAGGAATGGTGGATTCCATGGTCCCTACCTCTGGACCCTGGTCCTTACTTGGGCAATTCATGTCTTACATTATCAAGTTAGCACCCATTCTATGGTGGGCTTTACCCGCCAGCTTGGTCCAACCCCATCCCAAGCCGCCCAATGCCTCTACCTATGCCTGGTTTCCTGAAAGTTGTGGTGTATTTTAAGAGGTTTTCAGTGCCAATGCCAATCTATCATTATTTATGCTGTTAAATTATGTGGGTTGAGAAGTGAACCTCTTGTGCACCTCTGTGATTTATTATGCTAAATTTTTGCATTATTTCATTGAGATTTGGCATGATTCTTAGTGGTATAAATAGAGGTCTTTTCCTCTATTTTCATCATCACTGTAACTGAATAAAGCTTCATAAGTGGAATATTGCCTTGTATACTTTAGTTTATTTAGTAAGATATCCTCAATGGATATTTTAGCATAAGAACATCCAAGACTGATCACTGGAAGCTGCAATATGATTGGATTTTCCCACTCACTAAGTGTTGCTTGTCTTGATTTGAAATCCAATCTCATAACCATTTTGGGACATTTTGAAAGGGTTTTTGAACTTGGCTATTTAAACTGCCATAACTTTTGATCTAGGGTACCTAGGATGATCATCAAGGTGGATTTCTGACAGCAAGAGGTAGCTTTATTGATCCAAGATTTTAAAACTTGACTTTTAAAGTTTAACATGTCATGGCGGGCCATGACAAAGCCAAGCATCTAGCTGAGAATGCTAAAATTAATCTCCAATCAACACTTGATGACCATAATTAAGATAAATTGATCTGTACTGCCCCAGCCAAATTCCTACAACCAAGTAAAGTTTCAGGATGATGAAACCAGCCATTTTACTTCCAGCTACCAACAAAATTCCCCTACCCAGACCAAGTTGTCAAGATTTCTATCCCCTCTTCCCAAATTCCATCCCACTACTTCCCAGAAATAAGTACCCAAGCATTGGAACACTAAAAGCTTACATATAGTGGGAAGTAATATATTCCAAGGTAGACCAGATGAATGGCATAAAAGCCACGTTTCCACACTCAAGTCAAGTGTAGACAACATCAAATAAAGTGAAGGAATCTATCAGGTTTGTTTGCTTTGTTAGGATTAAAATTTATACACCACCCAAGCAGAAGTCAAACCAGAAGACTAGAGTATTGCCCTAGAACCACACCTATAGACTACCAGCCAGGTCCAGACCCTGGAATGGCTGGCATTCCTTACAACTCCCCTGCTCCTCCCCTATCATAGCCCTACAGCCATTTTAGAGCTGAGATGATCATTTTGATCATCCTCAGTCTGACTAAAGCTATTGTTCCCAACCTAGGTGCATTTTGACCCTTAGCTGCAGGCTTGTTATATTTAACCCCCCCAGCTCTTTTCTTGTGCTGGGCCCTAACCATCTAATATCCAGATAGTTGAAGCTCCCCTTCTACACCTTGGTACATACCAACTGTGGCCATGGCAGATATCCTTATAGATCAAATAATAAAGTGGCTGTAATCCAGGAGGCAGAATGAGTAAGTAGCTCTGAGCCAGGGAATGAAACCAAAGCCAAACAGACACAGCAACAAGCCCAGGGCACCCAGACTGGCAAAACAGGTAGTATTAACCCAAGAGTTTCAAAGCTGTCCAGGAAGGCCATCAAAGTCACCACCATTAGAAAAAAGAACAAAATCACCATCAAGAGAGCTTCCTTGATATTACCATGTGTAATGCCAATATACTAATTCCTGCCAGTTTTCTAGAAATCATAAAACCTATTTTGAATACCATATAAGAGAATAATGTGAGTGATAATAAGGGGCAGATAATGACAAAAAGCTGCAGTATTATTGAAACATAAAGAAACAGGAGATGCTCAAAAAGATCAGTGTGTTTTAAAACCAGGTGTCTATGTTACAACTGAACCAATGAGGATTCAGTATTTAGAATTTGGGAAGACAGCAGTTTAATAGAAAGGACAGGAATAATAAGAATAAGGTATTGTTTATTTTAGAACATTGTGATTAATATACCATATGGGGAAAGCCACACAGCCACAAGGGGGTGCATGGTGGCTTATTTCATGTAAGGATTTGAGCCAAGGAATAAATTGTGTGGGGATCAGCAGGTCAAATTTGTTGCGCTCTTAATTAGAAGAAAGTGCCTGAAATTTGATATTGCCATCAGATTGGTCCATGTTGTTAGATACATCAAGGGGCAACTCATTGAGAACCCCCTGTGTATTATTAGATACATTGGCAGGCAAGTCTGGAAACTTGGTTGCAAGACCCCCTTGCTCCCTGCTTGTTGTCAGACACCAGGATTGGAGTCTGCAGGAGATCTGGGAAGGTCCGCACAAACAACCTTTGTGTGGGAATGGAACGGCAGGGGCGCAAGCAATTGTGGTGGAGCATCTTGGTGTTTTCCTTGGGCATCTTCAAGCTGATAGGTGTGATTGTCATAGAATGTAGCTATCTTGAAGGTCCCTAGGTGATTGGGCTCCAACTTAGCCAAATTGGGGCTGAGGGTATAGACAGGGTCACCTACAGCATATCTGGCTTCAAGGTGCTTTGTCCCTCCTTCAATTTGTTTGTGCTCAATTTCTTGGGCTTTGGCACATCCATTGGTTTAGGGATGGAGTCAACAACAGGGGGGCGTTCTGGGAACTGTAGACTATAGTTTCCCCTGTTTAAATCATGTCAGACTGTCAGGTGTCCCAAAGGCCAAGGCGCTAGGGCTGAACCTGGTGCCTCAATTGATTCTTGCTCATAAAATAAGTAGAGCAGTAGGCAAGTGTTCAGTCCATATGGTATTGGGGTACTCCTTCAAGAGCTTGGTGATCAGTTGGACTAGTGAGCCATATAATTGCTCTACGCGCCCATTGGCTTGCAGATGATAGGGAGTGATAACTATCTGTTAGAGGGCATTCTTGGCACAGTATACCTTCATGATCTGTTCAACAAGTTTGGGCCCACCATCTGTGATGAGACGTTTGGGCCGCCCAAAGTGGGCCACAATCTCCTTGCCAATGAAGCGGGTGATGGTGGTGGTGGTTTGGTTAGTTGTTGCCCAAGCTACTGGCCAGCAAGAAAAGTAGTTGATGGCAGTTATGATGTATTTATTTCCCAGTCTGTCTTCAGGGAGGGGCCCAACCAAATCAAGGGCCCACTGTTTGAAGGGTTCCATGGCCTTGATGGGCAGGATATACTTGGGAGGTACAGGTTTGGATGTATTCTTTTTGAATAGCACACATGTTTTGAGGAGATCCAGGATATCTTGGCACATACACAGCCACCAAACCTTTTGTTTCATGATCTCAAAGAGGTTGTATCCTCTGATGTGACCCAGGGTTTGGTGGTAATACAGTATTGTGTTGCCTCATTATGTTGTGGGAGTGTAAGGCGTCTTTTCACCTGTCTCTGTCCGGCGGCAGACGTTGCCAGCATCAGTGGTGAACCAAATTTTATTGTCCTTCAGCTTGGAGATAATTACTGAGTTAAGGCCTCCGTAACAAGCTGCCTCAGGACGGAGGTAAAGCATTGGCCAGTCTGGGTCCAAACCAACATCCCCAGTGATGGATGCTATGTAGAGCTGTGATAGGGCAGCAGCTGTGACAAGTTCCTTCCCAGGATTGTACTCAATGCACAACTGGTGGGGGGATAGATGCTTGACTCAGCCTGCTTGGTGGCATGTCAAGTGGGACTGTATGTTGAAGTACTGAAGTGACTTGTGGTCTGTCAGGACGCGGGGTGGAAAGGTGGCACCTTCCAGGTAACAGCACCATTTCTCAACGCAGTGTACAATTGTTGCCAAATCTTTATTGTGCATAGGGTAACATTGTTCTAAGTCAGTGAGCTTCCTGGACTCATATGCCACAGGAGAAAGACACCTTTGTCAGTTTCTACCCGTAGCATGCCCCCTATAGCCCTGTCAGAGGCGTCAGTCTTGAGTTTTTATTGGCGGTTCCAATTGGGGAACTGCAATACGGGTGCAGTTGTAAGTCTCTGCTTCAACGTCTCAAAGGCTTGGTTTCTGGAAGGGGTCCAGTGGAATTGCTGTTTAGTGTTCAGGAGCTCAGTGAGGGGTGCAATTAGTTCCCCACAATTGGGAATGAACTTGTGCACGTAGGCATCCATGCCCAAGATGTACACACCTGACCCACATCAGTGGGAGGTGGCATACTGGTGATTGCCTTGATCTTGGTAGGGTTGGGCTTTATCCCTTGAGCAGAGATGGTGTGCCCAAGGAACAGCAACTCCAACTTGAGGAGCTTGCATTTGGAGGGTTTAGCTTTTAGCTGGTGTTTCTAAAGGGTGTCAAGGACAGCACAGAGGGGTTAAAGGTGTGTGGTTTGATATTGACTGAAGACAATAATGTTGTTAAGGTACACAGCCACACATTTCCCAATCAATTCCTTAAATGCTTTGTTCATCAACATAGCAAAGGTGGAAAGAGCGTTAGTCATCCCAAAGTTCATGACGCAACACTCAAACAACTCATAGCGTGTGTGGAAGGCAGTTTTTGCCTCATCCCCTGGTGTAATGCAGACTTGGTTGTACCCTGCGGTGATATCAATCTTGCTAATGACCTTCACACCTGCAAGTGTGTCAAACAGGCAAGTGCCTAAGGTCAAAGTTCCTAAGGTTGAAAGTGCAGAAATCAAAAATGGGACCCCCAAAAAGTGCAAAAATCAAAACACTATGTAGGGTACAAAAATCGAAAATACCAAAGATTGAAGTGCAAAAATAGATTTTCCAGAGGTTAACTTCAAAGCCAAATAAAATACAGCTCTTAATATAAAACTATTTATTTTTAAATTTTTATAGATTAAAAAGACCCCAAGAAATTCATTTCTGAAATAAAAAGTATATTTTAGATAATAAAAATATGCTTAAATTTGCTGTTTTTAAAAGAAAGTTTATTTTAGTTTCAAAAAAAATTAGACTAGAATTTATATGTAACTGTATTCAATTGAATATAAAATACAAAAATACACAAAAACAGATTTAAAATGTATTTGCATGGCAAGATCTTTATTGTCACAACATAAAATTAAAAGAAAGTAAAAGCAATGTAAGATTTTATTTGAATTATTAAAGAACTTTTGTAATGTTCTCAAGATGAGTGAGCCAGTTGGAGGAGTTGTAAGGAAAGAGGAAGTTTTTTGTGACTATTTCAAAGCTGTTGAGATCCTTGCTGCTCTGGGAAACACTTTGGCGTCCATCTAAAAACTCCTGATAAAGAGTTTCATTGGTTGCTTGTTCAACTTTGAGCTTGTTGATCAGTACATTAAACTTGGGTTTCTTCACCCCAACACAGTTGGCAAACTTGTTGTGCCAGCTTTCCAGGGAGGAAGTAGTCTTCATGGTCTTATTCTTAAAAAACTTGAACTGGTTCCATTTAATCTTGTTTTCCTTTCTTCCATGGCATCTGGTTTCAAGTTTTCCAATCCATTAGCGTTCAAAGTAATCAATAAATGGAGCAAAGACAGCTGCATTGTCCTCCATATACTTGGTATTCTTAAATGCCTCATAGATCTTGCTAGAGTCCTCCTGTCTCACCAAGGCAATGGAAGAAAAGGAGTTGAAGGCCACCTTGGGCTCCTGGGAGGTTGATCTGGTAACCAGTCTGTTGAGCTCAGTAAAGCTCTGTAGCTTTCTTCTGAGGCATTGTCTGAAGTGAAAGAAGCAACCATGAGGCTTGCTCTTAAATACCTTTTTAAAGGCGTTGGCTTGAGCAGACTCAAATTCAACAAGGAAATGGGTATGGTAAGGCTCTGATGTTTCCTCATCATCAGGTTGGCTTGGGGTTTTAGACTTATTCCTCTTGGGGGTAGAAGTGGGGGCATCAGTAGGGGGAAGGAGATCCAGCTTCCCCTTTAGAATCTCCAAGGCATAAGTATAGTCATCCTCATTTTGTCCTGACATCAGAAAGTAAACCATTGGTAACACCTTATCACCATACTTCCCATATATGCACCAAAGCTGGGAAAAGATTTTAGGCAATGATGAGAAGGTCCCATCAGCCAACAAGATATTGGCTGTCATCAATCTCTTAAGGTTCTCCTGGGTGGCATAGCAGATGGTTCTTTTATGCTCATCTGGCCCATTGTCATGAAGGAGAAACTGTTCATCCTTGGAGGTGACTCTGAGCTCATTTGGTATATCCAGTTCCAGGAGGGCGGTGGCAGATCTGCCCACATTGTCAGACTTCCGGCAATTATCACTGACATACTTCTGAAGGGATCCAAAAGTTCCAATAGCTATCTTTTAGAAACTGGTCAAGTTGTGAATAGCCCTAGTGACTATCTCCTGGGAGGTAAGACCCCTGTTGAAAGGCTTCCTCTGGCACAGGTACCACTTTATTAGGCGCTGATATACCCCAGTTGGTTCCAGGCAGGTGTGCTGATTGTTCAGCTTCTTAAACTGGGTAAACCCAGTTGTAGTCAGACGGGCAGGGCAGGCATGCCCCTCACACTTGTAATGATGAAGCACCAAGTTCTTCTGCTCATCATTACACTTAAACATAAAACCATCATGGGAGAACCCAGCATTGTCCTTATAGGACATTATTGGGAAGGAGATGGGTAGGACATCTGGCAGTCAGAGCTCCTCTTCATAGTTGCATATATTATGGACTTTAAGGATATCCCAGGTCTCAACGGCATCCTCAGTTAGTGTAGCATCTCCAGACTTCTACATGTCTTCATGTTCTTCTTCTGAGATATGGGGAGGCGTCTCCTCTTCATCTGCCTGGCTGTAGACAAACTTGTGCCCAGTTGGGCTCTTGGAGGGGCTGAGGGTAGGTTCCTCTTCAGAAGGCTCCTCTTCTGAAGAGGGGGAGGGCTCAGGGGTCTTCTTGGGGGCCTTAGCGGCCTTATTGATGATCTTCTTGGTGGTCTTGGGACCAGGCTTCTTGGATCTGGAAGGGGTGGCTTTCTTTGGATTGATGGGAGTTGAATTAGGGGGCATCTAAATGGCTCAAAATTAGTATTTTTTGGTTAGTAAAAAAGAATATAACTTATTAATAAAAAATTTTTTTAACAGAATCTGAAATTCAGAGTAATTTTTACTATATTTTGTTAGTTTTAATAAATATTTTAATTGAGGTAGTCAACTCTATAATGCTTTTGAAAGGAGCAAAAAGGGGCTTTTGATCAGACAATTAGGGAGTTTTGATTCTGGCACTTCAATCTCAACACTCCCTAAAAACATAAGGAAATATAGTAACATATTAAATTAATTTAATATTTTTTTTTCAAAACTGCCAAAATCTGCAGTTTTTACTAAACCCTTTAAAAAGTTACACTAAACTAACCCAAAAGGCCTGAAACTCTACTATGTTCTAAAGCAAGTCTTTAACCTTTAAAATGCTTATTTTAAGCTTTAAACTTACACTGGTTAAATTATTATGGTTTTGTAAAGTAAAGTGTTTGTTTGTTTGGTTTAAATGCACTTTCAATTTCCGCACTTTTGATTATAAACACCTATTGGAGCTTAGTTAATAAAATATTAAATTCCAATCATAATTTAAAATATATTGGTGAGCACTAAATCAGTGTGTTTTGAATTTTGATTTGAAGCTTTTCAATTTGCACACTCTATTACTACACCCAGTAAATTACTAAGTGATCATATAATATTTGTTTCATTCAGCACTCTATCTTTTTCATAATAAAAATCACTGAAATTATAATCAAATGCTTTACAGGTGATTGTGAACCTGTATGATAGGTTTTAGTTTATTTGGTTGAGTATGATATGATTTTGAAGCTTTTCTGATCACTTACATAGTGATAGAATCAATATTAAGTGATATTTTATTTTTTTTAATTTTGGGGCCCCAAATATTAAATTAAAGAGACTTCTGGACTTCAATTTCTTCACTTTTGATTTTGTCCCCTATATTCAAAAGGATGAATAAATTTTATTTTAAAAGACAAATTAATTTAAGTTGTGTTTTAAATTGCATCAATTTGGGCCCTTCAAACTTGGTTTTTCAATTTTAGCTACTAGTAAAAACATTTTTAAAAAAGTCAAATTTAAGAAAAATATTAAATTTTTTGGAGGATTTTTTTATTGAAAAAAAGTGCAGAGATCAAAAAATTCATCAATTTGGAGATTTTGATCTCCGTACTTTGACTTTAGGCACTTGCCCTGTCAAACAGGTTGTCAATCAATGGCAGGGGGTACTAATTCTTAACTGTCACCTCATTTAGGGAGCAGTAATCTGTGACCAGGCAAAGGGACCTTTCCTTCTTGGCTACAAAGAAGACAGCCACCCTGTATGGAGAGAGCAAGGGGCAAATGAAGCCCTTGTCAAGCGCGTCCACAAGGTGCTGGCAGAGGGACTCATCTTCTTTTGGTATGAGATGTTATAAGGGACATGCTTTAGGTAACAACCCTTGGAGTTGTATAGTGTACTGGATCTCCCAGGGAGGAGGTAGTTGTTCAAGTGTCTCACTGAACACGTCCTTATACTTCTCAAGGTGGGTGGCAAGCGCTGGTGAAGGTACAGTGGTCAAGGGAGGGGCTACAGGTGATTCAGCGCAGATAACTTTAATTGAACATTGGTTGAAGTCTAGTTTCCCCCTTGAAATTGTACAAGCCTGTTTCTGTTATACTGATAAACACAGTATTGTGAAAAAGCTTGCTCATATCAACAGGATAGATCTGGAAGCCCACCCCATTTTTATTGAGGGTGATAACAGACATATCCCAATCAATGTAGGGACAATTGTGACAAAGCCAGTCAAGGCCAGTGATTACATTGTGGCTGAGCCTGGCCATAATTGGTCCAGAAAGCTTAACCTGGATGTTCCCCATTCTCACAGAGAAGGGGACTGTCTTGTGGATAATTGCTACTCTGCGTGAGTCAGCTACTTGTACTGCCTTGAATCTGCTGGGTACACAGTCTAGCTGCTGTACATTAGCAAACACCTGGTCCACCATGGTGTGTTTGCCCCGGTGTCTACCAATAGTTTGTGGGTGTTCCCACAAAAACAGAAGGGATAAGCCAAGCAGGTTACTTTATTGAGAGAGTGGCTTGCTTGGAGTACGGGGTTGTCACTGTGGACCTGGAAGATGTCAAGGGTTTCAACTTTGTGTACATTATAGTTGCATGAATTCTTGGCAAGGAGAGATTGAGAGTGCAGGTCAGGTGGGGTGGTAGGTCCTCTCTTACCTACAACCCCCAGGCCTTTCCTGGGT
The DNA here is from genome assembly GCA_014839935.2 of Entomophthora muscae. Taxonomy (NCBI): domain Eukaryota; kingdom Fungi; phylum Entomophthoromycota; class Entomophthoromycetes; order Entomophthorales; family Entomophthoraceae; genus Entomophthora; species Entomophthora muscae. The sequence continues at coordinate 94,638 of QTSX02005735.1, read as the reverse complement.
CCTCAAGTTGGGCTAGCCAGAGCTCCCCCTTGCGGGGGCATTTAGTCCCATTATTCTTCTGACGGGGTTGGTAGCAGCCTACTTGGTTGTGGGTGCTGCCAGGTGTTGCACAAGGTTGAGGTGGAGTATCATTTGTACAGCAGAATCTCATTGAAGCCTGGTTGTTGGCCTCCACAATGGCTTTGTAGCAGTCATTGATGGAGGTGCAGCAACCTACGGGGACCCACTTACAGATATGGGGCTTGAGCCCATTGACTATCAGGGTCAGAAGCATAGCGTTCATGTTGATCACGGCTTCTGGGGCAGCAGCAAGAGATTGTTGCAAGGCAGCAAGGTATTTGGGAACAGATCTGGTCTATTTGATTGCTAGAAGGGGAGTTCCCACCACAACAGGAGAGAAGGTTTTGCTGTAGCGGGATCTCTCAGTGTCCCTGAATGCTGGCCAGGTGACTTCAATTTCCTGACTGGCCCAGTTGGTAAACCACACAGCGGCAGGCCCTGTGAGGCAACCAGATGCAGTGGCAACCCACATGGGCTCAGGTACTTGGAAGATACTAAGGCAGGTCTCGGTGGAGTGAAGCTAACTGACAATGTTGGCTCCTTTGACCTCATCCGCAAAGGATTCCAACTCGAGGTTGAGCATGCATTGTGACAGATCTGAATGAGGCAGGGTGACACTAGTGTCAAGCTGTCCAAGGCGGAGTTGGTTGTACACACTTGTAAGTACCAGTTAATCTTGATTAATGACGTGCCCATCAGGGATGTCCCCCTTGAGGATTGGCATGAAGGTCTCTTGATGGGGAGTAGCCATACCGCCCGTACTCTGTCCTTTCTCAGGGGGAATTTTTTTAGGTAGGTTGTCAACCTACTGCTGCTACCACTGTTGCAACTGAACCAATGAGGATTCAGTATTTAGAATTGGGGAAGACAACAGTCTAATAGTAAGAACAGGAATAATAAGAATAAGGTATAATTTATTGTAGAATATTGTGATTAATATACCATGTGGGGAAAGCCACACAGCCACAAGGGGGTGGCATGATGACTTGTTCCATGTAAGGATTTGAGCCAAGGAATAAATTTTGCAGGGATCAGCAGGTCAAATTGGTAGCGCTCCTAATTAGGAAAAAGTGCCCACAATTTGATATTGCCATCAGATTGGTACATGTTGTTAGATACATCAAGGGGCAACTCATCAAGCACCCCCTGTTTATTGTAAGATACGTTGGCAGGCAAGTCTGGAAACTTGGTTGCAACATATATGTAGTGTGTCTTAGAAGAAATTAAAGGGGTTTTTTCTACCTCTAAATTCCCCCCAAGCACATAGCAATCTCAGACACCAAGTTCAAATTCTCAGCAAGCTAACCACAGATACTTGTGACTAAAGGAAGGCCACAGTAACTGTTGGTGTGTTAGAAAAAATCAGCACATATACTGTATAGTAATTAACTAAAAGCCAGTATGATTATAATTATGGAGAAACCCAATGTTTCAACCAAGATTGACACATTGCCTGTCAATATATGAGTCATTGCTTTAAATATTAATACATTTCCTATTAACTGTGTCACTTTGTACTTTAAAATGTTGTTTTAATTTTCCTATTAACAAATTTAAAGAATTACATAAATTTTATCAAAATAAACTTTATTTAATATTTATAATATAAAAGACTAAATTAAATTAAGCTTTTTATACTTAAAGCTAAATTAAAATGTATTAAAAACTAGGAACAATCTTAGTTCAGGTATCATTATTTCTTTTAAATGCTTAACACAAAATAATACAAATCTAAAAAAATTAACATACTTATATGATGAAATACTGATATGATGTGTTTTGTTGGTAATCAAAAAGTTACATAAAATCTTAACATTCTTACAAAGTATTTAAATAATTAAAATAAACAATTTTTGAACACCACTTTTTAAAAAGAGGGCAGATGGTTTTTTTTACACATTTGATAAATCAATATTAAATGATTCAATAGCTGTTTTTTATAAAAAAAATCTAGTAAAAAGTGAAAAAACTAAAACTATAAACTCTTATTGAAAATTTAGTGATTTTATATTTAGTAAGTGCAATTTATTTTCAAGTTAAATTTAATAGAAAAGTATAAAATAAGAACTTATAAGAGACTAAATATTTTTCTTTTCAAAATTTTAAGTCTTTAATATTGATAAAATAGCTTTATATGTCTATTTAATAAAAACATATTTTTAAACTTTATTCTAGAGATAATATAGATAAGTTTTTTAAATTTAAATATAAAAAAGATTTATCAAAATCTTGTTTTATTTATTTAAATTTTATAAAAGCTAAAATTTATTTAAATTAAATGTAAAATCCTAGTTATTGTACCAATAATACAATACATATTTAATTATATAAGTATATATTTATATGTGATTTGTCAAGATTGTGCGTTCTTGAAGAAAAAGAGTTGGTTATTTTTATTAAAGGTATTATGCATGTTGAGATTGGGATATCTGTATGAAGACAGATGTGCTTCCAATTGGTGTGTGATTGCAGCAACTAAAAGAGTTTTTTTGCTGCTTGAGCCAAGTAAAGAGAGAGTTCTGTGGTCTTTGGGACGCAACACTGGCTGTGGTGGTTTGGCAGGATTCTGGAAGTATCAATAATACACTCTTATTGTACTTGACACTACTACTATTCAGTTTAGTATTAATATTAATGGTTATTAACTGTCTGCCTTCCAAGTGATCTTGGAAGGGCTTTCTATAGCGTAAAGGTAGCAGCCAGACTAGCGTCTAGCTGCAGATAACTCTTACTAGCTAGCCTATCATCCCCAAGCTACTAGTCTCACCCCCAGAGTTAGATTCCAAAACTGAATAAGGTTTTGGAATAAGGTGATATCCTAGGCTGTTAATTTCTCCTCTTCAGCCTGGATATCCCTTGACTTAGTTGAGACCAACTAAATTGACATCCATAGGGAGGGGTCCCATCTTGTGCTCAGTCTAATGCACAAAACTTGCACAGGTAGTTTTCTGTCTCATTTCTTGGTGAAGCAGGATATTTGTAATTTCATGTCTTCTTTCCATAGGGCGGGTTTGTGTCTATTTTGGGATCTGGAATGCTTAGCATCTAATTATAGAAGCTTCTGGATTGACCCATGACCTGAGACCTGGAATGTCTCAGGTGTCTTCTGGATTGTAAACTATAACAGTCTTGATATATTTTCTCCGTATTCTGGAATAGAGGTCTTGCATCTGGCTGTGGCCTGTCTACTGTTAGCCTATAGCTTTATTGATTGGAATATGAATTAGTCAACTCTGATAGATCAGGATTTCCTGACATGATTAAAAACAACCTTTTTATTTTGATAGATTTAATATATATGCAGTTCATTCTTAAAAACTTTTCAAAGTTAGAAATGACTTGAGCTGATTTAAAGTAAAAAGTTTTTGCTTTTTTTATCAGGATTGAAAAATTTCTTCCTCTTAAAACCTGGGTCCAAGGGCGGGGTTTAAACCCTGGTCCTGAATACTTTCAGGCTTCCAGGCTCAAGGACCAACAGGCCATCTACCTGCGTTTTTCTGGGAGCAAGTTCACTTAAGCTGAGGCTGCAAACACTTCCCAGGATGAAGATACCAGTAAAAACCTTGAAACTGTTGCAACCAAGTTTCCAGACTTGCCTGCTAACGTATCTTACAATACACAGGGGGCGCTTGATGAGTTGCCCCTTGACGTATCTAATGACATGGATTAATCTAATGGCAAATATCAAATAGCGGGTACTTCATACTAATTAGGAGTGTTACCAATTCAACTTGCTGATCCCTGCACAAGTTATTCCTTGGCTTTGAACCTTACATGGAACTTCCCACTATGCCACCCCCTTGTGGCCTTGTGGTTTTCCCATATGGTATATTAATCACAATTTTCTACAACAAACAAGACCTTATTCTTATTATTCTGTCCTTTCTATTGGACTGTTGTCTTCCCCAATTCCAAATACTAAACCCTCATTTGTTCAGTTGCAATAGTGGTAGCAGAGGTAGGTTAATGACCTACCTAAAACAAAATTCCCCCAAGAAAGGACAGAGTACGGGCTGTATGACTACTCCCCAACAAGAAACTTTCCTGTCAATCCCCAAAGGGGACATCCCCGACAGGTATGTCATCTACCAAGACCAGCTAGTCCTCACCAGCGTGTACAATTGGCTCTGCCTTGGGCAGCGTGACGCCAGTGTCATCCCACCCCAGTCAGACCTGTCCCAACGCATGCTCAATTGTTAGCTAGAATCCTTTGCTGGTGGTGTTGAAGGGGCCAACATTGTCAGTTGGCTCCAATCTACTGAAACCCGCCTCTGTATCTGTCAGGTTCCTGAGCCCATGTGGGTTGCCACTGCATCTGGTTGCCTCACAGGGCCCGTCGCTGTGTGGTTCACCAACTGGGCCAGTCAAGAACTTGATGTTACTTGGGCGGCATTTCAAGACGCCTAAGTCCTGCTACAGTAAAACCTTCTCCCCCATTGTCATGAGGACTCCTCTTCTAGCAATAAAACAAACTGGTTCTGTTCCTGAGTGCCTTGCTGCCTGGCAACAAGCGCTTGCTACTGCCCCCAAAGCCGTGACTGACAGAAATGCAATGCTTCTGACCCTGATAGTCAATGGGCTCAAGCCCCATATCTGTAAGTGGGTCCCTGTAGGTTGCTGCACCTACATTAATGATTGCTACAAGGCCATTGTGGAGGCTAACAACCAGGCCTCAATGGCTTCTGCCATACCAGTGATGCTCCATCCCAACCACGTACAACACCTGGCAATGGCCACAATCAAGTGGGCCGCCCCCAGCCCTGTCAGCAGGATAATAAGATTAAACACCCCCGCAAGAGGGAGCTTCAGCTAGCTCAGATCAAGGATCAGGGAAAAGCCTGGGGGTTGTAGCAACAAGAGGACCTGCAAACCCACCTGACCCACCCTCTTAATCCTTGCTTGCAAAGAACTCCTGTGACTATAACATCCACAAAGTCAAAACCCTGGACGTCTTCCAAGTCCACTGTGACAACCCCGTACTGCAAGCAAGTCACTCCTCAAATAAAGTAACACACTTATCCTATCCCTTCTGTTTCCATGGGAACACCCACAAATTACTGGTAGATACCAGGGCCAACCACACTATGGTGAACCAGGCGTTTGCTGACTCTTAGCAAATGGACCAAGTGCCCAGCAGGTTAAAGCAGTACAAGTAGCTGACTCCTGCAAAGCTGCAATCTCCCACAAGACAGTACCCTTCTCTGTAAGAATGGGGAACATCCAGGTTAAGCTCTCTGGGCCAATCATGGCTGGGCTCAGCCACAACATAATTGCTGGCCTCGACTGACTTTGTCACAACTGTCCCTACATTAACTGGTATACCTCTGTCATCACCCTCAATAGAAATGGGGTGGGCTTCCAGATATATCCTGTTGATATGAGCAAGCTTTTTCACAATACTGTGTTTGTCAGAATAACAGAGACAAGCTTGTACAATTTCAAGGGGGGGAAACTAGACTTTAATCAATGCTCATTCAAAGTTATCCGCACTGAACCATCAGCAGTCCCTCTCTTGACATCTTCACCACCACCAGTGCTTGCTGCACTCCCAAGGAGTACAAGGACGTATTCAGTGAAACACTTGAACAACTACCTCCTCCCTGGGAGATTAATCACGCTGTACAACTTCAAGGATTGTAACCTAAAGCACGACCATTATACCGTCTTACACCAAAGGAAGATGAGACCCTCTGCCAACACCTTATGAACGCGCTTGATAAGGGCTTCACTTGCCCCTCACTCTCTCCATACGGGGCAGCTGTCTTCTTTGTAGCCAAGAAGGATGGGTCCCTTTGCCTGGTCACAGACTACTGCGCCCTAAATGAGGTGACAGTTAAGAATAAGTACCCCTGCCGCTGATTGAAAAACTAGTTGATACACTTGCAGGCGCAAAGGTCTTTAGTAAGATCAATCTCACTGCAGGGTACAACCAGGTCCGCATTGCACCAAGGGATGAGATAAAACTGCCTTCTACGTGCGCTACAGGTTGTTTGAGTGTTGGGTCATGAACTTTGGAATGACCAACGCTCCCTCCACCTTTGCCATGTTGATGAACAAAGCATTTGAGGAACTGATTGGGAAATGTGAAATTGTGTACCTTAATGGTATTATTGCTTTCAGTCAAGATCAGACCACACACCTCCAACACCTTGGTGCTGTCCTTGACACCCTTTGGAAAAATTAGCTAAAAGCTAAGCCCTCTAAATGCAAGTTCCTCAAGTCAGAGCTGCCATTTCTTGGGCACACCATCTCTTCTCAAGAGATAAAGCCTGACCCTGCCAAAATCAAGGCAATCACCAGTATGCCACCTCCCACTGATGTGGGTCAGGTGTGTACTTTCTTGGGCATGGATGCCTATGTGCGCAAGTTCATTCCCAATTTTGGGGAACTAATTGCACCCCTCACTAAGCTTCTCAACACCAAACAGCGCTTCTATTAGACCCCTGTCAGAGATCAAGCCTTCAAGATGTTGAAGCAAAGGCTCACAAAAGCACCAGTACTACAGTTTCCCAATTGAAACCGTCCGTATGAACTTGAGACTGATGCCTCTGATAGAGCCATAGGGGGCATGCTAAGGGTAGAAACTGACAAAGGTGTCTTCCTCCCTGTGGGGTATGAGTCCATGAAACTTACCAACTCGGAACAACTTTATCCCATCCATGATAAAGAACTGGCAACAATTGTGCACTGCGTTGAGAAGTGATGCTGTTACCTGGAAGGTGCTACCTTCCCACCCCGTGTTCTGACGGACCACAAGTCACTTCAGTACTTCAACATGCAGTTCCAATTGACACGCCACCAAGCAGGATGATTCAAACGTCTATCCCCTTACCAGTTGTGCATTGAGTGAAATCCTGGGAAGGAACTTGTCACAGCTGCTGCCCTCTCACAACTCTACATAGTGTCCATCACCAGGGATGTTGTTTTGGACCCAGACCAGTCAATGCTTTACCTCTGCCCTGAGGCAACTTGCTATGAGGGCCTTAACTTGGTAACCATCTCCAAGTTGAAGGACAACAAGAGTCAGTTCACCACTAACGCTGGTAACGCCTGCCGCCAGGCAGAGACAGGTGAGAAGACATCTTAAACTCCCACCATGCAGCAAGGTGACACAATATTGCACTACCACCAAACCCTGGGTCACATCAGAGGGCGCAAGCTCTTCAAGATCATGAAACAGAAGGTTTGGTGGCCGCACATGCGTCAAGACATCTTGGATCTCCTCAAAACGTGCATGCTGTGCGAGAAAAACATGTCTAAACCTGCACCCACCAAGTCTGTCCTGCCCATCAAGGCCATGGAACCCTTTGAGCAGTGGGCCCTTGACATTGTGGGGCCACTCCCCAAAGACAGACTGGGGAAGAAGTACATTATCACTGCCTTTGTTACTTCACTTGCTGGTCAGTGGCCTGGGCGACAGCTAACCACACCACCACCACCATCACCTGCTTCATTGGCAAGGAAATTGTGGCCTGCTTGGGGCAACCCAAACATCTCATCACAGATGGTGGCCCTGAACTTGCTGGACATGTCATGAAGGCATACTGCGCCACAAACACACTCCAACATATTTACAGCCCCCTACCATCCTCAAGCCAATGAACGTGTGGAACGGTTAAATGGCTCACTGGTCCAGCTGATTGCCAAGCTCTCACAAGAGCACCCCAATACCGCATGGACTGAACACCTGCCCACTGCTCTACTTATCCTGTGAGTAAGAATCAACAGGGGCACAGGGTTCAGCCCCAGCACCATGGCCTTTGGGACGCCTGACAGTCTGACAGGAGTTGAACAGGGAAAGCTACGGTCCAGGGTTCCCGACAAGCCTCCCCTAGTAACAGCCCCATCCCTAGACCAATGGCGTGACAAAGACTGGGAAATTGAACACAAGCAAATAGAGGGAGGGGCGAGGCACCTTGAAGCTAGATACACTGTAGGTGACCCCGTCTACACCCTCAACTCCAATTCTACCAAGTTGGAGCCCAACCACCTAGGGCCCTTCAAGATAGCTGCTGTCTACGGCAATCATACTTATCAACTTGAAGATGCCCAAGGAAACACCAAGAAGCTTCACCATGATTGCTTGCGCCCCTGCTGCGCCATCCCCACACAAAAGCTGTTTGTGCAGACCTTCCCAGACCTTCCACAGACTCCGGTCTTGGTGTTTGACGGCAAGCAGGGGGCAAGGGGGGTGTTGCAACCAAGTTTCCAGACCCACCTGCTAACATATCTTACAATATACAGGGGGCGCTTGATGAGTTGCCCCTTGACGTATCTAATAACATGGATTAATCTGATGGCAAATATTGAATGGCGGGTACTTCATCCTAATTAGGAGTGTTACCAATTTGACTTGCTGATCCCCACATGAGTTATTCCTTGGCTTTGAACCTTACATGGAACTTCCCACTATGCCACCCCCTTGTGGCCTTGTAGCTTTTCCCATATGGTATATTAATCACAATATTCTACAATAAACGAGACCTTATTCTTATTATTCTGTCCTTTCTATTGGACTGTTGTCTTCCCCAATTCCAAATACTGAATCCTCATTGGTTCAGTTGCAACAAAACCAAATCACACAATGAAAGACAAAGCAAATTTCCTAATAGAGGCAAAGTGATTCCTACCATTAGCTTGATGAGTTTGAAGCCTATCTTGGTGGCCAATCAAGATTTACCACCCAATAAAAACACATACCTGAAGGCTGCCCTCATGAACATGACTTGAGAACAGAAGAGTTGAGTAAATCTTCCTGAGAATCCAGCCAATGAACAATCCTCCAGCAACAGTATTATTCTGCTACTCCAAAAACCAGGCGTCCTGGCCACCTCACCTCATATTTCCCAAATCTATGATGAACCTCACATAGTAGATATAAAGTTTGGCGGTGGGGTACTATATAGACTCATAGACCCCGTGCTATGGCTTTATTGTCATGTTTAAATAAAAGTTATGAGATACTGGCTTCCCTAATTACTGCCCTATTTTATCTTTGCTATTAAACAACTCACTTTGAATTCTTCTGGCCTGCCTGCCCCACTACCTGCATTTTTTATCCACCAGGCACCCAATGTTGTCCTGTCTACTTTACAGAATACCTTTTAAAGCCTGAATACAAAGACTTCACCTTTGAGAAGATAATAAGCAAGATTCCTTGGCCCAAGAAAAAGTGTTGACCAGATAAAATAGACAAGGCCCTTAGCACGTAACTGAGCCCTGTCTATTCTGAGATAGATACAACTCCCTGTCTGCGTACCGGTTGGATATGGAGCCACCAATTACCCCTAAACAATGCCTTTGTATTCTTCCAAACTTTCCCTGGACCATAAAAATAAGCTGTTTGAGAAAGTGTACATCATCCTCAATGAGGTAATTGGCACTATAGTCCTGGCTGCTGGTCTGTGGTCCTGGGTGGGAAAATCAACATCCTACCTTATTAAGTTAGTGCCAATCTTGTGGTGGGTGTTACGGTAGAAAACCAAATGGAAGGAATAGTGTGCCCCATTAATAACAGAAGCCAGCAAAGAACTGCCACCAAACCCTTAAGGGAAATAGACAGTTTAAATGTTATCATTGACAAAAAAGGAGTCAAAGCTGGGGTTGATTGAATAGCCATGGAAAATCTGGGCTTGTCATATTTGTATCCAAATAATTATGACAAGAAAATAATAATCTATACATTATTTGGTGATGGCAGCGCTTGACCTGCTGATTGCCCAAAATTTTCAAATTATGACGTCATTGAGTCAAAGTTGGCAGCAAGACCCCAAGCTGCTGAAACTATTCTTGTCAACCAATCAGATGCCACAGAATCCCCCCATCCTAAATTCCTTAAGACTTTCCCCATTCCTCTCTATAAACTTGTTTCTAGATAGCTTATTTTCACTCAAATAAAAAGAAAGTTTTCCTAAAAATGTGGGATAATCTGGGGCTGTTTGCCCTTGTCTTTGAAAGATAGTATTTATTGTCTTCAAGGTTGACATTGATTCCATGGCCTAAACCTGGCCCGCTCTTTACATGCTGACACCTTCCAATTCATTCTCTAATTTACCCCTGCAAATCATTTGCCTTTTGACAATTTCTACCTCCATCTTCTGATACACTGCCACCAAATACAGAATGTTGAAGCAGTCCACCCAATTTGGTCTCCTGGTTGTCAAGTAACTCAAAATTTGTTTATCATATCCTCATCATATTTCCTTGACTCATGTTGCTTATTGTTTCACTCTAACAGTGGACTCTGCCTGCAAAACCTGCAGCATGTGCATTCACAGAAAACAATGGGTCAGCTACCCAAGGTTAGTTCCCTAACAGTTGTTTATTAAAAGTAAGTTAAGTAGTTAATTTATACTAAAAATAGCTTTCTGATTAAAATATCATACTTTTAGAGTTAATTGACATAATGTTATTCCTAAATAGTAATTCTACAAGTTTAAATTCAAAGCCACTTCAAGATACCAAATTGGTAAAAAATATATACTTTTGTAGCACAATTCCAAAAGCTGAAATTAAGGACTTTCAAATGATACTAGTTTGATTAATATTGAAGTACTACCTTCTAAGACATCAACAGTTAAATAAAATATAAAAAGAAGTAAATAAACAATGATACAGTAGTTTTAAAAGCTATTACAACAACAAAAAATACCTCAGATTTAACTAAATGATTTCAGATTTAAGCAAATTTCAACTATCAGGTTAAAATATATCTGTTAACAGGGATTTTTGGTGTTAATGGAAAAAAGGGGTTAACACAACAAAGAATTGCTCACACGCCAAGCAAAATCATTCAAAATACAATACAAAACACATGGATTCACAAACAAAATAGTGTGAGTTGACTTTTGGTGTACATATGTTTACTATGTGAATTGGTGAAAAAACACACCCAAGTGCATTGAGTCAAAATTCAAACCAAAATAAAAAACAATAGCAACTAAATATCTAAACAAAACTACTCAAATGTTGTGTGCAATGGATTGTAATCAAGAATGATACCAAGGTATCTAAAATAAGACACACAATCTTAAACATAAATTTTAAAAATATTGTGTTGGGTGCTTATATTTGGCATAAAATCCAGGAAAAAGGGTGGAAATTATTTTGGGTATTCAAAAATGGGCGTTGTAAACCAGAAATAATTAATTAAGAAATAAAAAATCTATAATTGGGATATTGGGTGGGAAAACCTCTAATTAAATATCCATATTCAGATAAAAGCAAAAATTTAAAACCAGTGTATAACTTAAATAAGTTTTATTTAGTATTTTATTAAATTTTAAAATGGAAGGTACACAACAACATAGTGACAATGCACCTGTTGTGCGCTGCAGTTGCAGTTGCCCCTGTGGGTCAAAGAACAGAGTTAGTACAACACAATTGCCTACTCAGGAAAAAGATGGGAGAGGAGAGTTCCATAGTGACGCTGCACTGACACAGCTAGTTCAAGGAGCACAAGATGCTAGGGTGTAGAGCATTAACCCTTGGGTCCGAAAGCTGATCCTGAAGCCCACCAAGGTCACCATAATAAAAAAGTCAGGAACAAAGAGATCAAACTTACCTCCTATGTGTTTGACACTGTGTACCGCCAAGAGTTGGCCCCGTCAGCCATGCTGGAGAAGGTTAAGCCTGTGCTTGACACTAGCTATGAGCCATATGTTAATGACAGCAACCAGGAAGAGGACAAGGAGCCTGAGTTTGATAGAACTGTGGAGGAACAGCTGGTGTTAAATAAGGTAGCAGCCTTCTACAACAAGGAGCCTATGCCTTGCAAGCCAGTCACCAATCAGGATCTAGATTCACTAACTCCTGCAAAGCCCGCTCAGAAGCGCATCCCTGATATCAAGCACACCATCCTGCTCAGACTTATGCGTGAATCTGGTGACTACAAGGCGGCCACGGCTCTTATTGGGGGTGGATCCCAAGTACACCTCCAAGACATTCAACACCTACATCAATATTGGCCAAGTCCTTGCCGTGGAGAAATCCTTGTACGTTTACACTATGCTCACCAAGGAGCATAAATGGGTAATCTGCTAGTAGATAACCCAAGATTACCATCTTGAAATGGCAAATATACTGTCAAGGGGTAAATCTACTTTTAGGATTGAGGACTCAATTTCCTTTTACTATCAACTGGTGAAGAGAATGCAATTTTCCTAGAAAAAGCTTGGGGTATCTCTGATTAATTAGATAGCCCAACAAATATCAAGACCTAGAAAAAATATGCTGAGGCGTACACTGCCCTCAAAACCAAGGGGACGGTCAAATTTTACTATATTGAAAAATCAGCATTTGCCTTGTCTATGCGCAATGCATATAGCTATGTCCTCAAAGGCTCAAATGATGGGATGACTAGGTGTGCTGAAGTCTGAGCCACAGTCTATTCAATGGTGGCTCTCCTCAGTCCAAAGGGGGTTGAGATATACCAAATGATTTTGGGATCTCATAATACCTGTACCTTCCTATCATTTCTCCAATTGGTCCAGGAGCACCTGAGGCGCACAAGCCCTGGCTTCACCAATGTAATTGTGCTGGACAATGTTGGTCTCCATAAGGTGGTGGATATTCTTGAGGAATTATCATCAATTGACACTAGCATCAGAGTGGGCCCCTGGCAATTGGCCACAGCAAATTTGCACCTTCTCTTCCTCCCTGCCTATTTTCCCTTCCTAAATCCCATTGAGGAAATCTTTGGGTGTCTCAAGAAAATTTTCAAGCAAGGGACCCCAACTGGGACCAAGGACCTATGTGATTTGCTGCAGGCTGTGATCCACACCTCCCAGCTGAGACTGTGGCCAAATTCTATGGCCAAGCTGATTTGTTCATCCCCACATGCCTTGCCCAACAGCCAATCAATTAATGCTTAGTGTGGCCAATTGTTTTTATATTCTCTGATTTAATATTTATAAGCTTTCAAGCCAGCAATCACAAAAACAGCCCCACTGACACAGATGCGTAATTTTTTATTGTGAATTAATTATATCTATTATGTTCTGTGATGGCTATTTCAAATATGTATTATCACAATATATAATTATACAGAGATCTCACTTCCATCAAATATAAATAAAAGTAAATTAAAAAACTAAAGTTAAAGCTCTCAAAGTATTTGTGATTTTTATTAACAGATTTAAATATACATGTACAAAGACCTTCTATAAGTTTTTTCTATGTAATAGTTCACTAAAATAAAATAGTTTTAAAAATTAATTATAATAAAATAATCTAAAGTGTCAATAAATTTACTGGAATAGAGAATATATTAGAAGCGCCTGTAGTGGGTTCTTTGGTATGTACCCACCTGGCAATGGAGGTGGTGCACATCCTTCACCACCACATTGTAGACAGTGGATACACCCTGATTGATATATTCACAGCAGCTTTTAAAATGTAGTAGGGTTAGATGGGAGTGAAGCAGCAGCTTTTCAGGAGGGGCTGCAGACACATATATCCCATCCAGGGCCAGGGCATCCTGGATCACATGGTTGACCAAGTCATATTATGGGAGACCTTATTATTGTCCAGGGAGAGCCTAGCCTTGTCAATCCAAAGAAGTGCCCTATCCAGGTCCTCTACAGACGTGCCCATCCCAAAGTAGAAGAGATATCCAAGGTAAACAACAAGATGAAGCCTTTGTCCAGAAAAGGCTTCTGTAAACTCACAGAGTTTATTTTACACAGCACTAATCTTCTTCTTGTTCTTGGTCTTGGCAAAATTTGAGCTCCATTGCCAGAGGGAGCCCTGTCTTGTTGGCACTACATGCCAGCCAAAAGTCTGCCAAGAGGATATGGGTTTTTTCACAGCTTTTGCATCTGCAACAGCCAATTTCCTACCGCACACCCAAAGTTTTCCCAAAGGTAGAAGAGCATGTGCTCCACCAGTGTCAGGGATCCAACTTGATGGGGGTTCCTGGGAACTTGCGGGCGGACAGCCTGCGGGCCCAGCAGGAAGGGCCCACCACAAGATTGGTGCTAACTTTACAATATAAGATAATGATTTGCCCAGGAGGGCCCAAGGTCTGCTTTCTGGTACCATTGAATATATCAAGCCAGTAAGAGTGATATACATTACTCCAAATATCTGGGTGGAAGTGGATTAATTGACTGCAACAGATTCTTGCGGGCAATTGGTCTGCAGGGTAAGAGATGGAGTCATTGAAACCAAATACACGGGCAGGTAGTTGTACTTGTTGCAGAATAGCAGAGGAGAGGTGGTGAATTTGATGCCCTCTCTGGAAACGGTGGTTGTCTCTCTAGTTCTAACCTCTGGGTGTAGATTAGGATTTCCTCTAGGGTGAACTACAAATATGCTGGGTTGGGTGGGTATTCAGTGAAATGCACCAGGCCAAAGGGAGCTCCTGGTAGACAATAGAGTTTGGGCAACTGGTCCGCAGTTTCTTGGGGTTGATGGGTGTGAGGTGCAGAACTGCAGGAGGTAGACTGAAAATAAAATAGAGATAAAATCAAATATAAAAAACCTGATTTGAACCAAAGGTTCATGTCACTTTATTGCAAGAATGGTAATGGGCAATTTCCTGGCGGTCCAGGTATAGGTATGCCCATCTGCCATGGGTAAACTTTTACAAATTTCTTTGGCCTGGGTGCTGCTGTCTACCAGGTTTTTTCATTCCTTGGTGGCATCATTTGCTGGAGTTAATTCATTGGCTGAATCAAACTGAGTATACTTGAATTTCCTTGTTAGGTTGTAGGATTGGTCATCTCTAGGCAGCCCATGTTCTATAGGAAGTTTCTTTGTTTTCCCATCTGTGGTGGCCCAAGTTATTTTTGGATCTATGGCTTGGCCCACCTGCTGATTGGTTGGGTTAACAGGAACCTTTAGCATGGGGAGTGTCAATGTAGGTGTTTTTGGTTTATCAAGCATTAGAGGATTCCCCAAAGTCAAATCCTGTCTGGTTTGAGCCCAAAAATCTTCAGGCAGCCAGGCAGCTGGTCCTACAGGCTGGCGGCTCACGGGGTATCAGGGTTTGAATCCTGTAGTGGAGGTGCTCCTATAAGCATGATCAACAGGAGTTTGTCACTTGTGACAACCAGGAAGTAGAAGCAAGCAGCCACATGAGCCCAGCTCATCTCCAGTAAATTCTTGAATGAGAGCATCTTCAGGACGTCCCAGACAAGATCAATGGAGTTTACACAGTAAACTCCACAGAGAGATACTGGGTCCAGGAAGACCAGTTGGTCATTCTTGTAGGCAGTAACTGCCCCCTCAGCATGCAAAAGCCCAGCCAATGCCTCCCTGGACATTGGGAAGGTACCAGGAACCCTATCCTTGAGCTCCTGCAAAACAGGTGGGGGTAAGGGCCAGCTGCTTGGCCACATGGCTGGCAAAGTTTGCATAGAACATGACTGGGATGCAGGAGACCAGAACCTGACGTAGTTTGCCATCAATATTTTCTAAAAAAACAGGTAAGTACTTTCAAATTTTCATAAATTTTTTATTAGGTTACCTTCTTCTGTAATTTCATTGCCTGCAGCCTCTGCCAGTTTGGCCATTATTGGTGCAAGCAGTTGGGTGGGCAATTCTGTATCCTCTGTTCTTGCTTGCTTGGCAGGTTCAAGGTGGGCATACATCTCTGGGTCTTTGAACCAGACAGACATCACAGAAAGGGTAAAGGACTTTAACTGGAGGCCTTCTACAACAATCTTCTGGACGTTTAGAAGACGTTTAATTGTCTTCTCTGATGTAGCAGGTATTTTGGTCATTAGGGCCTTTGAAACACCTTGTCTACTTTTGTCCCCTTCAAGGACGGTGGACTTAACTCTGGCTTTGACCTTGCAGTCAATTTCTTTGATCTTGGCAATTGCCAATTTGAGGTCTTTGAGTAGTTTTTTAGTTTGCTCATATGATTTTTTACTAAGCTTTACATTTGTTTTTATAACTTTTACCCCAATAAAATCTGTATTATTCTGATACTATTGCCTCTTTGTTTATTCCTGTTTGTTTTCCCATTTACTACAATAACTCATTTTTTACCCATTGTGTACATGTTTTATGCTCATCTCAATATGTGTTGTTTGCTTTGTGTTGGCATTGATTCCATAATTGCCATATTATTTTTGGCACCCAAACACAGCCCCTTGTAAAAATATTAACAACAACTTTGTGATTATCTAAATTTAAATTAGAAAATTATAAGTTTATTGTGTTAAGAGAAAGTTGTTGCTGATCCAAAGTTAAAACCTTAATGATAAACTTTGAGCTAATCAGGAGCCAAATTAGAAAGTGATTGTTGTGACATAAAGGGCTATTCGATAATTATTTGATGCATGTGCACTAATTGATCTGATTAGCTGAATTTATTTTATCATTGTGAGCCATTGCTGCTGTGGCAAGTTGTTGATGGACTAGTGCCCAATCAGCTGCTGGGTTAGCACTAGTCTATCAACAGCTTGCCACAGAAGCAATGGCACACAATAGCAAAACAACCAGCCAATCAGATTAATTAGCACACATGCATCAAAGAATTATTGAATGACCCTTTTTTCACAAAAATCACTTTCTAATTTGGCTCCTAATTTGCTTAAAGTTTATCATTAAGGGTTTGAATTTGGATCAGTAACAACTTATCTAAAAATAGTTAACACTATAATTTTCAAATTCAAATTTAGCTGATCACCAAATTGTTGTTAATATTTTAACAAGGGGCTATGTCAAGCGCCAAAAATAACTGTGTTCTGGATCTAGATACACAGCATAGAAAATATATGATTTTTTATGAAATAAGCTTAACATAAAGAATAAAACCAAATATAAATAATGAGAAAATGAACAATTGAAATTTAGGATAAATATAATATAAATACAAAATGTTTGGTGGCAAAGAGTTTATGGAAAGGAGAAGAGTGATGCCTAATAGGCAGAATAGCACAGGAAGAAAGGTGTTGAGCCAGTGCTGGACTGGGGGGTCTGGGATTGGGTGGGTTGGGCTTGCGGGTTAGGGGTGATGGTGGTGGGGGGTAGAGGCAGGAGGATTGTGCATGATGGCCTCAATATACTGCTCATCATATTCCTTGTCTGCCATTGCCTTGATTGGCTGGTAGGTGGCTGTACCACAGGATGGGAGGAGTTTGTCTTTCTGTGATTGGAAGCCCATATTCACATAGAAAACCATCTGTGCAAACAAGTCAGTCACTAATTGGCAACCAAAGAGAGAATCATGGTCAAGGACCCCAATATAGAGATTGTTGAAAGCCTGTAGATGACACTCCCAGACTTTCTCCAATATTAAAGAACCCAACACCAGACAGATGGATGTCTTCATGGCCAGCTGGGTACACAGAGGCCTGGTGCCCATGTTGCTGGATGGACTCAAAGGCAGTGGAGCTACCCTCTATCTGGTAGCTCAAGAAAACCTGATGCTTTGAATATTAGTCATCCCAGGAGTTGAGTAATCCACTGAGGATGTGGCTGTACTTGTAGCTGTCAGTGAAATCTTGGTTTTTCTAATAGTAGACAAAACCCTTGGCTGAAACAGCCAGAAATGCACCAATGAACGTCCTCTTCTTGATCTTCTTCCTCCCTTTTTGGGTGGCAGCTCTTCCTTGCGCGCTGAAATTGTCAAAAGCTATTGACAGCTTATAATACAAGATAAACATGACATCATCTGATAGACTTTTCAAGCATCAGACCAGGGTTGATTTGATGCCAAGATCATATGGGGAATCCTCAGCGCCATCCCATTAGTTGCCAGCAACATTGTTAAGAACCCGTATTGAAGCCACCTTTCTGTGTATCCAGAGCTTCACCATGCGCTCAGAAACCCATATGTTGTGGTGTGCAAGTAGTTTACAGATCTGGATCAAGGGAAGCTTGGGGTCCCTCTGGAGGAGGTCAAGCATAATAGGGTATGCCTTGGTGATTTGGGACTCAGGGGCCTTCTTTGGCTTCTTGGCTGTCCCAATCAGATTCCCCTTATTCATCAGGTTGTTGAATTCCTGCATTATTGTGGCCTGGGTGAATTGTAATTGGCTGGCTATCTGTTCCCAGGAAAGACCCTACAGGTTCAGTGTCACAATTTCTATGAGAATTTGGGAGCTAATTATTCTGCATTTGGGGCGCTGGGCTGGGGGAGCTAAAGTCTGATTGGCTGTAGGGGGCAGATTGGATGGTGGCAGCAATTTTTTCCAAATTTTGGTTGCCATCCTGATTGGCTAACAGGCAGCTTGTGCGGGGGTGGGTAAAGGAGCAGGGGTAGAGCTAGACACTAGGTGACTGTTGAACAAGTCAAAGCCATAGGAGCCAGTGGTCAGATACAGGTCAGCTTCCTTGTTACCTGCCTCAAAGGCTTGGGTATAAACAGGTGCCTCCACGCCCTGAGCCTTGCCTCCATTAAAGCTGGCTTGGCTGCTGCTGGCTTGGCTGCTGGCGCCCTAAAGCTATTGCTGTTAAAAACCATTGTAAAATACCTATGATAAAATCACTAAAAGTAGAAATTTAAAATTTTATGATTTACTTTTATTGTTATTCTGAGTCTATATTTGGAAGGTTCCCAAAACCATTTCATACAAATCTGGAGCCATGAAAATTAATAAGATGCCTCTGTTCCTAAATTGGATAGCTGTTCATTGGCTGTTTTACTGTTATTTTTCTATTTTAGGCTGCTCATACTACACATCTTGTGTGACTTCATTTTGTTTTGTATTTGTGGAATATTGCTTCTAGATTACCAAAATTTTGTTTCAAATTAGTCCTTCTGTTGGTGCCTCATATGAATCCTGATTGGATTATAATATACTCCGGGATGGCATCCATCCATCTCACTTGTTGTGCCATTTTTTTTGTTTGTGGTTTAAACAACGTTACTTGATGTTTGATATAATTTTGTATAATGGGCTAGTGAAATTTTGTTTTTGGTTTGACAGTTCATTTATTAACCAAAAATATTTGAATTAATTGAATCCTTCATCTTGCGCAACTTGGATTTGTTTAAATCTGAAACCATTTTTTATTTAAATCTGAGGTATTTTTGGTTGTTGCCATAGCTTCTAAAACTACTGTAAGAGAAAAAGAATAATATTCTTAGGCAAGCATTATTTTTTTACTTCTGACAATAATCTTAACAGATTTTTTTGAGAATTTCATAAAAAAAATAGTTTTAAAAAGTACCTTCTTACATGTCATACTGTCATGAGTGACATTCACTTATTATTGATCCACAAGACAGAATCCCATTCCCAGGATTCAAACCCTGGACCCCTGCAGGCCACCAGTCTGCAGGCCCTGCTGCCCAGCCACCTGTGTTTTTTTGGCTTAAGTCAAGAATGGATTTGACCTCAGAGAATTCTCTGAAATCTATCTATGAAGTACATTCTTCAATTGAACCCTGCACTCTGAGGGATACCCTTAGCCTAGCCAATATGAGTGTTAACCCAAGTAATACAGTAGTTTTAAAAGCTATGACAACAAGCAAGATGAACTCAGATTTAAACAAAATCATTTCAGATTTAAACAAAATCTAACTAGCAGGTTAAAATATACACTCCGTTAACAGGGATTTTTGGCGTTAATAGGCAAAATGGGTCAACGCAGCAAAGAAGGACACACACAAAACAAAACCATTCAAAATTCAATCCAAAATATATGGATGCATAAACAAAATGGTGTGAGTTGGCTTTTGATGTACATATGTTTACCCTGTGAATCAGTGACAAAATACACCCACACATGGTGCGTCAAAAATCAATCCAAAAACAAAACACAATAGCAACTCACTATGTAAACAAAATCACTCACGCAGTTTGTGCAATGGATTGTAATCAAGAATGATACCAAGGCATTTAAAATAAGACACAAGATCTGAAACATAAATTTTAAAAATATTGTGTTGGGTGCTTATTTGGCATAAAATCCAGGAAAAAGAGTGGAAATTATTTTGGGTATTTTAAAATGGGCGTTGTAAACCAGAAATAACTAATTAAGAAATAAAAAAATCTATAATTGGGATATTGGGTGGGAAAACCTCTAATTAAATCTTCATATTCATATAAAAGCAAAAATTAAAATTGGGGAGTAGCTTAATTAAAATTTATTTAGTATTTTATTAAATTTTAAAATGGAAGGAACACAACACCAGAGTACCAATGCACCTGTTGTGCGCCGCAGTTGTGGTTGCCCCCGCGGGTCAAAGAATAGACTCAGTACAACACAAGTGCCTACTTGGGAGGTAGGCAGAAGAGGAGAGTTTCATAAAGACGCTGCACTGACACAGCCGGTTCAAGGAGCACAAGCTTCTAGGGTGCAGAGCATAAACCCTTGGGTCCCAAAGCTGACCCGGAAGCCAACCAAGGTCACCACTACCAGAATGGTTAGAAACAAGGAGGTAGAACTTACTTTGTATGTGTTTGACGCTGTGTACCGGCAAGAGTTGGTCCCGTCAGCCATGCTGGAGAAGGTGAAGCCTGTACTTGATCTAGCTATGAGCTGTACATAAGCAATGGCAATCAGGAGGACAACAAAGAGCCCGAGTTCTTTCAAACTGATGAGGGACAACTGGTGCGCAAGAAAGTTGCAGCCTTCTACAACAAGGTGCCTATGCCTGTTCCTTGCCCAATGTCAATGAGTCAATCCCCACTGCTAAAAAGCCCGCTCAGAAGCACATCCCTGACATCAAACACATCATCCTGCTTAATATAGTGTGTGAATCAGGCAATTACAAGGCGGCTGCAGCCATTGTCGGGGTGGATCCCAAGTACGTCTCAAAGACCTTCAACAAGTTCCTCAACACGGGTTGAGTCCTTGCCGCAGAGAAATCCTTGCACATGTTGGCCATAGTCAAGTCTGCTTTTGGGGTTGAGGCCTCAATTTCCTTCTATTATCATTTGGTCAAGGGAATGTGATTTTCCTGGAAAAAACTTGGGGTATCCCCATACAATTTGAACAGCCCACTCAATATTGAGACCCAGGGAAAATACACAGGGGCGTATACTGCCCTAAAAACCAAGGGGACGGTCAAATTCTACTACATCAACAAATAAGCATTTGCCTCGTCAATGTGCAATGAGTATGGGTATGTCCCCAGAGGCTCCAATGATGGGATGGCTTGGCGTGCTGCAGTCTGCGCCACAGCCTATTTGATGATGGCTCTCCTCGGTCCAAAGGGGGTTGAGCTCTACCAAATGATTTTGGGATCTCACAATAGCCGGACCTTCCTATCATTCCTCCAATTGGTTCAGGAGCACCTAAGGCGCACAAGCCTGGGCTTCACCAATGTAATTGTGCTGAACAACGTTGGTCTCCACAAGGTGGCAGATATTCTTGAAGAATTTCCATCAATTGACACAAGCATTGCAGTGGGCCCCCAGCAATTGGCCACGGCAAATATGCGCCTATTCTTCCTCCCTGCCTATTTGCCCTTCCTAAATCCCATTGAGGAAGTCTTTGGGTGGCTCAAGCAAGTTGTCAAGCAAGGAACCCCAACTGGGACAGAGGACCTTTTTGATTTGCTGCAGGCCGGGATCCATACCCTCCCAGCTGAGACCGTGGCCAAATTCTATGGCCTCGCTGATTTGTTTATCCCTGCGTGCCTTGCAAATCAGCCAATCAATTAAAGGCTTAGCTTATCCCACTTTTTTATATATCCTCTAATTTACTAATCAAGATTCATTAACTAACATTTTATATTTAGATGTTTCCAAGCCCGCAATCACATTCAGCAGCACCATCAATGAAGGTTAGTAATGTATTTAATCATAATCATTTTTATTATTGCATCCAAGGGTATCCCAAACGCTTGATAATGGATTACGCAAACACATCAATATCATTTTTTGCAAATAAATATAAAAAGGAACTAAAAAAATATAAATCATACAAATTAGAAGTAGATTTTATTAACATATATTATATGCTTTTATTAAAACCTTCCCTGGAATTTATTTTGTAAGTAATGTTTGCTAAAATATTATTTTATAAAATTATTAATTACAATAAAAATAATCTAAAGGGTAATTATATTTATTGGAATAGAGGATATATTAGGAGCACCTATAATGGGTTTGGCGGTATGTACCCACCCTGCAATGGAGGTGGCGCACAACCTCCACTGCCACACTGTGGAAAGTGGATACACCCTGGTTAAAATACTCCTGCCTGCTGGTGAAAGGCGGAATGGTTAGGTGGGAGTGAAGCAGCAGCTTCTCAGGTGGGGCCGCAAACCCGTAGATTCCAGCCAGGACCAGGGCGCCCTGGATAACATGGTCCACTGAGTCATATCCGGGGGGACCTTCTTCCTGTCAAAAGCAAGCCGGGCCTTGCAAACCCCAGAAGGACCCCATCCAGGTCCTCCACGCTGGCGCTCATTTCAAAGTAAAACAGGAACCCCAAGTAAACAATAAGGTGAAGTCTTTACCCAGCAAAGGCTTCCGTAAACTTGCATAATTTATTGTATACTGCGCTTATTTTTTTCTCATTTTTAGTTTTGCCAAAGGTAAGATCCATAGCTTCTGGGACCCCCGTCTTTTTGGCACTCCAGGCCAGCCTAAAGTCCGCCAGGAGGATTTTAGTCTTCTTCACGGCTGTTGCATCTGCAACAGCCAGTTTTTCTACCACGCGCCCAAAGTTTTCCAGCAAGTAGGACAGGGTGTACTCCACCGGGAAGCAGAAGCAAGCAGCCACATGAGCCCAGCCCATCTCTGGTATATTCTTGAATGGGAGCGTTGCCAGGACGTCCCAAACAAGCTCAATGAGTTTACACAGTAAACTCAACTGAGGTTAATTGGGTCCAGGCAGACCAGTTGAGCATCCTTGTAGGCAGTAACTGCCCACTTGGATGCCCCCTCTTCATGCGTCAGCCCAGCCAATGCCTCCCTGGACATTGGGAATGCACTGTGAATCCTATCTTCAAGCTCCTGCAAGAAAGGGGGAACAGGAAAAAGCTGCTTTGCCACATGAGTGGCAAAATTTGAGTAGAAGGTGGGGAGAACAAAAGGAATCAGGACCCAGTGGAGTTTGCCATCAACATCTTCTAAAAAAAGGTAAGTATTTATGAATTTTTATTAAATTTATTTTCTTAGGTTACCTTCTTGGGGTTCTTCTTTACCAGGCTTTGCCATCCTTGTTGCAAGCAGTTGTGCAGGCGTCTCAGTGTCCTCCTTGCAGGCCCTCTTGGCGGGTTTGAGATGTTCTTACATCTCAGGGTTGTTCGTCCAGACAGACGGCGCAGAGAGGGCAAAGGACTTGAATTGCAAGCCTTCAACCACTGTCTTCTGAATGTTAAGTAGGCGCTCTATTGTCTTCTCAGGTGTGTCTGGTATTTTGGTCATGAGTGACTTGGCAGACACCTTTTTGATTTTGTCCCCTTCAAGGACGGCAGACTTCACCTTTTCCTTGACCTTGGGGTCAATTTCTTTGATTTTGGCAATTGCCAAGTCAAGGTCTTTTAGAAGTTTTTCCAATTCACTCATTGATTTTTTAATAACCTTTTCATATGTTTTTATAGCTCTTGCCCCAATAAATTCTGTATTATTTTGATACAATTGCCTCTTTTTTTATTCCTTTTTGTTTTCCCATTTACTACATTATCCCATCTTTTTACCCATTTTGTATATGTTTTACATACATCTCAATATGTGTTGTTTGCTTTGTGTGGCATTGTTTCCCTGGTTACCATATTATTTTTGGCGCTTGACACAGCTCCTTGTGAAAATATTAACAACAACTTGGTAATAAACTGAATTTGAATTAGAAAATTATAGTGTTAACTGTTTTTAGATAAAGTTGTTACTGATCCAAATTCAAAACCTTAATGTTAAACTTTAAGCCAATCAGGAGCCAAGTGATAAAGTGATTGTTGTGACATAAAGGGTCATTCAATAATTCTTTGATGCATGTGCGCTAATTAATCTGATTGGCTGTTTGTTTTGCTATTGTGTGCCATTGCTTCTGTGGCAAGCTGTTGATAGACTAGTGTTAACTCAGCGGCTGATTGGGCACTAGTCTATCAACAACTCGCCACAGCGGCAATGGCGTACAATGGAAAAACATCCAGCCAATCATATTAATTAGTAAACATGCATTTAAGAATTATTGAATGACACTTTATGTCACAACAATCACTTTATCACTTGGCTCCAGATTGGCTTAAAGTTTATCATTAAGGTTTTGAATTTAGATCAGTAACAACTTTATCTAAAAACAGTTAACACTATAATTTCTAATTCAAATTTAGCTGATCACCAAATTGTTGTTAATGTTTTCACAAGGGGCTCTGGTTTGGTGCTAAATATAACTGTGTTCAGGATCTAGATACACACCATAGTAAATATATGATTTTATAGAAATAAGCTGAACATAAAGAATAAAACCAACTATAATCAAAGAGAACATGAACAATTGAAATTCAAAATAAAGATAATATAAATATAAAATGTTTGGTGACAGGGGGTTTATTGAGGCGGGGGAGAGTGATGCCTAGGAGGCAGAATAACACAGGAAGGAAGACGTAGAGGCAGTGCTGGCCTGGGGGGTCTAGGATTAGGTGGGTTGGGCTTGCGGGTTAGGGGTGTTGGTGGTGGGGGTGGAGGCAGGAGGATTTCACGTGATGGCCGCCATATACCGCTCTTTGTACTCCTCATTGGTCATTGGCTGGATGGGCTGGTAAGTGGCAGTGGCCTGTGGTGGAAGGCGCTTATCCTTATGTGATTGGCTGCCCACGTTCACATGAAAGACAATTTGTGCAAACAAATCAGCCACCATTTGGCGACCAAAGAGAAAATTGTGATCAAGGACCCCAAGATAGAGGTTGTTGAAAGCCTGAGGACGGCGCTCCCGTAGTGTATCTCTGATGTTAAAGAAGACAACATCTCCCAGATGGACGTTGGCGTGGCCAGCTGGGTACACAGATTCTTGGTGCCTGCGTCCCTGGATGGTCTCAAGGGTAGTGGAGCTACCCTCCATCTGGTGGCTCAAGAAAGCCCAATGCTTTGAATTTGAGCCATCCCAGGAGTTGAGCAATCCACCAAGGATGTGGCTGTACAAGTAGCCATTGGTGAAATCTTTGTTTGTCTGATATTAGACAAAACCCTTGGATGAAACAGCCAGAAATGCACCAATGAACATCCCCTTTTTGACCTTCTTCCTTCTGTTCTTGGTGGTGGCTTTTCTTATCTCACCAAAGTCATCAAAAGCTAACAATAGCTTGTAGTAGGAGATGAAAATGAAATCATCTGACAGACTAGTCAGGCATTGGACCAGGGTGGATTCAATGGCAGGATCATATGGGGATCTTCAGCGCCATCCCATTGGTTGCCAGCAAAATAGGTAAGAACCCGTACAGAAGCCACCTTCCCGTACATCCAGAGCTGCACCATGCGCTCAGACACCCAAATGCCATGGTGAGCAAGTTGCTTCTGGACCTGGGCCAAGGGAAGCTTGGGGTCCCGCTGGAGGAGGTTGAGCATGATTGGGTATGCCTCAGTTATCTGGGACTCTTGGGCCTTCTTGGGCTTCTTGGCTGCCCTAATCCAATTCCCCCTGTTCATCATGCTGTTGAATTCCTGCACGACAGTAGCTTGGGTAAATTGCAATTGGTCAGCAATCTGATCCCAGGACAGACCCTGCAGGTTGAGTGCCACAATTTCCTGAAGAATTTGGGCAGTGATTATTCTGCATTTGGGGCGCTGGGCTGCAGGAGCTGAATTCTTATTGACTGAGGGGGGGGCAGGTTGGTTGGTGGCAGGAAGTTGTTCCGGATTAGGTTGCCATCCTGATTGGTTGGTTGGTGGGCAGCTTGTGTAGGGGTGGGTGTGGGAGCGGGGGCAGCACTAGACACAAAGTGACTCTCAAACAAGTCAAAGCCATATGGGTCAGGGGACAGTAACAGGTCAGCTTCCTTGTTACCCACCTCAAAGGCTTGGGTATAAACAGGTGCCTCCACGCCCTGAGCCTTGCCCCCATTGGAGCTGGCTTGGCTGCTGCTGGCTTGTCTGCTTGCACCATTGAAGATGTTGCTGTTGAAAACCATATTGAAAAAAAACTAGGATAAAATCACTAAATGTAGAAATTTTAAAATTTAATTATTTATTTTTATTGTAATCTCAAGTCCATATTTGGAAGGTTCTCAAAACCATTCCATACAAATCTGGAGCCATGAAAATGAATAAGATGCCTCTGTTCCTAAATTGGATAGCTGTTCATTGGCTGTTTTACTGTTATTTTTCTATTTTAGGCTGCTCATACTACACATCTTGTGTGAGTTCATTTTGTTTTGTGTTTATGTAATCTTGCTTCTAGATTACTCAGATTTTTTTTCATTTTGGTCCTTCTGTTGGTGTCTCATATGAATCCTGATTGGATTATAATATACTCCGGAATAGCATCCATCCATTTCACTTGTTGCGTCAGTTCATTTTGTTTGTGGGTTGAACTACACCACTTGATGTTTGATATAATTTTGTATAATTGGCAAGTGAAATTTTTTTTTTTGGTTTGACATTTCATTTATTAACCAAAAATATTTGAATTATTTAAATCTGAATCTTGCGCAGCTTGGATTTTGTTTAAATCTGAGTTCATTTTGCTTGTTGCCATAGCTTTTAAAACTACTGTACCCCTGTGATAACCAGGGCTTTCTCTAATAGAGTACTGCATAAATTCCCCAAGAACAAAGTCTTCCAGATGATGACTAATCTTATATCTCAAATAAGGAAGTTGAGACTCCTCAATCCAGCCCAGCAAATGATGTTTTGTTGATTTTGGATTCCAGAAAATATTTTCAAACCCTGGTAAATGCCAAAGCCTGGCCCAAAGAACTTTGAAACATTTTTTTCTATGGCTGATGGTCATACTTATACTCTGGGCCCGCCAGAAAGTTGCTCATTGCAATTTTTTGCAATAATATGTTATGAACCCCTGGTTATTCCAGGTCATCTCATACCTAATTTTAGCATTTTTATTTGCAGATTAATTTCTCTGGCTCTGCCCCTTCACCATCCAACCCCAAGAAACCGCAGACAAGCCACCCAAGTTATACTGTCCCCAGGAGCACCTTACAGCTTGGTACATTTCACGGAATGTCCTCCCAATCCTGCCTATTTAGAGTTTACCTTAGAAGAAATTCTAATCTACAACCCTGAAGCCAGACCTAGAGAGCCTGAACTCATTTGATATGAAGTCATCTGGCATATCAAACAACTATTGCTATTCTGGGATAAATATAACTGCCTGCCTATCTAGTGTCCATGACTCCCTCTGTGACCCTGCGGCCCAACCGCCCACAAGAATCTGTGGCCACCACTGAATCTACCTCCACTCAACTATTCAGCGTCCTCTACATAACGCACACTGGCCTGGATGATTCTATTGTGCCCGCCAATGGTCATTGGGCCCTGCTCAGAAAATTATTCTCCTATATTGTAAAGTTAGCTCCTACCCTGTGGTGGGCCCTTCCCTCAGGGACTACAGGCTGTCCACTCACAAGTTCCCCTGAACATGCTACAGGCTGGATCCCTGACACATACAAAATTCCAGCAAAGATGTGTCAAAATAAAAGGGTTGATCCCCAGTAAGGTTCCTCCCTAACAGTTCTGTTAACTGCAACCCAACTTCTTCATGATCCAAAGCAAGATGAGGAAGTTAACTTGAATTACCAAATCCAACAACAGGACCCAGTGACAATTCCAATACAGTGGAAAAATTGATTTGGTGCTTCATTCAGTAGAAAAATCACACCACCCCCTATTTGATCCAATTGAGTGATCATCAAAATCATGTTTCTGTTATTACAATTCACCCCAGACATTTAATACCCATATCTCAATAAAGATTATTATCTAGTCTCCAATCATTTTTCCCTTGTAACTCTGCTAAAACAGCACAGTTACAACATTAGTAGCACAGGTATGTTCTACAACCTATCTTTCCTTTCAAAATTCCTCCTGTTGCCTGTACTTGTTGCAGTCAACAAATATACAAAAGAATTATGTCTGGGCTCTCTGTGGACTGGAAGCCCTACACACCAGGAACTAAGATACCAGAAGGGTATGTAATATACCAAAATATGGTAATGCTGGTCTCTAGCTTCAACATACTATCAGCACAAGGATTCTTCCAGACCCCCACCGCCACAACCCAAGTTTTTTATGAGAGCAACATGCCTTCCCATGTAGCCCAGCGTCTTTACAGCACCTCCTTGGGATCATTCACCAAAGCCAAAGCCAATGACAACAATGCCACATCATGGATAATTTTCCAAGAACAAGCTAACACAGATAAAATGTTTAACATACTTCTGGATTGTGGAGATATCCATTTTCCTGACCCACAATTCAGGCACCTGGTACAACAAGTGGAATGAGGACCACACATAATTAGACTGGGGTATTTTCAAACAGGACTTCTTGACAAGATTTATAATGAAAGACACAGCCCTCATGATCATATAACAGGTGAAGAACATGACGTAAACTGGAACAGTGAAGGACTGAAAAGATCCTACAGTGAGTTACGGTTGTGTGTACCCTCAGATATGATGTTTGATAACCCAGCTACACATCTCATTTACTACAACACTCTCAAGTTGCATGTAATGAGGCACGTAAATCTGGATCAATCAACCAACACTCAAAACCTGTACCATGAATCATAGAAATCAGAACAGACATTCAAGTGCTCCACAATGCACAAACTGGGAAAGGAGAGAGACTCAAATACTCTCATCCTCCAGGATGCTTTAATTACCCTCCGCCTGGCAACAGCAACAACACAAACAAGAAAACCCCAGACGTCTAATGACTATAGCAATGGGAATAATGGCCAATCCAACCAAACTCATTTTAGAGTCACTAGCACCCAGAATAACTAAGATGAGGAAAAAGCCCAGGGAGAGCAATAAGTAATCCAAGCTCTCCCCACTAATCTTTCACCTTTCCTAACAATAATTATTGCCAAGAGGACGTGAATAAATGCCCAATGATCCAGGTCCCTTCAGGAGACCTGGTACTCTACACCATCACCAGACATCCAAATAAATTGATGTCTTACCATTTTTGCTTTTGAATTTACACAGGTTCAGCACTTATGGATTCAGGCGCATATTGTATCCTTGTTAACAGCAACTTTGTGAACAAGTTCAAGATAGCTAATAATCCTTTGTGGATTAAGAACATGGTTTTAGATGATGAGCATCATATTACTGTTAAATGGGAAACTGTCCCTTTTTTATCACACTAGAGACCCTCTACTACACCATTCAAGGACCTGTCATTGGCTTTACCAGGTTTGAAGTTGTAATTGGCTTAGACTGGTTGAGAAAGAACAACCCTCATGTAAACTGGGCAACTTCAGTGTTGAACATCAAACAAAAAGGAGTCAAACACCAAATCTACCCCAACACAGTTGACCAACTCCTCCAGGACCACATATTTGTGTGTATTACAGAGACCAAATAAGAGAAGGGCTATCTCAAGGCAATTGACTGGGACTCCTTCCAGTATGAGGTCATACATTTTAAGGACAAACAAGACACTATTACCTCCCAAGACAAAGAAATAGTAGCTCAACATCCAGAGATCTTTAAAGAAGCCCTTCCAGGACTGCCACCCAAGAATCACATACAGTACACTATCCAGTTTAAGGGTGCACTGCCCAAAGCATACCCCATATACTGCCTCACACCAAAAAAAGACAGCACACTTTTTGCCTATCTCAAAGACACTATGGAGAAGGGGCTCATCTGACCTTCACAATCTCCCTTTTGTGCTGCCGTATTCTTTGTAGCAAAGAAAGATGTATTCCTCAGGCTAGTAACAAATTACCAAGTACTAAAAAAGGTCACCATCAGGAACCATTACCCCCTTCCATTAATTGACAACCTCTTTGATGCTGTAGGAGGGGCAACTGTCTTCTCTAAGATTGACCTGACCGCTGGGTACAATCAAATTTGCATCAAAGAGGAAGACATTCCCAAGACTGCATTCTAAACTAATTATTGCTTGTAAAAATATGTTGCACTTAACTTTGGAATGACCAACATCTCATCAACCTTTGCCATGTTCATTAATAAAGTCTTATCACTACACATTGGGAAGCACACACTGGTATACTTGAACAGCACCATCATATACAGTCCTACAGTGAACAGCTCCCCTTCTTGGGGCACATGGTATCTAAAGACAGCATAAAACCTGAAAAACACCATATAAAAGCCATATTCAAGATGTCAACACCCAAGGACAAGGGAGAACTTAGAATCTTTTTTGACATGTTAGCCTATGTACGCCAATTTATCCCAGACTGTGTCAAGAATGTTGTTTCAATACTTGTATTGAAAGCCCCAGAATCAAACCCTGCCCCTCTGAAGATGACTTTTGTCAGCCAGGATGTACAGGGACCCGCCAACCTATTGATTCACAGACTTGAGTTGTTGAATTACTCCACAACCCGTCAGCTTGCCAAGAAAGATTCCCCAAATGGTCACCAGATTGCTGCCAGCCTTGTGCCACTGAGGACCCAAACTTACACAGAGGTTTTGGCTTGCCTAAAGAAGGCTAATAAGAGGCCTTATACTGGCCCTGCCAATGAGCACCAGCTGCTATCAGTCCAGAATTGGCAAAAAAATTGTCCATTTCAGGTGATATAGTGAACAGAAGCGGAGGCACAAAGCATTGCCACTTCTGTTTACCAGAAATAGCCCAACCAGGATCTGTTGCCCTCAAAACCCTGCCCCAAGGTCCACACTACGCCGGCAAAATGCCCACAGACCTGAAGTCCACAAAAATTGAAGAAGCAAAAAAATGGTATAAAACCCCTATTGGTATGGGGTTGGCCATATTGTCATTTTTGATAATAAAGATTTATGAGAATCTGGTTACAGCAAATTCTACCCTTTTTAGTTCTAGTGATATTTCATTTCAACTCTAGTCAAGTAGACAAAAAGGCGTCCACTTGCTCTACATTCTAACTTGCTGACCCACTGCTAGTGCTATACTGTCCCCATGGAGCACCCTTTGGACCAGTGAATTTCACCAAATACCCCCCAAATACCGCCTACTATGAGTTCAACTTGGAGAACATACTAATTGCCAAGCCCTTGGCAAGGACTAGAGAGACCAAAACTATAGGTTGTTAAGGAAAGTGTTATGTGAGGCTGCCAAGATTGTTCAAAGACAAGTACAATTATCTGCCTGCCTACCTGGTTCCTATGACCCTGTCTCTGACCCTATGACCTGACTGCCCAATGGAACCTGTTGCCAATATCACATCCACCCAGCTGTTTGGAGTACTCTAAATTACTCTGACAGGCTTAATGGAATCCATGGTGCCCAACTCTGGCCCCCAGTACTTAATTGAGTGGTCCCTATCTTATGTTAGCAATTTAGCAACCATCCTATGATGGGCATTACCCACTGGCCCAGCGGTACCCTGTCCCAAGTCACCCAATGTCTCTATCTACGTCTGGCTTCCTGATAGACTGCAGCATTCTCACAGCACTGTTATCCACTATTACAGGTGCCAAATCCAAGTCTGTATGGACCCTGTAATGATACCTTTGCTTCCCCTTCCTGAAGGAGAAACTATTTTCTGCCCCATCTTAAAGTACCCAAAAAGAGATAGGACCATCAGATGGAAACAGACGCCTCTGACGTGTCCATTGGAGAGCAACTATGGTGAATTCAACTCCCTGGTACTTGACACTTTGTTGAGTACCAGGGAGTCAACTGCCTCATATGAAAATCTATTAGTATTTTTGATTTAATCAATTTTAAGCTAATTTTTACTAGTAATAGAGGGGTTTGAAACTGAAATCCAAGATTAAAAGCACTCAAATTTGACTCAATATAATAAATCAATTAGCTCAAAGAACAATTTAGGGGCAATTTATAAGTAAATTTAATAAAAAAATCACCTGTGTTTGACACTCTAAAAAAAGTGGCCAGTTTGACACTTTTTAAGCCAAATCTTAATTTTATTAATAAAACACATATGCGCTAGTATAAATTTTTAATATTTAATATTTAATATTATATTTTCATCATCAGTGTTCATAGTTGTTGATTAAACTTCCAAGCACCACTATACTGGATTTAATGGTATATACATTAATCAAATACCCCACTTGTTTTACATTATGTCATTCCTAAGTTTGTGGATTAAGTGGTGCCACATAAATTAAGCCTGATTTATTAAGAGATTTCATATGTAATTTATAAAAAACAGAATTTTTACTCCCCCTCTGTTTGACACTATCCACTCACCACACAATTGGTTTTGGATTTAACAAATCAAAGGCTTGGAATCAAGGCTAAATTAATAAGCGACACACTATGAGCGCCACTTGGCACCCATCCACTCAACACTTTAACTTGGGGACTAGTAAAGAGAGCTCCTTAACGTTTTAACCAACACTATGGTAAATAATTCACTCCCAGCTCCTCCCAGAATAATATAATCACTAATAAACACCTTCCCACACATTTAATTTTTAAACTTATGTTCTATTTTTTTAATTTTTAGGCATATGAAAATGCCTTGCTTTTGGGTTAATTTTCAAACCTGTTTATAAATTAAGCAAGATTTATATTTAAAAAACATATTAATTTTGATTTTTCTTTTCAACCCTGGGAAACTCAACAGTGAGAGCTCAGCTTTTTTCAGATGATCAACAGTGCCAAACTTGACACTTTACTATGTTTTAAATATTTGACCCCCAATAAAAAATTCCACATAGTATTTTTTTGCAATTATAATCTAATAATCTCCCTTCTACTCCCCAAATAATTTTTATATGTTTATTTTATTTTTAATTATACTTTTTCATTTATTTAGCACAAGTATGTTATTGTTGCAATGTGCTAGAATGTAATGGATTTGATGGAGATTAGGTTCAAAGTCAGATTCCAGAACACAATTACACATAGACAATCACTCAACAGATTGATTGAGAATAAGTGGTTTCAAGAGCATTCTAGATTCCACTCAAATTCTTTCAGTAATTTGGCAACTTGGAGGTTACATCAAGGGGAAAAAAGGCCTTTAAATCCCAAAATCAAAGCACCTATTTGGTACTTGAGTCCAGAAATCTAAATGGAAGTAATATCAACAATTTATTGCCCAATCAATCCTACTTTGGGGTGCAAACTCAATAGTACATATTGATATTGATATTTTGATTATGGTATTGATGCCAATCCTGGCCTAATTCTCTGGCCTCCCATTCCAACAATTTCTCCTCTTTCAATTTACCACCTCTCTCTATATACTTGGTTTCTATATAAAATAAAGATAAGTTTTTACCCCTACATATTGTTCAATCCACTTTGGTTTTACTATCCTGCATTCAGGTATTTTAATTGAACAGTTACCAGGGCTAATTTTTTAGCTATAACCAACAGTCTCAACATACAACAGTTATGCTGAACCTAACATCTTTGATTCTTTGTCATAAAATCACTTATTTTCTATGTTTTAACCTTTATATCTATACTTTGAGTATCTATTTTGCTTATATTTACTTTTTTATGTTTTTTTCTTGATAAATAAAACTTTATTAGCATACTTTTTACTTAAATTTTGCTTTGCTTTAACTCTTTGTGTTTGATATATCTTCTCAATTATTTTATTTACAAAAGCAAACTTTTTTAGCCAAGATTATCCAAATCAAGCAAACAGCCCAAGCACCAAGCCTCCAAGGGCTCCAAGGAACCTGCCACCACTTTCAAGCGCACCAAGAAGCCTGAAAAGGCAAAGTCTCCAACTCACCCCCCCTCACTCCATCTCCTTTCACTCTTCCCCCTCATCTTTCCCTTCACCTTCCCCTCACCACTCATCACCCAATAAATCTGATGGTGATCTTACTGACCACTAATTTTACCACTCAGAGGCCAACTCCAAGCCCACCATGGAGCGCTGTACCAAAAAGTCAAAGGCTGCCAAGGAGCCCACCTCTTCTTCTGATAAGAGAAGGAGGCATCCAAGCAGGCCTCAAAGAACCCTTCCCCTCCTGATGGCTCTTCCCCCCTCTCTTATCTGATCCCCAAGATGAGCCAGAGGAGTACTCCAAGAAGTTCAAAGCTTCTGCTCATGTGGCTTGGGATCCACTGGCCATCCAAAATATCTGTAATGTGGACAGAGAGTTTAAAGTACCCAAGTCCTTCCCCTGTTTTCCCCCAATTATGTCCATTAAGGGCGGCCCTGGCTACATAGCTAATAACTAAATTTTTAATTGTAACATTCAAAAGCTCCAAACCAAGAGCAAGCACTTTGTCTGTGAGAATAAGACTTGCAGGGCCCATCTAAACACTGAGGGCTGGGAGCAAGTAACTGCAGAGAAGGGGGAGCACTCTTGTGAGCCCCCCAATCATTTGATAACTGGGATGTTGAAATGGCACCTGGTCCAGGTGATCCCAACATCCTCTCACCTCAAAGCATCTGATCTGGCTACTAAAGCCCTGCAGCACTTAAAACTCATTAATCTCAAGTTGGTGCCAACTCAAGAGCAGTTGGTTAAGTTCATAAGAAATAAGTGTATCACCGCCATTCCTCCTCCCCCCAAGGCTTTGGACGTCCTCTCAGAGCATTACGCTCACCCACAAGCTCAAGCAGCTTCCAAGTGGGGAGCCCTTTCTCCTGCATGGTGATGGGCCCAGCTTTAAGGACCAGATTATCTGCTATGCAACTCATCAGAAACTGATGGAGTTGAAAAGGGCGTCAACCTGGATAGTTAACGGTATCTTTTCCACTTACCCCTGGATGTTCTACCAGCTCTGGATGATCCATGCCCATATAGACATCCAGGTGATTTCACTTACCTTCTTTCTGGGGCCACCAAGGCCATTTAAACATGCACGTTCCCAATCCTTCACAGAGCACTTTCCCTTCTTCCCCCTGATGGCAACAATGTCAATAAGACCCCTCCCCACACCTGCGCCAACCCTCCTGACGCTGACAAAGACCAGGCCACCCTGGAATTGGAGGAAAAGGTAAGGCTGAGAGCTCTGGGACCTCACATATGCATAGTGGACTTCAAGCCTGCTCAGCTCAATACATTTGAGCAGATGTTTAGCAGAGAGGTACAGGGGTGCCACTTCCACTTCTGCCAAGTAGTTGCTTGATATTTGCAGGCCCATTCCAGGCTTAGTAAGTTGAGCCAGAGGATACTTTGGACACCTGCAAATTTTTGCTGGCAAAATTTAGTGCCTTGGCTTTTTTAAAGCCAGAGAACACTGTGTAGTGGTTTCAGGTTCTTTCAAAAGATCCCTACATAGCCAAACATCCAGATTTAAAGCTGTTGTGCTTTTTACATATCAGCACCACAATTATTTGAGATTATAAGGCACAGGGCATTTGCTTGAATACAGTCATATGTGAGGATATGAGTAGTATTGTATCAGAAGAGCCAAGATTGAATGGAACCATGATTTTTGTCTGGTAATGGCTTCTGATTGCGCTGAAGCACTTAAGGATTAGGATAAAGGTCAACCAGATTAAAGATATATCAAAGATGATTCAAGATGTTTATTTATTATAATCAATTAATTCTTCTTATACCTTCTGCAAGGTTAATCCCTGGGCTGCTAGCAATGTCTTATAGGATATTCTAACACGCCCCTAATTTGGGTAATTATTAATCTAGGTTTGGCGCTTATTGCATGTCAACCAATAGAATATCTTCATCTTCACCCAGCACATATGATCCTTGCTGGCATAGAATAGTTTAGTACTTCAGGATCACTTCCTACTTCTCTGGCATACTACAATCTTAATGCTTATTAATGTGATAAATATGGGAATTCAAGATTATGGGGAATCAAACCCAGCGCCTCAGCACTTGATGTAAAAGTAAAGTGGCGTCTTGGTGCCTACAATATTTGCCAGGCAACACTTGCAATAATTATCAGTTGGCGCTTGAAGTAAAAGTAGTTTGGCGCTTTGAGGCCTAATCCAGTTGCTAGGTGGTGCCACAGCGCCTGTGTCTTTTCCAAAGTGGCGGAGCAGCAAATCATGTATCATTTAATTATGTGGCAGCACTTATCATTGGCTACTTTAAGGTTCATGTCAGCAGACTACTGCTGATTCAATATACATATTATTTGTACTACCAATTTATGCTATTTATCAGCTACAAACAATATCTGCAAGCTCCCTTATAATTAGCATCATTGTTTTTATACTACTAATTTATGGGTTTGGTTGCAGAAACCCCGATACGTGAGCTCTGTCATAATTGGCATCATTGCTTGGTCAAAATTCACAACACAAGCCTTTCCTCAAGTACTTTGAGCCCCAGTGGATTGGGAAGGTTATCACACAGAGGCAAGGCAAGGCCTGCACCAAGGTCAGTTGGAACGTTTAACAGGCAGCTGTTAAAGGGAGCTGAAGACTGCTTTGGCTCTAAAGGCTTATCACAAGCATCTGAAGGCTAACTTTGGGCAAAGCCCAAAGTTCAACAAGTTCTACTCCTTTCTCCAACATGAGCATAAGATTATCTCCAAGCTCAGAGATCTTGCCAACCGTGTCCCCCCACCAAGCCTATCACCAGATCCACCCTCTTCACAAAGGTCATCCAGGGTGTGTCCAAGCACAAGTATAAGGCCTCTGAGATCAAGAAGCAGCTTGATCTTATTGCCACTTGTTGTGAATGCTGCCATTCACCATGTTTTGATTTTGCCTTCAATGGGTTATTTTGAGGACAAATATCTTGCTTTTGCCTTTGCCTCTCAAAATGAGTTTGTATCTGAACTGGGAAATACAATTTTTGGTTTCCTGATTCTTTGCAGCTTGCTTGCCCCAATCATTTTTTTGGGTAAAATTTTTATTGGGAGGCGCTTGCCCCACTCATGCTTGTTGTAAGTGATCCTACCATCCATGTACTGTTTTGTGGTAAAGCTACACAGTATATATTCCCAATCTTTATACCCAATAAAATTTAAGTTATATTCACATTTTTGTCTTTTGTGTTTCCAAGTACTTTGGCGCCTCTCTCTAGCCACAAATAGTAGAGATTATTAATTCATGGCCACAAGGTAATCACATAGCTTTCCCTTTCATCTAACCAAGACTTAGTACAAATTCATTACTAAGGTTAGTATTCCCTTTTGTGTCTCTGTGCCATGCCTCATAACACAACACCACTGCCCTCCTGAAAGAGATTAAAATGAAAAAGGGGAAGAAGGGGGAGGAATAAACTTGCTTGATTCTATGGTTTTAACTTTTAACTTTTTAGCTTTAATTTTTAATTTTTAGTTTTTAGTTTTAATTTTTCTTTTTTTCTTAATTAGATAGTAATAATTATTTTATGTATACATGGTAAGTTTGAGCTGAATAGTTATAATTGAAAGTGGGTGAAATATCTTAATTTTTGTTAATTTACTAGTAAAACATAATATATTCACAGTTGTGCTTATATAAACTATATCAAATATTTAATAATATTTCTTTATATTTGGCATAACTTATATTATTATTTTCTGTTTATTTTTGTTTCATTGAAATTTTAATTTTTATGGTAATCAAAAATATTTTTATAATAGAAATTCTAAATTACATAGTAAAATGAGAAACAATTGCTTATTTCTCCTATTTCTCATTATATAAGATACAGTTTTATTACAATTTTGAGCTCTCTGGAGTCACTTTAGTATACCATAGCTATATAGCTTAATTTTTTATATTAAAAGCTTTCATTACATCAAGATCTGTTAATTAAAAAAGTGTCAATTTCCAGTTGTTAATCAGGGAAAAAGATGAATTCTCACTTTACTGTAGTTTCAAGCACCAGGGAGTCGATTTTACCACAGTTGCCCATTGGAGGTGTACTCTGAATCAATACAAACTCCAGAGAATTCTTACCAGTAGCATACAAATTCTGTAAATTGGCATATGGCAATTGTTGTTAACCTATTAACAACAAAGAGCTCCTTGCTATTGTCCACTTAATAGTTAAATGGTTCTGTTATATCAAGAGATAAGTTGAATTTATAGCCCTCACAGACCAAAAGTCCTTTATATACTTCAAGACCCAAGCAAACCTATCTCACCAACAAGCATGCTGGATGGTGTTCCTTGAGAGGTTCAATATTATAAATCATTATAATCTGGGACCATGACTAGTCACTGCTGACGCCCTTTTATAGCTCTATGTGCAAGCCTTAAGAGGGTAGAGCAGATTAGACCCTGAATGACTTCTCCTGGTATTAAAAACCAAGGACAAAGTTTTCCCTCCTGGCACCACAGATATAACACAAAATACTATCATCAAGAACAAACATTTTTCACTGACATATATGGGACATTATACCATAAGACTTTGGATAGAATAACCATCCCCTATGTTCCCACACACCAAAGAGTGGACACTATATTACGCTACCACAGGAATATTGGCCATATCAAGAGCAGGAACCTGTA
Organism: Entomophthora muscae; assembly: GCA_014839935.2. Lineage (NCBI taxonomy): Eukaryota > Fungi > Entomophthoromycota > Entomophthoromycetes > Entomophthorales > Entomophthoraceae > Entomophthora > Entomophthora muscae. The sequence goes on along the minus strand of QTSX02005735.1, from coordinate 56,217 downwards.
TGAGTTTTTAAAACACAAATCATGGTGACCTACCCCATACAGAGACATCCATGAAGTACTTGAGAAGTATGAGGTCTGAAAAAAAGTTTCAAGAGCAAAATACCATTTATATTGGTACTAATCATCCACACAGTTTTATTTCAAGGTAGGGGCACTAGAAACTATAGGACTCATGCCAGGAAAGGGCAAAAACAAGAAATATATAATCACTGCTATTGTCTTTGCCACACAATGGCCAGTGGCGCAGGCTTTCAGAGCCCAAACTGGTAACAATGTGTGAGGATTCATAGGTAAAGAAAACATCAGTAAATTTGGAAAGTCAGAATTAGTTATTACAGATGAAGGAAAGAAATTGACCTCCAAAAACACTCACATATATCTCACCAAGCAAGGTTTTAATCATACAGTGAAAACTCATTATCACCCACAGGCAAACAGCAGATTCAAACAATTAAATGGCAGCCTATTACAAGAACTTGCCTAAATCACTGCTGGGAAGCCTGAGAACTGGCCCAAACAACTAGCAACCACCCTACTTATGTGCCACACCCAATTGAAAACAACTACTGTGAAGTGCCCTTTCAAACCAGTTAATATCACACAGGCAAACATTGTTTAAGCCCTTTCAGGGCCAAATTTAGATATATCACACAAAGTTCCTGCTATATCAGACCCCCCAGATACTTTGCACCAACAACAGTCAAGCATAAAGATAAGGGAAACACTTACAAGGCATGTTACCCCCTTAAAAACAGACACAAAGTTAATGAAAAGGTCCAGGTGATTGACACTGACATGAGTAAAATAGAACTAGAAAAAATGGGGCATGTTATTGCTCTAAAGATAAATAATAACAATACTTCCCTGGTAAAAGACTTGGGCAAAAGTATGTAGGACAAAATCCTGTACCACAATAGGCTGTAACCATGCAAGGCCCGTCAAAGACAGTGTGAGGGAATGATTTTAGCTACATAACATAAGTTAGTGGAATATTGAGACCACACCCCAGAAATCCTCCTTGCAGACCTTCCAGTAGAGAAAGCTAACCTTCAGCTAGGGGGTGTCAAAACAGCAGGGTCAACCCCTGGCAAAGTTATGCACAATAGACCTATGTCACTAAGACTGACTTCCCCACCACTTGAAGCCAAATGCAGAAGCCAACTCAAATTACCAAAACAAGAAAGAAGAACTAATGCCAATTTTATCCTAGTGGAATATTGATTTGATGCTTTACTCCTTACCAAGATAATGTCATCCCACTGCCCAATCCAATTGGTTAGATGTCACAATCTTGTTTCTTCTAAAATGATTTGATTTAACTGTAAAATCCCACATATCCAAATAAAGGCATGATCTAGTTTCTAAATATTTTCCCGTATAGCTCTGCTAATATAGCACAGTCATAACAGCTGCTAATTACAGCGCCTTTGCCTCTCCATGTGAAAGTTCAAGCTATTTCCTCCTAAGCACACCTTTCACACTGTGAGTATTGGCACTATTGATCCCCTATTTTGTTCTCAATCTGGTTGTATATTCATTCTGATTGCTGTGTATCACTTTAGTAAATAGATGAAAACTTATTCCACCAAAGATATAGATGCCAAGAAAGCTGTCAAATTTCTACTCCAAGATGCTCTCTATTACCATGAGTGCATCAGGTGACGTTATCAAATGAAAGCACTAGTTTTAATGCCAGTTGATCAATACCATAGTAGAGGCAGTGAGCACCCATCAATATTTCTCTGTCTCTTATAGCCCCTCCACTAAAGAGACAGTTGAAAGATAATATTCTACCCTTGTCTTAATTCAGTGCAAAATCACACCCTCTGACGCTGCCAATTGTGACATGCTTCTACCTGCTGCCCTCTTTGGCTACTGCCCAAGATGAAATCCAGTAACAAGGCAGTCACTTTTTCTTTTTTTGTATGAGTGTGAGGCAGCTATCCCCTAGATCTTGGAACCCCCACTAGGAGAATTTAATGCCTCTTTTAATGCTGAGACCCATCTGAAAGACCTAATCAACCAAACTACTGACATCCAGGTAGCTGACTACACCACTGCCTACAAGACCAAATATTTAGAATTGTGCTCAGTTAATATGTCAGGCACCCACTTGGAAGTAAACTTACAAGATGATGGATGATAGCAGATGGATTGATGTTGGTCACTAAGGAACCTACAGAAAGGGACATCATTCCAAGGTGAAACAGCTCCCCAAATAAGCAACAACAGCCCAGAAGAGGATTGAATCTACCCAAGAAGAACTACTCCCCCAGATACCTCAGGAGGAAGGTAGAAGCCAAAAGATGAAACACCATGGGGGCCCTGGTTTGAGGAGATATCTGGTACATTTATGCCTTCTCCTTTCTTGGCAGAAATGGGACTTGGGAGTGGCATTATAACAAACTCCAGGTATGACGCAGTGCCAGTGGTTCTCAAGGAACTGGGAGGAAGAGAAACTAGAGTTGGCCCTGGTTCCCAGAAAAAATTCTGGCAATGCAATCCTGAAACAAAAAAACCCACAAGACCCACCTATACCCAAGGAACTTTCAGAAGGAAGTCTTGGGCAATATCATGGTTGTAGTGGTGGATGAGTTGAAGTATAAGGTATAAATCAATGATTGAGTGAAAACCTTTATTGATTGAAAAAATAAAAAATATAGCTTACCATCTATACATAGCATGGTAGCAAGGGAATAGTTGGAGGAAGAAGGAAAGGGGTTGAGGAAATTTGGGGAAGTTCCTGGAGAATATGAATAGATTGCAACTAAAATACGGAGATCTGATATTACTTCCTCTTATTATGTTTCAACACAGTTATTTAATTTAACCTGGTATTTACCCCACAAGGACAAGCCAAAATTGGGAGATTCTTAATTTGTCCCCACAAGGACTGAGGCAAGAACACAGGCCTTAGCAACAGGGACAGAAGACAAAAGACAGGAGACCACAGAGCCAGAGTCAAAAAGCAGGTCAACATCACCAGTAGTATTTAAAACACAATTCACAGTTGTTTTTTAAGTTGTCTGATTGACTGGAGCCCAAATATAAAATAATGATTAGTCAAACCCAAGATTAACACTTAAATCACCTTTTAGATGACCAATTAAGTGCAGGGAAGCTGCAGGTTTGATCCTGGTTCCTGTATTTGTTGGATTAATCAAATTAGCGGCTTCATAATTCAAAGGTAATTTTGAACAATTACTATATATTAATTCTTCATTTCTAGGAGAATTAGATGAAACATAAGAAGTAGAATAAAAATTTTCTATCAAGCCCACCTTCTGATTGTTGGCAGGAATATTGCCAAGAGAATTCCTGACATAATGATTATCTAGCCACCCTGTCAGGAGTGACCCCTTTTCTCCTTCTGAAACCCAAGGGTTGGAACATGATTCAAACCCTGGCAAAACTGGATTGTGGGCTGCCAGCCTTGAGGACCAGGGGACCACCCAAGAATTTTTGGGACCACATCATCCAAGATTTGATCCACAGATGCCCTTGGATACAAAGACCTTAGTGCAAAAGTACCAGCAGCAGCACATACTGAGCATCTTGACCACTTGCTAAGTAAAGCAAGGAGGCCACCCATATTTGGCCCAATGAGCCTGAGGCCTGCCTTGGTAACTAATCATACCCTATTTCTGAGAAAGGCACTGACCAGCCAGCCACCCTTAAACCGGGATGACCCACCTGTCCAATTTTACATTTCCCAATCATTTGAATCACAACCTTTGGAACTAAAGTCTGATATTGGGGTACTATATGAGCCCCTATGCCCTGCATTAGAATTTATTGCAATTTTTGAATAAAGATTATGTGATATCAGGGTTTCCAACTACTTCCTCATCTGATCTTAGCTATCTGGCAGTTTGATACTAGCCCTTCTGGCCCGCCAGCCCCACTGCCAGCAGTTTTATGTGTGCAAGGTGCCCCTTACAAGCCTGTCCACTAAACAGAGTAACCCTTAAACCCTGCATATAGAGGATGAATTATTGAAAATATATTGGCAAGCAGCTTTCAGCTCACACTAAGGGATCAAAAAGATTTACCAGAAAGAGTCCTTGGTATATCACTGAGCCCATCTTTTCCAAGACAAATATAACTTCTCCTGCCTACCAACTAGACACAGACCTCTTAACTCCCAAGCTGATGCCTTCTTCTGCTGCTGAACTTTCTATGGAGGTACCCACAAGCTATCCAGAATAGTATATATCACCCTCTTGGATGTGATAGATACTATAGTTCCTGTTGCTAGTTGTCGTGAATAACGGCATTCACCATGTTTTGATTTTGCCTTTGGTGGGCCATTTCAAAGACAAACATCTTGCTTTTGCTTTTGCCTCTTGAAATGAACTGGTTTCTACATCAGGAAATATGCTTGTTTGGTTTCCTGACCCTGTGCAACTCACTTGCCCCACTCATGCTTGTGGCAAGTGATCCTACCGTCCTGGTAGTGTTTTAGGTATTCCTAACCACTATATAACCCATTTCCTAATTTACCAATAAAATTAAGTTCTATTCACATTTTTGTCTTTGTGTCTTCTAACTTCTGCGCCTCTCTCTAGCCACAACTAGTACAGATTATTCATCCAGGGCTGCAAGGTAAACACATTTGCCTTCCCTGTTGTCTAACTGAGATTTAGTACAAATCCAATCCTAAGGTTAGGATTCCCGTTGTGTATCTGTGCCGCGCCTCAGAACACAACAAAAATGGTGCTCACTACAGGGGCTGTAAGCCCCTCAGTTCTCTCTTTTGCATCTACGTTTTCAGGTCCCTTGCCTCCGCCTATTTGAGAGTCGGCTTTGCCTGAAATTACCAGCCCTCCTATTGAAGAAGACATTGCCAACCCGCCTATTGTCCCTACTGTACTGAACCTTGGGAATGGTCCCCACTAGTTGCTTACCCTATGGGTACCCCTGACTTGGAACAAGCCATGGCAGTAGCCCTTGGGATAGCTTGGCACGGGGCAATCCCTTGCCTACAGCTACAGTTTAGCCGTGCCAAATACTATGAGTTAATTGTGGCCCCTCAGTTTCCACAACATTTCCTCTCAGTGGCTAGCTCCGCTGATCACCTGCTGTCATCCTTTGTACAGCCCGCCTTGGCCCACCACCAGATGGTGTTGGGACTCCACGTTCAAGAGATCTTGTCTCTACAAGCAGCTGTTACCTATCATTGGGACCAGTTTGCCCCTACCAACAATGGATTAATTCCCTGCTCTCCTTGATATCTGACAATCAGCGTGATTTGGTCACCTCTCAAACATGTTTAGTCAATTCCATTGAGCAAATGTGCCAGTCCATTCCTGAGTACATTAAGGAGCAGCTACATGAGGTTCACCAGTTAGAACAACCCTGGCAAACTCAAGTAGACAACACCCTAAAAACTTACCTTACCAACTTTGAACGCCTAGTGCAACAGCTCAATGCATTCAGTGCCTATTCCTTTGAGCAATTGCAACAGGTAGCTGACCTTGCCGCCCAAGGTCTAAGTGAACTCAGTGCGGAATTTGATCAAGATAGAGCTACCACTGCTGCTGATATAGCCAAACTTCAGAGTCAGGTGAATGAGCTGTCTACTCCCAAACCTGATGCCCTGCCTTCTCCTCCTGCTGATGATCTGGTGGACAGAGAGCAGAGGATCTGGGAGGCCATCTGAGAATTACGTGCTTCCACTTGTAGCCAAGGATGTCCTACTGAAATGCCTCAACCTGACCCCCAGGTTCTTGCGCTGACTGCTCAGGTTGCTGAACTACAGAAAGAAGTTGCTACTTTACGTGAGGTAGTGACGGCCGCTGCTAGTCCACTTGGGGTTAATAAGGAAGATGGCTGTTGTCCTGGTTTGGAAGGTGCTCCTTGAATCCACTGAGCTAGGGAGTTGATTGCCCTAGCTAATGAGGTGGACCATTTGAAATGAGACCAGACTGAGTTGGACAGAGACGTACAGGAAGTGAGTGAGCTGATCAATTCAGTAAACAACAGATTTGCCCCCTGCCTATCAGTGGGGCCATCCCTTACTTCACGGCTGGCTGAGCTCTCCACTGTTGTCACTACCCAAGGGCAACGCCTAGATGTTACTGAACAACAGACCACTCTAGCCAACACTATGGGTGCCATAACTACTGAGACTCTGACGACCCTTGAAGAAAGTGTTTGACAGCTATGGGCTAGACAACCTCCCTCCGAATCTGAAGCTGAGTTCTCCCCGCGCATAAATGTACTCAATAGCAGCAATGGTGGTCCAGCTCCTGAGGCCCACTTCAAGCCTACTTCTTTAAGCAAGTCTTTGATCCCAAAACCTCAACTATTGCAGCTTTCTTAACTATTTATGAGACTGCCATGAGACAAGCATCAGATGAGGTTAAAAAGGAACACATTCTAACCTGTCTACACCTGACCTGTCAAGAAGTAGTCATGCCAGAGCTGCCCACCATTGAGACCTGGGAAGGCATGAAACAGCTCCTGATTGACAAGTTTGGTGGTGATCTTAGCCTGGAGGTGAAAAAGGATGCCTTCATGCACATATATTTCAAGCCCAAAAAGACGTTAGCTGAATTTGCAGACAGATTTTACATGGAGGGACAACAATTAATAACAAGCAGACAATTGACGGCGCATGAAGCGTATATGGCCTGCGCCCAGGCCCTCAAGGTGAATCAACTCCTGTGCCTTCATTTAAAGGCCCACAAGGCTATGCTATCCTCCATGAAAAGTATAAAAACACTGCTACGAGATATGCATCTTACCCTTTCTGGGGCAGTTGTTTGGGAGAGTTGTGCCGCTTCCAACTCTGGCTCTTCTTCTTGCGGCCCTTGTATCCTCACTATGAACTCACAAACCCTCCTCAACGTCAGGGTTGCCACAAATGTGGCCAGATAGGTCACCACTCTCGCGTCTGCACCAATCTGCGGGTTAAAGGAGCTGATCCCAAGGATCAGTCGGGAAAAGAACAGTCAACCTAGAGGCAGAGACGCTCTTGGTTGACAATTCTTCCCAGTCTCCTTCTACACTTCTGCCTGCTACTGACTCTGAGCCTGCTGATGATTAAGCTCCTCCTATCCTCCTTCTGTTCCATGACATTTCTGATGATTCTGATGTGAATGAATCTGATGTTGAAGACCCTGATGCATATGGGTATTCTGTTCTTGCCGTCCCTGAGACTATTGCAGTTCCCTACAAGCTACAATCTGGGAAGACTACAACTACCACCAAGCCCTTGTCTGAGGCCAAAGCAGTTGTCTCCCGCCCCTATCTTACTCAGACAAAATGGTCCCCTGTATTAGTGGAATCATCAGAGGAAGCCACTGAAGTCGCAGACACCGTTTTCAAGAATGTATCTGTCTTGCTCCCTCTCCAAACTGTATATAAGGAAAACCCGGGACTAAGATGCATGATTGATAAATGGGACAAGGAACTAGCTGAGGCGCAGGATATCTTGGCTGTTCTGCCTCCCTTTGGACGCACCACCACCCAGGTAGAGATATCTATCCAGAAAGTAAAAATCAAAGCCGTCCTGGACACCAGTTCTCCTGTCAATGTTGTTTCTTCTAAATTGGTGAAGAAACTTAAGCTGGCCCCCAACCTCAACTACCATCAATCCTATGGCACCACTGGTCTCTCCATGACTTGCGCCATTGGCGCGTACTCCGCCTTGCCAATGGGATTTGGTAAACTCCTGTTGGCTGCACCAGCTGTTGTTCTAGAAAATGAGAGCTACAACCTTTTGGTTGGTACCCAGTTCCTTTGGGAGTATAATGGGATCATCAACCTAAAGGATGGTTATCTTTCTATCCTAGGGTACAAAGTCCCTCTGATCTTTGAGGAGCCAATCAAAGTTCCTGGTAAACGTTTGAAGACATGTACACTGGAATACCCCACTGGGGTTTTCACCCTAAAATACCAAACCTATTCCACCAAGTTGAAGTGTCCTCAAATGGCTTGTCCAGCAACTGAGGGAATCCCTCTCATAGCCACATCTGCTATCACCATTCCTCCAGGCTCTCAGGCTATCATAGACTCCCAGATATCATATGAACTACCTGAACAGAATTTCTTAGAGCTGTACTTCCCTCCTTTGCTGGGGCGTAACAAGCGTTACCTTTGTCCTGGAATTCTGGATGTTTCCCACAAAGATCCCGTTCAATTACTAGTTGCCAACCTTACCACGCTTCCTATGACTGTATCCAGACGACAGGTTGTTGGTTACAGAAAGTTGTTAAATGCCCCTGACGTCTTGTCTCTTCACCCTTTTGGAACGTTTCAAGACTTTAACCTACCCAAAGGCGAGCCTCAAGTCCTATCTCTTTTACTGCCCAAGACTTCCCTCAGTTGTCCCTGGTTCAACAGAAAGAGGTGCTTGATTTACTAGACTAATTCCCAGACATCTTTGCTAAAGATAGCACTGATTATGGGCTGGCAAAAGGTGTGATTCATCAGATTGACACAGGAGATGCTCCCCCCTTTTGTGCCAAGCCATATTGCTGCAGCCAAGTGAAAGATGTGCAGGTTTCTAAGGAGCTCAAACAACTGCTGGATGCTGGACTGCTAGCTCCTTCTCAAAGTCCCTGGGATTCTCCTCTGCTCATCTTAAAGAAAAAGTATGAGGGCCACCAGATTGTGATGGACTATCAGAGGTTGAATTCTCTAACCAAGAAAGATTCCTATCCCTTACCGTGTATTGATGACGCTCTTTGACGCCTTGGAGGTTCTAAGTTTTTCTCTGCCATGGATTTGGCGTCGGGTTACTGAAAAGTTGATCTCTCTCCTGAAGACCGTCAGAAGGCTGCGCTCATCACATCAGAAGGATTGTTTGAGCCTACCTGCATGCCGCAAGGGCTCTGTAATGCCCCAACAACTATCCAGAGGGCCATGGATTTCATCCTGTGTGACTTGAAGTTGTCGTGTGTCTTATTCTATCTAGATGATATAACCGTCTTCAGCGCAACTTTCACTGATCACCTAGCCCATCTTAAAGAGGTGTTCATAAAGATCCAAGAAGCTGGCCTCAAGTTAAAGCCCTCTAAGTGTGCTCTCTTCAAAGAGCGCCTTGAATAACTGGGCCATGAAGTAACCCAAACGGGAATTTGTCCAATGACCAAGAAGGTTGAAGCCATTGACAAAATGCTTCTGCCCACCAATCTACAAGAAGTACAAGTCTTTCTGGGCATGATGGGTTACTATAGACAATTCATTCCTGATTTTGCTGACACTAGCAAACAACTGGTCCAACTGTTGCGTAATGTTCCTTTTGAATGGACCGCCGGTCAACAGCAGGCCTTTGAGACTCTAAAGCAGAAACTCAAAGAAGCGCTCATTTTAGTGTACCCCAATTATGATAAGGAATTCATCTTGTACACTGATGCTAGTGACCTTGCTATTAGAGCTATCTTGGCTCAGCTTGACAATGAAGGTGTGTACCACCCTGTAGCCTATACTTCCTGTGTGCTAAATAAGCATGAAAAGAATTATAGTGTTACAGAGAAGGAGTGTCTTGCTGTGCTGCATGCAGTCAAACAATTCCGCCACTACGTGTATGGTACCTATTTCACTGTCGTCACTGACCACGCTTTGCTCAAATGGTTACAACAACTTAAGGAGCCTGAAGGACGCTTAGCCAGATGGGCCCTCCGCCTACAAGGTTATGACTTCACTGTGCTCCATTGCTCCAGGATTCAACATCAGAACGCTGATGGATTGTCCCAAATGCCCATCCTTGCCCTACATCCTGCTGAGGCAGACTGCCTGTACAAGCTAATTTACTACCCTTCTTCCTGGGAAAGTGAGACAGAAGAGGTTTGACTTGCCCTGTCTAAATTTTCTGAAAACACCCTCATATGCAATAACCAACTCTTCAAGAAGGTGTGGGGTCAATACCTGCCAAATGTTTGCCACAGTCTTTGCCTCTCCTTGGTGTTGCAAGCCCATAAAGAGACTGGCCATGGAGGCATTGCCAAGACCTTTGAATGGCTTCAGAAGAATTACTTCTAGGAGAATCTTCACCTGTTGATCCCAGATGTCATAGCTAGTTGCCATGACTGCCGACTCCAGAGGCCTCAAGCTGCTTCTCAAAAATTCAAATTGGTTCCCCCTCAACACACTTTTCATACGGTTAGCATTGATGCTGTAGGCCCTCTCCCCCACTCACGTTCTGGATGCCGCTTTATCATGATTGCCGTCAACCACTTCAACAAGTGGGTAGAAGCTCTCCCTACTAAAGACATCACTGCTAAGACTACTGCTGCCTTCCTGCTGCAGGATGTTTTCTACCGCCATGGCTGTCCTCAAGTGCTGCTGTCAGACAACAGAACCAACTTCAATGCCAAACTTGTAACCTCTGTTGTTGAAGCTCTAGGAACTCACCAGTCTTTCTCTGCCCCCTATAATCCTTCCACTAATGGGGCAGTTGAGCATGCCAACTTGACACTGGTTTCTATCATGAGAAAACCCATCTACTCTGACGCTGCCAATTGGGATCTATACTTACCTGCTGCACTCTTTGCCTGTTGTCTGAGTCAACATCAGATCACAGGGTACTCCCCCTTTGCCATGTTGTATGGGCCTGAAGCCACCACTCTGTTGCTCTTGGGGGTTCCCCTACTCTCCTCTGATAAGGCCATGAACCCTGACAATCACATCAAAGACTTAGTCAACCACATCATTGATATACAGGCCACTGCCTACACTTCCGTATATAAGACTAAGATGCTCGAGCTCTCTCCTGACAACGCTGGGCGCTCCCCCTTGCCTGAGTTTGATGTTGGTGACCATGTCCTGTACTACCAACACCATGTGGGTGGGCGCGCACACAAGCTGGACTCACTGTGGATTGGTCCTTTAGAGGTGACTTTCAAATGGGGATCTGAGTACACTGTAAAGCTCCTCTCCAGTGGTTGCCCTTTTGCTTGCGTACACGCCAAGTTCCTCCGCAAGTATCACCCCCCTAAGGCCAATCTAGAGGGGGGCAATGTTATGAATAATAGCATTCACCATGTTTTGATTTCGCCTTTGGTGGGCCATTTTGAAGACAAATCTCTTGCTTTTGCTTTTGACTCTTTAAATGAACTGGTTTCTACATCAGGAAATATGCTTGTTTGGTTTCCTGACTCTGCACAACTCACTTGCCCCACTCATGCTTGTGGCAAGTGATCCTACCTCCTGGTAGTGTTTTGTGGTATTCTCAACCACTATATATTCCATTTCCATATTCACCAATAAAATTAAGTTCTATTCACATTTTTGTCTTTGTGTCTTCTGTACTTCTGCGCCTCTCTCTAGCCACGCCTAGCAGAGATTATTCAACCAGGGCTGCAAGGTAAACGCAATTGCCTTCCCTGTCATCTAACCAAGACTTAGTACAAATCCAATCCTAAGGTTAGGATTTCCCGTTGTGTGTCTGTGCCGCGCCTTAGAACACGACACTGGTCCCTGGTCCAGGTTTGAAAGATCTATAATAGACCTCTTCAAGTTAGCGCCAATCCTATGATGGGCTCTTGCTCCAGCCTGTGGCCTGACTGGTCCTGGATTTGAATAAATCAGCCATCCAGGGTTGGTTCTTTGACACTTCCTAACCAAGCTTCAAGTAGAAAATCTAGCCATGTACCATCAAAACTGCTCCATTGACTGTGCTCATAAGCTGGACTATCTCTGGGTTGGCCCCTGTGAGCTCAACTAAAAGAAATGGGTTTGGGTAAACTCTTAAATCCCTGTTGTCTGGAAAGCGCTTCTCCAAGGGAAATGTTAAGTCCCTCCTTGAACATCAACTCCTGATTATTATAATGAGGGAATATGATGTATCAGGAAATTTGGGCTATTTTGATTTCACTGGGGGCCATATATGTGTGACAACCTAGCAGGATTCAGTTTGAAATCCAGCAGTTGTCCCGCTCTGTAAACTAGGGTACCGGCTTTCAAAAATTCCAGGTTCTGTCCCCTGATATGTTCTGATGCCAATGCCTTGTCATGACTATTCTTTTGACCAGCCCTCTAGTGATTGATATGAACTCATGGAGGCTATATTTAATATTTGATCCATCCACAATAGATATTACACTTATCCACATTGGTGCTGGTTTTTTTGTTTACTTCAGCGCCCTTTATTTTGCCTAAAGAGAAAACTACTACTTTTCTTGGTTCCAGGAAATTAAGGCCATGTCCCCTGATCTTCTCTAAAGGCTAACCACTGGCTAGCTTAGACTAAACCCCTTTTTGTGGTAAAGATTTTCTGCTGTGATGCTGTGGATGGTGTTCCCAAGACTCAAACATGGCACACACACTCTGATAAGAGGCCCCATATTTGAGATGGATAGGTTGAATCATTGTTTGTGACTTATCAGTGTTGTAGCTGTGCTGTATTAGCAGAGTTACAATGGGGAAATATTGGGAGCTAGATAATTATCTTTATTTGAGATATGGGAGACCGTATATGGGTTAAGTGGATTCTTTATCAGGAACAATGGACCTGCTGATCAATTGCTTGGATATGTAGGGGTGGCTTGATTCTACCAATGATCTATGTGCTAAATCAAGCCTTTTTTGTGGATTTGGATGATTGGTGGGTTGTGTTTCCTTGTTTGGAAAATTGAGTCGACTTCTGATTTTGGCAGCATGTACCAGGATGCTCAAATTAAGAGGTGATAAGTCTTTTATGAAAAGCTTTTCCAGGGGGTTAGCCTTGCAGTTTCAAAATTAGCCATAATGTTGCAGATGTATGGTCATTTTGATACAAGTTGAATCTGAACCTTTAATAGTTTATGTTGAGTTGCATGTATTTTCAGCTGAGTTAAGGCTTTTAAGGGGACTGACCCCACTGTTCTGACAACCAGTTAGTGTAAAGGTATTTTAATCAATAGTTGTGAATTAGTTAGCTGCAAGATATTTATTGATAACGAAATGTATCTGCAGAATTAGATATCCTAGCAAGCTAGCAGAAGGCATGATGGATGGGTATAAAAATATATACTGTATTGATTTTAGAGAGCTTGATAATCCTGGACTATTTCTGAACTGTATGCCTATTAAAGGGACTATGGGCCATATTGGTTTTTTAGATTTTGATATGCTGATATTCTCTTTACTTTGTTGGTTCAGGTGTGTACTTCTCTGCAATTTTAGCTTGGTTTTTCAGCTGCTCCTGGACTTTTCAGAGCTATTGGGATAGATGACCGAAACCAAGTTCAAAGCGCACAGAAGCCACCCAAAAATGAAAATAGAAGATCAACAACTTATATTGATTAACAATAGAAGTCATCCCATTAAAGGTGTACTTTGTGTGCAGCTTCAGTGTGCTCTGGTCTTGTTTGTCTATTCCAATAGCTCTAAAAAGTACAGTAGTCAGGTTTGAATCCTCCATCTCTGAACAGATTGGAGGCTGATGGACCACTGATATTGTGGAGATAGTTCTATTTACAAATCCCAATTTAAAAACCTTGTGATGGGTGAATTTTATAAGCAAGGCTTTCTGATTTTCATTGTACGATTCAACGAGGTGAGTTTAAGTTTAGCGTTTATAGCCAGTGGGTGAAAACGCGGACCCTACTTCCAATCCACATGAAGCGATATCCCTTTTTTGGTGGGATCTGATATTTTATTTAAGGAGGTTGATTGTAATGGACACAAAATCTTATTTATGTAATAAAACATTCATGGGTTCAAATTATGTATTTCTGTTGTAAACTAGGCATAACTGAAATGGCTGGCTTTTAAGTTCAACTCACATTGCCTTTTTCGGCGATGGCTTGTGTTTGTAATTGGCCAAGTTTGGGCCGCTGCTTGGGCCGGGAAATACCTTCACTGGCGAAGAAATCAATGTCTCCTGACCCAATTGGAGGATGGAAAGGAGGCCCCCAGGGGGATATCAGGGGTTATAAACTCTACTGTTGACTTGATAAATCGACAACTGGGAATTTAACAAGTCAGATATGTTCTCATCCCTCTCAAAGTGGCGGATGTTGCTGAGTAACTCCGGGATAACCGAGAAGATCCTCCTTCCCTGTATTGATTAACAGTGTCCCCAATCAAATAGATTTAAAATGGTACTTTCTCTGCTCCCAAAAAGGGAAGCCTTTTAAATTGGGCATTTGAAGCATCACGCGAGCGGATATTATTGGTTGGATCGGCGTTGATTTAGAATTTATGCTTGGCGGTTTGTAAATAGCCCGCCTAAAGCATCCATGGAGGTTTTTTTACCGCGGAAGCCACGTTAAAAGAAGTTATGAAAAAAGGCTGCGGTTGGGGTTTCTTATGAAGGTTCAGCTAGGATTTTATTTGCAATCCACCCGAGAAGTTGGTATATAAACCCTACTTGAATCTTGTTTATTTGGAATAGGCAAAATGAGGTGCAGGGGACTCCCTGATAGACATTGATTTCACAGGAACCCCGAAATATAAGGCAACCCAGTGAAGCTAGGTGGGCATGGATTCCAAAGCTAACATGGCAGTGGCGTATTGTAACTTTGAGCAGGAACAGCGCACCAAACCCTTTCCTAAACTCAAGGGCTTCAAGTCCAGCTCTTCACGCCACTCCTCGTACTGCCTCACATCCATGGGCGGCTTGGATCTGGTCGTCATCCCGGCAACAGGCGGCAATGTCCGTTCCTCAATGTCCCCGTGCCGAAACATCGTACCGCCTAAATCTCCCGAAGTCGATCTGACCTCAGAGAAAGTACTTTCCGACGAGGAGCGAAAGATGATCCAAGCCTCCACATTCGACGATGTAGTGAACCACGGCTACCGGAGCCCACCTCTCTCCACCACCAAGGGCTTCCTGGACACCATCCGCCTATCGCTGACTCCTGATGTGGCAAAGGCCCAGTCTGCCTCTAAACTTGCCCTCCTGTAACCGCCTTTCAATCGCCGTATGCTGTGCATCGTAGCCATTGATCAACCTAGAATAATTACATATACTGCCAATAAATATATATTTATTAATAAAAAATCAATTCAACTCCTCCAGTACTAGCATTTAAACCTGAATTTTTCCATGGTTTCCCTTGGCCTGAATTGGGATATTTAATCCCCTACTTTCGTCATATTAGGGTTAATACGGTCCCAGCTATTTGAGTCGATTTAAAACACCTCAAATATAATACCTACTAAAAGTCATGATAGTCCTATCCACAATCCATCTCAACTCCAGCCAATCCTACCATTCATCACCAACATAAATTTAGAAATAAAGATTTAACTTTTTAACAACACCAGCCAACCGTTGATCTCTTTATCAACGATCCTCCTTTAGCCCAGCCACTTTAATTCTTTTACCCTCGGGGTTAGAGTGTAAACACGCCTCGCAGTAAGCTTTAGGTTAGCGTCAGCGAAGATCGTCAACCCATTGCCTGTTAAACAACCGGCCTAAGTTCCGCATATTTACCCGCAACCTTTGCCAATCAACCTTCCCTAACCGAGCCGCGTCTGGCGCAGCAGCCACCGCGGAAGATCCGATGTAAGATCTCAAGGGATAATCTCAGCCTAGGGATGTTTCGGCCCAGCACCAGCTTCTGGCTCTGGCCGCCATAGCCAGACCGGCGATTCCGTCATATTTAATTATGATAAAATAACTCTTTGTAACGGCGGCCCAGAGCAGCCCTATTACTACCCATATATTTCTCCCATCTCTAAAAGCAAATCACCCCATCAGATAAGAGCAACGTTTTCATTTGAGGCTTTCTCACCAGGGTTTATAACGGAGTATTGTAAGCGTAGCATTTTTATAAATCCAACATCCTAAATAAATTATACTATAACCCAATCAAAACTATCACTCAAATATAATGTACCTAGCCAATGCAACGAAATACAGCACCATAGTGTTGCAACCAAGTTGGCTAACCCAGTCACCACCATATCTGATGGCACCCAAGGGGCACTCGTAGAGTCATCCCATGGCAGATCAAACATTGTACCCACATTTGACCCACAAGTATACCCAGATCCTACATATCTATATATGGTACTAGACCAATTTACACCATCAACTCTAGAGATCCTGAAGCCCTTACTTATGACATAGCTAATCACCACTTGATTCCAATACCACCTGTTTACCCCATCGGTAGTCTAATGGCTTTTCACGTGGTAGAAGAATTTATCATGTCTCCATATAAAAAGCATCTTATTTCAAATCCCCTTTCTGTCCCCTCTTAGACTGGTATACTCTCACAACTTTAAGTAACAAACTATAGATAATTCAGTCGCAGCAGCATAGTAACTTTAGGTTCTATCAACAACCTAAATACAAGAAAATCCCCAAAGAAAGTACATATTAAGGGCAGTATAGCTAACCCTAGCAGAGACCCATTTCTTATATCCCAAAGGGGACATATCAGAAGAAACCAAGATCTATAGGAGCTAATACGTAAAACACAGGATCTTTAACAGGCTCTGCCTGATGAAAAATAACCCAAATGCTTCCCCTGCTCAGAAGGATCTGTCTTGAAACCCGTTTACTTACAGTTAGCTACACTCTCCAGAAGTGTAGAGAACCAAGGCACTGTAAGCCGGCTGCACTCCAAAGAAACCTTTCCTACATATATCAACTCCAAGACTGAATATAGTTTATCACAGCTTATGAGTACCTGAAAAGCCACTCATTAGCAGGTATATAGCCCAATCAGGAGATGAAGAAGGAAAAGGCTGGGCTGCCTTTGAAAGATATATCAAAGCACAATATTGTGTGATATTTTCTTCTATTATAGTAAGAATATACTCTTTATACACCAAGAAAAAAGTTATTATAATCAAACACCTTGTTGCCTAAAAACTGCCTCTTGGAAAAATCTCTAACACCACAGATGAGAACATAATGCTCATCACCCTTGTTATCAGCAGCTCAATTCCCCATGTTTGCAAGTAGATTCCTGAAAAAAGATATACCTTTATAGATAGATGCTACAAAAATGAGGTCAAGGCAAACAACTAGGTCATCATAGAATTTTATAAGGCAGTAAAATCTGCTGCACAACACTTTCTGGTGCCTGGCACGCTTGAAATAAAGTAGGACTCTACCAACCTTGACAGCAGGAAGCAAATAACAAACCTCTTTTTAAGGGACACTTCAATTGGCAAAGATAGAGGATCTTGAAACTCCTGGGTCTTTTAATCATGAGAGAATTTGCAACCCTACTCTGCTATCACGCATAACCACCCCAGGCCAAGAATTCCTTAAGCTACAACATAGACAGACTGTGTCACAGATAGTGCCATCATGACTGTAATTACTTGCTCTTGGAAAAAATGCAGCAACAACCAATGTAAAATAAACCTCTAAAGAGCCTGGCTGTTTTAAACCAGACTATTAAAACAAGCAGGCTGTAGAAACTTACGTCAAATATTGGTAAGAATCCTCAATTATGCCCAGAAAGCTTCCAAAAATGTAATAACAAGTAACTTGGTACTTTTTTGCCCCAAAAACCATCCATGCTGCTACACGCTCTTTGATAAACTCTGGAGGTCAGGTGACAGTAATTGACCCCTGTCACTTCAGCATTATTTACAACCCCAATATCACATTGAAATTCACTACAACTACTGCAGTAGTTCAATAAGCACCATAACTTAACACTAGTTTTCCAGCTTTAAGTTTGACAGATTTTTGATACAGAGCTTCTCCTTGTGTACATACCCAGGAGATACCTGGCAGGCTGTAGCCTTGATTCTGTAGTGGCTATGGCCTCCAAGCTGCTCTTTGACAACCCTGATATTGAAATTGAAGAATTTGTTGAACCTGTTTGCATGATTCTCTACTGGCGGAGTCCAGTGACAATTTCCCAATCACTTATTTCTGTGATGTCTGTTTTAGGCTTCTTAGGTGGTGTTTTATCCCTGCCTTTGCTTGGAGATATTTGCCTGTGCATTTCAACTTTCTGGTCTTTACTCATCCCTGATCCCTTGAGCATTTGGTATACCATACACCATTTTGTGAACACCACTGTATTTTGCAGTGGCTTCAGAATTACAGATTAAACACCTTAGAAGCCTTCAAACTTACCTTTACAATGTAATCCTACAAGCTATACAGACTCAAAATAAGACAAGGTGTTTGATTTATCTATTCTAATCCTGTGGTAACACTCATTGTCTTCCTTCAAATACTGGGGCAGATCATACCATGGTCAACCAGGAAGCTGAATTTAGTTGGGAATTGAAATGATCCTCTAGTTTTCTCAAGGCTTTGCAGCTGGTCAGCACTGGAAAAATACTCGTCACACAAGAGAATTTTCTATTGCTGATATGGATAAATAATATCATATTCAGCCTTTCCAGGCCTAGTATAAGTGGATTCAGCCATGATGTAATTAAATGTTTTGAATGGCTTATATGCAATCATCCTTAAATCAACTGGAGCACCTAAGCTATCATGTTCAAACACAGCTGTGTGGTATCCCAAGAATACCATCATTGTGATAGGAAACTTGTCTATGATACAGTCTCTGTTTAAATTAATGAGGAAGGGCCCTAAAAGTTCCTGGGGTAGGAGCAACTTTATGTAATTCTCAATCAAGGCCATCTTATCTGAGGCTAATGGGTTCATCTCCAAATTCACGCCCACACTGATATCTCATACACTGACTGATAAGCTTAAGGATTTCTTTAAAAGTATTGTATAATGTATTTTATAAATCTGCAGGCTACAACCCATCATTCAACTAATGTCTTCTTACCAAAGGCCCACTTATTGTATTTTATAACTTCAATATAAAAAAGCACTAAAAAATTATCCTATGAACCTATGTACAGAGGCTTTATCTTCCTCTTTATATATCTGGGACATTATTTTTCTTGTTATGCCTAAGCACTGGACTGATTATTTTATAACTTAATTACATTATTCATATTCAAATTATTCAGAAAGATTAAAATACAATCAATGTCAAATCTTTAATTGATCTTGGGCTTAGATATTTTTTTAAAAAATAATTTATCAATTTTAGAATTGAAAATTGCACCTTATAATATTGCTGGAAATATCTTAAGTGCTACTACATACTACAAGCTAAAAATATTTATGATGAGTTGCATGGGAGAGTAATAGCAGCCCCAAAGCTATAAATGCTATTACCCTATCTTTGGCTCATCATAAATATTCTTAGTTTGTTTCAAAAAAAGGTTGTTGTTTTTGAAAGACTGATAACTCTATTTAAAATACACCCTCTAGTAAGCTGCCCTACTTCATGAACTTGCCCTAATGCACCACTAGCATCTTCTGATATTTTTGTTTCTCTGGTATCATCACGTGATTTCAAATGATAAGTTATCTCAGAATATTCTGAGAAACTTTCAAATGTTAAAGGTGAAGTATACAACTTCCCATCTTTCATCAAATATGAAAGATTAATGCACAGATTTTTAACTTTGAGCTCTCTCCTTATAGGCCTAATTTTTCTCTCATAAATATAAAAGAATGACTTTTGAGAAATATTTGAGCCTGATAGCGCTGATTTATATAATTCTTTTATTTTTTCTTCTTGCTCAAAAATATTTTTAATATTGTTTATATTCTTAATATAAAGCTGATTTTCTTTCTCTTTTAATGTTTTTGATATTACACCAAAGTGACCATCAACAATACTTTTCCCATGACATTCTAAAAATCTATTGTATTTAATAGACCCTTTAATGTATTGTGGTGCCTCTTTAAATAGATAATATAAGAATTCATAGGATCTAAAATGGTTTTCATTATCAGTCCATACTTTGATATTATTTATTTTTTAAACTTATCTGATTTAAGAAGACTTATTAGACATCCACCTGAAAATAAAGAATCATGAGAAAATATTTGAGATAAAAGATCATGGTATTCATATTTAACTTTATTGTTTTCTTTTAATCCAATGCAAACCCCAATAAAGAAATAGGTCTTTTGGAATGAAAACAGTTATTGGTTTCAATTGGACCACCACCAACTTTTAAATTCTCCTTAAAATCTATGACTATAATACATGATTCATTATCTAATTCATTAATATCTTTCTTATATTCCCTATTTTGATGAGCATAAAAGTCTTGGTGCTGATTGATAGCTTTTAAGTCACTGTTTATAGATTCTGGCAATAATAAGTTTTTACTTTCACATTCTTCTTTTCTTTTTTCTAAGGATGATTTTAAGTTACAAATATTACACATGTCAGTTTGTTTTTTACTCTTTATTATATTTTTTGGTATTAATTTATAATAAGTTGAAAGTGATATTGAAATTTCATTTTTTATTTTCATATTTTCATATATTTCCTTTTTTGTTTTTAATAGAGAATATTTTATTTCAGTTGAATATTCATTCATTTCTTTTTCAATGTCTTTATAAATTTTTCTGGTGCTTTTTTTGTAAACTGGCTTGTTTCAAAAGAATTTTCTAGTAGTTTTTTAATTATTTTTTGATTAGTTCTTTTTTAATGAATAGTTATTATCTTTTTGGCTTTTTTTGTTTAAGCTTACATTTTTATTTTTATTTATTTTTCTTGAGTATTCAAACTCACTTTTGGTTAAATTAAATCCCATATGAGTAAGCTCTTTTAAAGAGTAACTGGAAGTAACCAGAGATCTCAAGGCTGGGAGATGCTTTTGAGGAGCAGATTTCAGAAGATCCTTTAAGTTGTCAATTATCCCATTTAGTTTCTGATTTTGAATTAAAGGAATGAACTCTGTTTTTCCAAACTCAGTTTGAGTGAGGAAGTGATTGATGAAGGAATTAAAATTGCCTCCAGAAACAAAGAGGAATGCTTTCTTTAGCATAGCAATTCTTTCTCTTTTTGTTGATGCTCCCAGTGAGGAAAATGGCTTCATGGCAGAAGTAAAGCTAACAGATTCCATAATATTGGATTTGTGATTGCTGATAAAGAGATGCTTTGTAGAGATGCCTTGCAAAAGAGTGCTGGTTGCAGGAATTATATCTTTTTGTGAAGATGGTTTGAAGTAAATCTTAGGTGGTGCTTTAGCTCTTATATACCAAGCCTTATGACACCATTCTGAAAGAAATGATATGACAGCTTTATTTACAATTTTAACTTGAATTTATATTTCTAGAATAAATGAAATCCCCAGTTTTCATGCACAAGTGATATATGTGTATCAGCTAAGCATCAAATTACATCATATCCTCTCTGTAATCTATGCAAATCAATTAAAATGATGTATTAACTTAATTACAACTCATCCGCATATTTTTAAAATGATAAAATATTAAAGAATTGTATTTAAAAAATGCTTAATTTGAGGTTTGCAGCTCACTTGAACCTCAAAATTCATCTAAACAGCAAATAAATTAACGTCCTAACTTCAAACTACCATAAAATCCTAAATAATTGAACTTTTCAAAAAAATAAGATGCAAAAATAATGCTCTTGATCTTACCTTTAATTTTGTTAAATAAAAAGTATATATTAATTAATAAAAAATCAACTTTTTTAAGCTTTAAGCAATCTATTTTATTTCATTATCAAAATAATATAATATAATCTGACATATGATTTTTTAAATTGCTTTTGATTTAATATTCAATATTATATATATATTAATATTTAACATCAATGGAAAGATAAGATTATTAGCTTCATTTTGATAGTTTACAGTGTGAAAAAATATTAACTTTTTGTTAAGTTATTACTGTTTTAAATATAAACATTTGTAATTTGATTTTTTCAAAATTGAACTGTGTTATGCTGCAACTTGGGCAGCATGTGTATTAGAAAATGGCCTAATCCCTAAAATAATGACCCATCTGTATGAGATGCAGTATTTTTTATGATTAAAAAGGACAGTTCCTTGCATTTGGTCACAGACTTCTGTGCTTTAACAAGGAAAAAATTTAGAGCAAATACACCTTAGTGATGATCTAAGAATTTTATTGATGAAGTTGCCGGTGCAAAAGTCTTTATCAAGATTGATCTCCATGCAGAGTAAAAATCAGCTCAAACTGCGCCTGGGACAAGGCCAATAGGGCCTTCAGAACCCATTATGGATTGTTTGAGAACAGGTTATAACTTTGGCATGATACCTTTCTTTCACAGCTTAGCTCCACTTTTTTGAATCTAAGCATTAATAAAGCAATCAAAGCGCATAAGAGTCAGTGTTTATTATAGGCTTTTATTAAAGAAAGAAAGGGATGCCCCACACAACCAGCAGATCCTGGGCCAATGCGGTCCAGGGACAGGAGCCTTAAGTGAAGCACCAGCTGTTAAGCTTCACAAGAAACACAAGGGAGGGAGCCCTTATTTCAAAATAAGCTGAGTGAAGTTTGTTACTTCATAAAATTGCTTGAAAAGTCACCTGCACCCTTTCTAAGTCTCCAGTCCCTCATATAGCAATAGTCAGCTTCATAGTGGACCCTTCTATCTCTCAAAATGTAGCAAAAACTATTACCATCACCTAATCAAAGATAGTTTCACTCCAGAAGATTTCAATCAAGGAATTTTTTGGCCTAAGCTTCCTCATCAACAAGGGTGTGGATCAGGCTTCTGAAAAGTTCTTCACTGTAAAAATTACTAGCTAAAAGAAGGAGAAATCCAAGACAATCCTACCAAATACCAGAACACATTTCAACAAAGATATCACCTTGCTCATCTAATTTGAGGCATTGCCTCTGGATATGAGAAGAGAATAAAAAAGCTCAGCTTAAAAAAGGATTGTCCATGTATGGTGGAATTATGCAGCTTAAGCTGCTCAAAAACCATATATAACTTGCCTCTTTACATCCAAGGCCATGACAATTATTTCATCCCTAGACTTTACTGAAACTGCCTTTATTTCCAGAAGAGCAACCATACTCAAGAATTATGGATCTATCAGCAGCGAGTTCAAGGTACCACCTGAGCAAACCCATCATGCTTTCCCATGTGCTCTTCTATGAGACACAGAGAAGTTCTCTGCCCCTTCACCATAAACAGTGTTGGTGCTTCAGACCAAGACAACCAGCAGGAGACCACTGGATCTGAAGTCTTGTGCACCTGGATTAATGCTCTTGTAGTCCTTACCTGGGGTTTACTGGATGAGTACCAAATAATAGCATCAATAACAACTATCAAAAGAGAACCCATAAAAAGATAAAGTAATCCCAGAAGCAATCAATGAGAGCTCAGGAGCCTGAGAAAAATGGGGACACAGGATGATCAGGTTAGTTCTCAATGCACAAGCCAAGAGAAATTGAATACCCAGCCCCAATCATTGGATGAAATACCCAGCACTGATGAAGCCACATATCAGAAAATAAACCAGTTGTATCCCAGGACAATCAGGAGAATAACCAATCTCAGGCTCATGAATAAAAGAAGCCCACTGGATTAATAAACAAGATCTAATATAAGCTGACAGGCATAAGAAAAGTGTCGCCTTATACAATAAATGATCCTAAAACAATAAAGGCTTAAAAATGAAAGTTATAATAGCAATACTGAAACTAGTGAGCTCCCAAACAGGGGGCCCATCAGGGCATAGTAGCTTTTGGAACCACAATCACAATAGTGACACTTAATATTACAGGGCTTTCTTGACTCCAGTCCCAGGCAAAGAAAAGGAATAACTTGCCCCTCTTCAAAGCAGAATTGATTGGCTTGAATTAGACAATTTTTTCTCTGAGGATGAGCCCAGTTTTCAAAGTCTCTTACTCCCCCACAAATCCCTCTGAAAAAATAAATTCTGCATCTGGGTCAGAAGGAAATCAAACATTATAGAAAAGAGAAGAGCTTGACAAAAGTATACTTATGACAAACATTTATTGAAGATAATAGTGCTTCCCATTACAATAATCTATGGCCTGGTAGCCACCAAGAAGAAAGCCTCTTTCTTTGAAAAACTCAAATCCATACTACTCCCTCTAAAGACATTATTCACATGTGATTTTGACCCCTGGACATTTCCAGAAGATAAAGTATCCTGAATGACCTTCCCTGAGCATGCCATGCTCTCTGAATATTGAAAGCTAAATCTGGGGCTAATAGAAACAGCTAACTGTTGCAACTGAACCAATGAGGATTCAGTATTTGGAATTGGGGAAGACAACAGTCCAATAGAAAGGACAGAACAATAAGAATGAGGTATCATTTATTGTAGAATATTGTGATTAATATACCATATGGGGAAAGCCACCAGGCCACACAGGGGTGGCATGATGGGAAGTTCCATGTAAGGTTTGAAGCTGAGAAATAACTCATGTGGGGATCAGCAAGTCAAATTGGTAGCGCTCCTAATTAGGATGAAGTACCCGCCATTTGATATTGCCATCAGATTAATCCATGTTGTTAGATACGTCAAGGGGCGGCTCATCAAGCGCCCCCTGTGTATTGTAAGATACATTGGCAGGCGAGTCTGGAAACTCAGTTGAAACACCCCCTCTTGCCCCCTGCTCATTGTCAGACACCAAGACTGGAGTCTGCAGAAGGTCTGGGAAGGTCCACACAAACAGCTTTTGTGTGGGGATGGTGTGGCAGGGGCGCAAGCAATAATGGTGAAGCTTCTTAGTGTTTCCTTGGGCATCTTCAAGTTGATAAGTGTGATTGTCATAGACTGCAGCTATCTTGAAGGGCCCAAGGTGGTTAGGTTCCAACATGGTGGAATTGGGTTTGAGGGTGTAGACGGGGTCACTTACGGTGTATCTAGCTTTGAGGTGCTTTGTCCCTCCTGCAATCTGCTTGTGTTTCATTTCCTGGGCTTTGGCACACCATTGGTCTAGAGAAGGGGTTGTTACTAGGGGAGGCTTGTTGGGAACCTTGGACCGTAACTTTCCCTGTTCAACTCTTGTCAGACTGTCAGGCGTCCCAAAGGCCAGGGTGCTGGGACTGAACCCTGTTCCCCTGTTGATTCTTGCTTGCAAGATAATTAGAGCAGTGGGTAGGTGTTCTGTCCATGCAGTGTTAGGGTGCTCTTGTGAGAGCTTGGCAATCAATTGAACCAGTGAGCCATTTAACCGTTCCACGTGTCCATTGGCTTGAGGATGGTAGGGGGTTGTAACTGTATGTTGGAGTGCATTCTTGGCACAGTATACCTTCATGACATGCCCAACAAGTTTGGGGCCGCCATCTGTGATGAGACGTTTGGGTTGCCCAAAGCGGGCCACAATTTCCTTGCCAATGACTTGGGCAATGATGGTGGTGGTGTGGGTGGTTATTGCCCAGGTCACTGGCCAGCAAGTGAAGTAATTGATGGCAGTGATAATGTACTTCTTTCCCAGTCTGTCTTTGGGGAGTGGCCCCACAATGTCAAGGGCCCACTGCTCAAAGGGTTCCATGGCCTTGATGGGCAGGACAGACTTGGGGGGGGGTGCAGGTTTGAATATGTTTTTTTGTACAACACACACGTTTTGAGGAGGTCCAAGATGTCTTGACGCATACACATCCACCAAACCTTACATTTCATGATCTTGAAGAGGTTACGCCCTCTGATGTGACCCAGAGTTTGGTGGTAGTGCAGTATTGTGTCCCCTTGTTATGTGGTGGAAGTGTAAGGCATATTTTCACCTGTCTCTGTCCGGCGGCAGACGTTACCAGCATTGGTGGTGAACTGGCTTTTGTTGTCTTTCAACTTGGAGATGGTTACCAAGTTAATGCCCTCATAGCAAGTTGCCTCAGGGCGGAGGTAAAGCATGGGCCAATCTGGATCCAAACCATTGTCTCCAGTGATGGACGCTACGTAGAGTCACAAAAGAGTGTCAGCTGTGACAAGTTTCTTCCCAGGCTTAGACTTGATGAGCAACTGGTAAGGGGATAGACACTTGACCCATCCTTCTTGGCGGTGTGTCAAGTGGGACTGTGTGTTGAAATACTGAAGTGACTTGTGGTCTGTTAGAACGCAGGGTGGGAAGGTAGCACCTTCCAGGTAACAGCATCACTTCTCAAAGCAGTGTATAATGGCTGCCAATTCTTTATCATGGATGGGGTAGTGTTGTTCCAAGTCAGTAAGTTTCCTGGACTTGTACGCCACGGGGAAGAAGACACCATTGTCAGTTTTTACCCTTAGCACACCCCCTATGGCCCTGTCAGAGGCATCAGTCTCAAGTTTGTACTGACGGTTTTGATTGGGAAACTGCAGTACTGGTGCTGTTGTGAGCCTTTACTTCAATGTCTCAAAGGCTTGATCCCTGACAGGGGTCCAATGGAAGCGCTGTTTAGTATTAATGAGCTCAGTGAGAGGTGTGATTAGTTCCCTGCAATTGGGAATGAACTTGCGCATGTAGGCAACCATGCCTAAGAATGTCTGCACCTGCCCCACATCAGTGGGAGGCAACATGCTTGTGATTGCCTTGATTTTGGCAGGGTTGGGCTTTATCCCTTGGACAGAGATGGTGTGCCCAAGGAATAACAGCTCTGACTAGAGATACTTGCATTTAGAGGGTTTAGCTTTTAGCTAGTTTTTCTGAAGGGTGTTAGGACAGTACAGAGGTGTTGGAGGTGTGTGGTTTGATATTGACTGAAGAAAATAATTTTGTCAAGTTACAGAACCACACATTTTCCAATCAGGTCCTCAAATGCTTTGTTCATCAACATGGTGAAGGTGGAAGGAGCGTTGGTCATTCCAAAGTTCATGACACAACACTCAAACAACCTGTAGTGTGTGCGGAAGGCAGTTTTTGCCTCATCCCCTGGTGCAATGCAGACCTGGTTGTACCCCACAGTGAGATCAATCTTTCTAAAAACCTTCAAACCTGCAAGTGTATCAAACAGGTTGTCAATCAGCGGCAGGGGGTACTTTTTCTTAACTGTCACCTCATTTAGGGCGCAGTAATCTGTGACCAGGCAAAGGGACCCATCCTTCTTGGCTACAAAGAAGACTGCCACCCTGTATGGAGAGAGAAAGGGGAAAATGAAGCCCTTATTGAGCGCGTCCACAAGGTGCTGGCAGAGGGTCTCATCTTCCTTTGGTGTAAGACAGTATAATGGTTGTGCTTTAGGTAACAATCCTTGAAGTTGTACAGCGTGCTGGATCTCCCAGGGAGGCGGTAGTTGTTCAAGTGTCTCACTGAATATATCCTTGTACTCCTCAAGGAGTCCAGCAAGCGCTGGTGGTGGCAAGGAGGTCAAGGGTGGGACTGCAGATGGTTCAGTGCAGATAACTTCAACTGAGCATTGGTTAAAGTCTAGCTTCCCCCCTCAAAGTTGTACAAGCCTGTCTCTGTCATTCTAAAAAAACACAGTATTGTGGAGTAATTTGCTCATTTCCACAGGGTAGATCTGGAAGCCCACCCTATTTCTATTAAGGGTGATAACAGATGTATCACAGTCAGCAACAGCGCCCATGTTGACTCAAAACTCTAAATCTCCTATGTTTTTTGCTAGTTGCTCTAGCTTAATTCTTTTTTTAAAGCGTTCAGGGGTGCAAACCCCAAAACACGACAGAATTGTGGCATCTCAACACAATTTAATATTAATCTTTATAAAAAACTTGATTTAACCTGATTTTTCCTTTACTTTTACTAACAAAAATTAGTTTATTTTTTATTTGATTTCACAACGTAAAAGTGTCAATGTTGACACTTTTTAAGCCAAACTTATTTTTAATAACAAAACTGAAGCATCTACAGTAAAAAAAATAAGTGTACATTTAAAAATATTTTTTATTGGATTATTATATTTAAAAAGACAGTGCACATACATTTGATTGTTGAAAGGTTCATGTTATAAATATATATGTGGCACTTATTCCGGCTTTGATATATTAAGTGGATTGGTGGCTAACAGGGATCCAATAATTTAAGCATGACTTACTATGTAAGTTACTATAAAATTTATTATTAAAAATAATGACAACACTTGTAAATCTTGTTTATTTGCTTTTGATCATTCCCTGGGGTGGAGTTAAGCAAATTAGAGTGGTGCAATTAAGCCTAGATTAATATGCCACCTCATATAAAGAATGTCATAAGTGACGTTGTTGACACTTTACCCTTTTCAATACTGAAAACAACTTTCTTAATAACTTCACATATATGCAATGGTAAAATATCATATTACCACTACCCAAATAATATTTTTAATAAAAGAATAAAGAACCTTGATACTTTTTTACTTATTTTTATATGTTTTTTTATTTATTTTTATATGTGAACAAAAACACACAGAAAACAGTTAATTTTTGCTAGCCAGCTTAAATTTAATTAAGTGTACTATGAAAAAACATAGTAAATTTTCAAAAAATGTCAACAGTGACAATGTTGTCAAAAATAATGTCTACAATTTTTTGTAATAACAGTGAGAATTCAGCTTTTTTTTACTAATTGTCACTCATAATATCAACGCTTTTCAGTTCTCACATATAAACCTTTATGTTTTACATAATAAAAACTTCTCATTTTTTGATATGTTATATTTTTGACTTTGCTCTTTCATAGTTTTTAATTTTAAAAATAAAATCTATATCTAAATATAATAATTTCACATATTTCTCTTAACTTTTAGCTTGTTATTTATACCTTTTAATAAAATAAAAACTATACAAGTATTTTTTAACTTTTAAATGCCAATAAAAGCCATCTAAGATTTACTTATTGTATATTATGCTTTTTAAGCTATTTTTTTGTTTTTTAAATAAATTGCTTTATTTTAAACCATTTCACTTATTATTTTAGGACAAGAACACTTCCAAACAGCCAAAGGGTACCAAGCGTCTCTCTAAGCCAACCAAATCTACCAAGAAAAAACCTGTCTCATTAAAGAAGGCCACCACCAAACCATCCCTAAAGCCCTCCCCTGAGCCCTCTCCTGAGAAGAGCCCTGCTCACTCTGCTGGGGGAGAGAAAACAGATGGCTCTCTTACAGAGCACAGTTTCTACAACTTGGCTTCTGGTGAGGAGCCAACCAAGAAGAAGCGGCAAGACAAAAAGATCCCTCCCAAAGATAAGTCTCCTGCACATGAGGAGCACCATAATAAGCCCCCTTCTGCTTCCCCACCTCCGCCAACCCCCTTTCAAGCTCATCCAGGGATGATTCAAAGCCTTGCCCTAATTACTTCCCTGGCTTCCGCCATGCTCCTGCTGGCCCTTGGAACCCTCTGTTAGCCTACAACATCTGCAATGTTGACAGCAAATTCAAGGTTCCCTCTTCCTTGCCCAAATACTTTCCAATCAGGAGTTTAAAGGGTGGACCAGCCATGGTGGCCAATGGGTATATCTTCAGCTGCAACAATGCCAACTGGGGCTTCAAGAGCCAGCATTACACCTGCAAGGACTGCTCCTGCCCAGTGCCGCTCAACACTGAGCGCTGGGACCTGGTCCAAACCATCAAGGGAGAGCATACCTGCATCATGCCCAACACTACCATCTCCTGCCTTCTCAAATAGTACCTTGTGCAGATTATGTTCATCTCCAAAAACCTTTCTGCCACCCAGCTGGCTGTGCTTGCTTGCAAGTACCTGTCCCCTACCAACCTCAAGAGGATCCCTACTCACACCCAGTTGGTCAAGTTTGTGAGTAATAGGTGTCAAGCCTCTAATCCCCTGGCCAAGAGTGCCACCAGTATCAAGGACTTTATCCTCATAGATGCCCTCAAGAAGACAGAGGATGGTGAGATGTTCCTGCTCCATGACAATGGGCAGGAAGTGGAGGATATAATTGTAGCCTACGCCACAACCCAAAACCTGGAGCAGCTGAACACTGCTACCACCTGGCTGTGTGACGGCACATTTGCTACTTGCCCCTCTCTCTTCAAGCAGCTTTGGGTCCTGCATGGGCAGCTTAATGACCAGGTCATCCTCCTTGTTTTTTCTCCTTCCTGGTGCCAAGACTGAAGTCTATACCAGAGCCTTCAAGATTGTCTAGGATGCTTTGAGCTCCCTTCCCACCAACCAGCTCCCCCCTCCCACCCACACTACAAGGGCAAATCCCTCCTCTGCTGAGAAGGATGAGGCAACCATAGCCGCTGAGCAGCTAGCTTATGCACACTCACTTGGGACAAAGGTGATCATAATGGACTTTGAGCAGGCTCAGTTCAGAGCCTTCCAGCCACCTTTGATGGAGAAGTCCAGGGCTGATTCTTCCATTTTAGGCAGGCCCTTGTCAAGAATCTCAAGAGTGAGAAGGACCTTTTTGACAAGTATCTTAACAATGGTAAGGAAAAGTGCCGCTTTGCCCTGACTCAGGTTGCTGTCTTGGCTTTTGTGCGCCTGGAGCATACTAGGCTTGGCTTTGAGGCCCTCCTGGAGGATGATTATGTGAAGAAGCACTCCGCCATCTTCAAAGGCTACCTGGATTACTTCAAGCGCCAATGGGTGGGCAAGAAGGTGACTGCCTGGAGAGGTAAGAGAAAGGGCCACTGCCCCTTGGAACTGTCAAGGCGCCTGCCTCAAGGGGGAGATGAAGACCACCTCTATCCTTGAGGTTTGGCATAAGCACCTGAATATGAAGTTTGGGATCAACCCCAAATATAACAAGTTCTTCTCCAAGCTACAAGAGGAGCAGGCTTGAACTGTCTCTAAGTTCTGTGATCTGGCAAACTGGGTGGCTCCCAAGAAGAGGAAGTCCAAGGAGCAAGACTACCAGGAGGACAAGCAGAAGGTGGTCAAGAAAAAGTATAAGGTGGCAGAAATCAAAAAATACCTTGAAGGTGTCACCATGCTCTTGCTGGTGGCTTTAATTAGCCAAATAAACTTTGCTTTGCTTTGCAAATATAATTTTTACTTTTAAACTTTTAATTTTTTAATTTTTTGGATAGTACTAATTTTTTTAAGTATAAATGGTAAGTTTCAGATACAGTTTCATTGCGGTTTTGTAAGAAATATCTTATATTTTGTTAATTTATCTTTAAGCTATGAGATATTGTCAGCTATGCTTATAAAAAGTATAATAAATTAAATAAAGAATTTTCTTATATTTTGTAGTTATTATGATATATAAAATATCTTTATTTTTATTTTAAAGGAATTTTAATTTTTATGGGAATAAAATTTTTTTATAATAAAGAGTGCGTTTTACATGCTAAATTGAAAAACTCTTGCTTATATCTTCTTATTATTATTACTACTAGTATTTTTATAGCATTTTTGAACTCTCTGGGGTCATTTTAGTATAATAAGGTATTTTAAAAATACTTTTTTAATTAAAAATGATCAGGGGAAAGTGTTTTGTTAATTAAAAAAGTGTCAACATCCAGGAAAAGACATTAAGTAAAACCGGGTTGTCACTTTACTATAGTGTTAACATTAAAAGTGTCAACATGCCACTGTTGACATTTTTAGTGTTGACATGGGCGCTGTTGCCTCACAGTCAATGTAGGGACAGTTGTGTCAAAGCCAGTTGAGGCCAGCAATTACATTGTGGCTGAGCCCTGCCATTATTGGCCCTGAGAGCTTAACCTGGATGTTCCCCATCCTCACAGAGAAGGGTACCATCTCATGGGTAATTGTAACTCTACAGGAGTCAGCTACATTTACTGCCTTGAATCTGCTTGGCACCTGGTTCAGTTGTTGAGAGTCAGCAAACACCTGGCCCTCCATAGTGTGTTTGGCCCTGGTATCTACCAGTAATTTGTGGATGTTCCCATGGAAACAGAAGAGATAGGACAAGTGTGTTACTTTATTTGAGAGTGGCTTGCTTGCAATATGGGGTCAGCACTGTGGACTTGAAAGACGTCCAGGGGTTTGACTTTGTGAATGTTGTAGTTGCAGAGATTTTTTGCGAGCAGGGATTGAGAGGATGGGTCAGGTGGGTTGCAAGGCCTCTTGCTGCTACAAACCCCAGGCTTTTCCCTGATCCTTGATCTGCGCTAGCTGAAGCTCCCCCCTTGCGGGGGTTTTTAGTCCCATTATCCTGCTGACAGGGCTGGCGGCAGCCTACTTGATTGTGGCCACTGCCAGGTGTGGTACATGGTTGGGATGAAGTGTCACTGGTACGGCAGAAGCCCATTGAGGCCTGGTTGTTACCCTCCACAATAGCCTTGTTGCAGTCATTGATGGAGGTGCAGCAACCTACAGGGACCCACTTGCAGATATGGGGTTTTAACCCATTGACAATGAGGGTGAGTAGCATTGCATTTATGTTGGTCACAGCTTTGGGGGCGGCAGCAAGAGCTTGTTGCCAGGCAGCAAGGTACTCAGTTACTGAACCAGTTTGTTTGATTGCTAGAAGAGGTGTTCCCACAACAATGGGGGAGAATTTTTCACTGTAGGGGGACTTGGTGGCGTCTCAGAATGCTGCCCAGGTAACATCAAGTTTCTGGCTAGCCCAGTTGGTGAACCACATAGCAGCGGGCCACGTGAGGCACCTAGACGCAGTGGCAACCCACATGGGCTCAGGAATCTGACAGATATGGAGGCGGGTTTCAATAGATTGTGCCATCTGACAATGTTGGCCCCCTCAATGCCACCCGCAAAGGATTCTAGCTGAAGGTTGAGCATGTGTTATGACAGGTCTGACTGGGGCGGGATGACACTGGCGTCACTCTGCCTAAGGAGGAGCCAATTGTACACGCTGGTGAGAACTAGCTGGTCTTGATAGATGACATACCCATCAGGGATGTCCCCCTTGGGGATTGGCAGGAAAGTTTCTTGTTGGGGAGTAGCCATATGGCCTGTACTCCGTCCTTACTTGGGGGAATTTTGTTTTTAGGTAGGTTGTCAACCTACTGCTGCTACCACTGTTGCAACTGAACCAATGAGGATTCAGTATTTGGAATTGGGGAAGACAACATTCCAATAAAAAGGACAGAATAATAAGAATAAGATATTGTTATTGTAGGATATTGTGATTAATATACCATATGGGAAAAGCCACCAGGCCACACGGGGGTGGCATGTTGGGAAGTTCCATGAAAGGGTTGAAGCCGGGGTATAACTTGTGCGGGGATCAGAAAGTCAAATTGGTAACACTCCTAATTAGGATGAAGTACCTGCTATTCAATATTGCCATCAGATTAGTTCATGTTGTTAGATATGTCAAGGGGCACCTCATCAAGCTCTCCCTGTGTATTGTAAGATACATTAGCAGGCAAGTCTGGAAACTTGGTTGCAACACAACTTTGAAGCAGGATGCTTGAGTATAATTGCAAGAATAAATTTAAGCCCAACTGCAGAACTCTTGGCTTGTAGATTGACTTTATCCTGGTTAGCGCAGGCCTAGTAGGCACATTTTTCTCACATTCATCATATGGTGTGATAGGATTTGACTGCAGGCTCCTTATTACCTCATTCAATATATTGAGATTGGCATTATTCACAACATGTGTCAATATTGAATGCTTTCTAATGACAAACACCATAGTTGGATTTAAAATGTGATAGATCAATCACTAGGATCAAAAAATATGGGTGGGTGAGCCAATAGGTCCCGCCTTAATGTGATACAAATAAACAAATCTGAACAGAATCAGCAAAAATCAAGATAACAATACAAGCAACATAATGAGTTTTACCAACACCATAAGAGATCTGGAAAATAATATGCCAAGCAGCAATAGCAATGTTTGGACATACTTCTGGATTTCATTCCTCAAGAAACTTTCCCATATTTATGTAGATTACTACAAAACGGCCCCTTTTAAATTGTTTATGATTTTATATATTAAAGGAAAGTAAGTCAACAAAACCTTCATCTGTTTTCAAAAATCAAGAAAAACACAGAAAGTTCTCATAGAGGTATTAAAAGATAGAGATACCCATAACAACAAAAAAAATTCCTTGAATAAATAAGTTTATTATACAACAATCTATACAAATCCAAATTGAGACAGACTATATGACTATATTCAAATGTTACAAGCTAGTACCAGGAAGTGAAGGGATGTATTGGATCCAGGATCATCCACCCTCACTTATCATTACTTTTCCCTGTGATTATTTTTTGTTTGAATACACTTGCTGCAAAATTTTGAGAAGTTTTCTCTCTAGATTTTCTACCTTATTGCTGAATTATTTGTTAATATCCTGCCATTTTGCAAGCATTTCTACACTTTTTTCCTCACACAACCTTAATAATTAACTTTCATAATTTGCTGGCAATTTTATTTGCTGAAAGAATTTTTCAAAGCCCAACATTAAATTTAACAAGTCTCAAGCATATATCTTATTCATCTGGCTGACATTCCTTCCTTTTACAAAGTCTTCAGCATTGTTGCTACCAAGTTTCCAGACTTGCCTACTATTGTATCTTACAATACACAGGGGGCGCTCAATGAGCCGCCCCTTGACATATCTAACAACATGGATTGATCTGATGGCAATATCAAATGGCAGGTACTTCATCCTAATTAGGGGTGTTACCAATTTGACTTGCTGATCCCCGCATGAGTTATTTCTCAGCTTCAAACCTTACATGGAACTTCCCACTATGCCACCCCCTTGTGGCTTTTCCCATATGGTATATTAATCACAATATCCTACAATAACAATATCTTATTCTTATTATTCTGTCCTTTTTATTGGAATGTTGTCTTCCCCAATTCCAAATACTGAATCCTCATTGGTTCAGTTGCAACAGTGGTAGCAGCAGTAGGTTGACAACCTACCTAAAAACAAAATTCCCCCAAGTAAGGACGGAGTACAGGCCATATGGCTACTCCCCAACAAGAAACTTCTCCTGCCAATCCCCAAGGGGGACATCCCTGATGGGTATGTCATCTATCAAGACCAGCTAGTTCTCACCAGCGTGTACAATTGGCTCCTCCTCAGGCAGAGTGACGCCAGTGTCATCCCGCCCCAGTCAGACCTGTCATAACACATGCTCAACCTTCAGCTAGAATCCTTTGCGGGTGGCATTGAGGGGGCCAACATTGTCAGATGGCACAATCTATTGAAACCCGCCTCCATATCTGTCAGATTCCTGAGCCCATGTGGGTTGCCACTGCGTCTAGGTGACTCATGGGGCCCGCTGCTATGTGGTTCACCAACTGGGCTAGCCAGAAACTTGATGTTACCTGGGCAGCATTCTGAGACGCCACCAAGTCCCCCTACAGTGAAAAATTCTCCCCCATTGTTGTGGGAACAACTCTTCTAGCAATCAAACAAACTGGTTCAGTTACTGAGTACCTTGCTGCCTGGCAACAAGCTCTTGCTGCCGCCCCCAAAGCTGTGACCAACAGAAATGCAATGCTACTCACCCTCATTGTCAATGGGTTAAAACCTCATATCTGCAAGTGGGTCCCTGTAGGTTGCTGCACCTCCATCAATGACTGCAACAAGGCTATTGTGGAGGGTAACAACCAGGCCTCAATGGGCTTCTGCCGTACCAGTGACACTTCATCCCAACCATGTACCACACCTGGCAGTGGCCACAATCAAGTAGGCTGCCGCCAGCCCTGTCAGCAGGATAATGGGACTAAAAACCCCCGCAAGGGGGAGCTTCAGCTAGCGCAGATCAAGGATCAGGGAAAAGCCTGGGGTTTGTAGCAGCAAGAGGCCTTGCAACCCACCTGACCCATCCTCTCAATCCCTGCTCGCAAAAAATCTCTGCAACTACAACATTCACAAAGTCAAACCCCTGGACGTCTTTCAAGTCCACAGTGCTGACCCCATATTGCAAGCAAGCCACTCTCAAATAAAGTAACACACTTATCCTATCTCTTCTGTTTCCATGGGAACATCCACAAATTACTGGTAGATACCAGGGCCAAACACACTATGGAGGGCCAGGTGTTTGCTGACTCTCAACAACTGAACCGGGTGCCAAGCAGATTCAAGGCAGTACATGTAGCTGAGTCCTGTAGAGTTGCAATTACCCATGAGATGGTACCCTTCTCTGTGAGGATGGGGAACATCCAGGTTAAGCTCTCTGGGCCAATTATGGCAGGGCTCAGCCACAATGTAATTGCTGGCCTTGACTGGCTTTGACACAACTGTTCCTACATTGACTATGATACATCTGTTATCACCCTTAATAGAAATAGGGTGGGCTTCCAGATCTACCCTGTGAAAATAAGCAAATTACTCCACAATACTGTGTTTTTTAGAATGACAGAGACAGGCTTGTACAACTTTGAGGGGGGAAGCTAGACTTCAACCAATGTTCAGTAAAGGGTTTCACGCTGAACTATCTACAGTCCCACTTTTGGCCACTTCACCACCACCAGCGCTTGCTGCACTCCTCAAGGAGTACAAGGACGTGTTCAGTGAGACACTTAGACAATTACATCCTCCCCAGGAGATCCAGCATGCTGTACAACTTAAAGAATTGTTACCTAAAGCATAACCATTATATTGTTCTACACCAAAAGAAGATGAGACCCTCTGCCAGCACCTTGTGGACGCGCTTGACAAGGACTTCATTTGCCCCTTGCTCTCTCCATACAGGGCGGCTGTCTTCTTTGTAGCCAAGAGGGTGGATCCCTTTTCCTGGTCACAGAATATTGTGCCCTAAATGAGGTGACGGTTAAGAATAAGTACCACTACTGCTGATTGACAATCTGTTTGATACACTCACAGGCGCAAAGGTCTTTAGCAAGATCAATCTCACTGCAGGGTATAACCAGGTCCACATTGCACCAGGATGTGGCAAAAACTGCCTTCCACACACCCTACGGGTTGTTTGAGTGTAAGGTCATGAACTTTGGGATGACCAACACTCCATCCACCTTTGCCATGTTAATGAACAAAGCATTTGAGGAACTGATATGTAAATTTGAAGTTGTGTACCTTAATGAATTATTGTCTTCAGTCAAGATCAAACCACACACCCCCAACACATCTGTGCTGTCCTCAACACCCTTCAGAAAAATTAGCTAAAAGCTAAACCCTCCAAATGTGAGTTCCTCAAGTCAGAGTTGATATTCCTTGGGCACACCATCTCAGCCCAAGAGATAAAGCCTGACCCTGCCAAAATAAGGCAATCATCAACATGCCCCCCCACTGATGTGGGCCAGGAGTGGAAATTCCTAGGCATAGTTGTCTACGTTCTCAAGTTCATTCCCAATTGTGGGAATAATTGCACCTCTCACTGAGCTCCTCAACACCAAACAGCGCTTCTATTGGACCCCTGTAAGAGATTGAGTCTTTGAGATGTTGAAGCAAAGGCTCACAACAGCACCAGTACTGCAGTTCCCCAATCAAAACCGTCAGTACAAACTAGAGACTGATGCCTCTGATAGGGCTATAGGGGGTGTGCTAAGGGTAAAAACTGACCATGACATCATTCTCCCTGTGGCATATGAGTCCAGAAACTTACCAACTTGGAAAGAAAATATCCCATTCATGATAAAGAGTTTGAAGCAATTGTGCACTGCGTTGAGAAGTGGCGCTGATACCTGGAAGGTGCTACCTTCCCACCCCGCATTATGACAGACCACAAGTCACTTCAGTATTTCAACACACAGTCCCACTTGACAAACCGCCAAGAAGGATGGGTCAAGTGTCTATCCCCTTACCAGTTGCTCATCAAGTCTAAGCCTGGGAAGAAACTTGTCACAGCTGACACTCTTTTGCAACTCTACGTAGCGTCCATCACTGGAGACAATGGTTTGGATCCAGATTGGCCCATGCTTTACCTCCGCCCTGAGGCAACTTGGTACAAGGGCCTTAACTTGGTAACTAACTCCAAGTGAAGGACAACAAAATTCAGTTCATCACTAATGCTAATAATGTCTGCCGTCAGGCAGAGACAGGTGAAAAGATGCCTTACACTTCCACCACATAACAAGGGGACACAATACTGCACTACCACCAAACTCTGGGTCACATCAGAGGGTGTAACCTCTTCAAGATCATGAAATGTAAGGTTTGGTGGATGTGTATGCGTCAAGACATCTTGGACCTCCTCAAAACGTGCGTGTTGTACAAAAAAACATATTCAAACCTGCACCCCCCAAGTCTGTCCTGCCCATCAAGGCCATGGAACCCTTTGAGCAGCGGGCCCTTGACATTGTGGGATCACTCCCCAAAGACAGACTGGGGAAGAAGTACATTATCACTGTCATTGACTACTTCACTTGCTGGCCAGTGGCCTGGGCAACAACCAACCACACCGCCACCACCATCACCATCATCATCACCTGCTTCATTGGCAAGGAGATCTGGCCCACTTTGAGCGACCCAAACGCCTTATCACAGATGGTGGTCCCAAGCTAGTTAGGCATGTCATGAAGGCATACTGGGCCAAGAATGCACTCCAACACATTGTTATGACCCCCTACCATCCTCAAGCCAATGAACGCGTAGAACAGCTAAATAGCTCACTGGTTCAACTGATTGCCAAGCTCTCACAAGAGCACCCCAACACAGCATGGACTGAACACCTATCTACCGCTCTACTTATCCTATGAGCAAGAATCAACAGGGGCACAGGGTTCAGCCCCAGCACCCTGGCCTTTGGGACACCTGACAGTCTGACGGGGGTTGAACAGGGTAAGCTATGGTCCAAGGTCCCCAACAAGCCCCCTAGCAACAACCCCATCCCTGGACTAATGGCATGCCAAATCCCGGGAAATTGAACAAAAGCGGATTGCAGGAGGGACAAAGCACCTCAAAGCTAGATACGCTGTAGCTGGCCCCATCTACACCCTCAATCTCAATTCTGCCAAGTTGGACCTAACCACCATGGGCCCTTTAAGATAGCTGCAGTCTATGACAATCACACTTATTAATTTGAAGATGCCCAAGAAAACACCAAGAAGCTTCACCATGATTGCTTGCGCCCCTGCTGCGCCATCCCCACACAAAGGTTGTTTGTGCAGACCTTCCCAGACCTTCTGCAGACTCCAGTCCTGGGGGTTCTGACAACAAGCAGGGGGCAAGGGGGTGTTACAACTGAGTTTCAAGACTTGCCTGCCAACATATCTTACAATACACAGGGGGCGCTCAATGAACCACCCCTTGACGTATCTAATGTTATGGATTAATCTGATGGCAATATCAAATGGCAGGTACTTCATCCTAATTAGAAGTTTTACCAATTTGACTTGCTGATCCCCACACAAGTTATTCCTTGGCTTCAAACCTTACATGGAACTTCCCACTATGCCACCCCCTTGTGGCCTTCCCCATATGGTATATTAATCACAATATTCTACAATAAACAATACCTTATTATTATTATGTCCTTTCTATTGGACTGTTGTCTTCCCAAATTCAAAATACTGAATCCTCATTGGTTCAGTTGCAACAGCATACTGTTTCCAAAAGAAAGCTTTCATTTTTGTCATTGATACCCCAGGAAATATATTTGCTACTTATATCTCTAAAAGAGTCTTTAAAAGACTTACCAGGAATCACTTTATTTAGTGCATTACTCCTTACTCTTGAAATGCCAAATTTTATTTTACTAAAAACAAACTAAATATGTAAAAAAATCTAAATCACAAAGTTAAATTCCTAAAACTCTTTTATCAGATAACAGTTTCCCTTTCCCCAATATTTCTCCCTGGCCTTTCAATATATATATATTACTAAATCTCCTCCCATATATACTACCTTGATGGCTTCTATGAGGCTATCTCAGTTTTCTAAAAGGTTCAATAAAAGCAGTATTAGCAAACCCGTAATTCCTATTAAATTTATCATAAACATCTCCCATGATTTAAATTTATAAATTTGGGTAAGTAAAATTTTATCATGGGATGTTATTTTCTTCTAGATTTCAAAATAATGATGAAATTAAATTTATTTCAATTTTTGGTACTTGACATTGCAATTGTACTGATCATTATCAATAGCTTATTGGGCTTACACACCACTTTAGATTTTGGACTTGTAAGTTCAGTCTTTATTTATGTGGTATGAGAATTCACCTGATCATTCTTGAAAAATAAATTTGGCGCAGGATGGTCCCAGGAATACATTTGTTGACAAATAGGCATGACAAAAACTCAAAAATAAAAATGAGGAAAAGCAACAATTGGCAACTAGATGCTTTTTATTACATTTGTTTTCACTTATATGTTATTTGAGGTATATACAGCTAAAAACCTGTCACATTCCAGAATCTCACCTTGATTTCTTCCACACAACCTATGACATGTTCAATATCCAACTGAGATCTTTTACCCCAAATAACTCCGCATAAAAACATATAAGAATGTGCCACAATATATTCTGAGTCCACCTGATTCCTTTTTGTAGACATGTGTCTTTATGGGTCAAAGCAGCTAATATCTCCTGCTCTAAACCCTTGTGGAATGTCCTCATTCCTGATTTCAGCTTTTAATGTTTTAACCTGACAATCAGCTGATAACTCTTTAGATACATAGTTTCACTTGTTTGCATTTAGTAGTTCCTGCACTAATAAAGTCCTTACTCTTAGTACTACTTCATGGTCTGATATATCAACTAGGTGCCACTATGGTGCTTAAAAGCAGTTAACCTTAACTGTCTTCTTGACACAGTTAATAGTGTTACCTCCCTATGATTAAAAAATCATTAAGCATATTCTCAGATGAATATTAAATAATCTCCCTAGATAATTAATCAACCTAAAAGTCACCTAGTCCATGGGATTGAATGGGTGTATCCTTCCTTAATCCTGTTAATTAGTGCAGCCTAACTAATCTCAGGGATTTTATCATCCAATTTACACAGGTACTGGGTTTATCCAAGAATTTTTACTCAGAGGATCCCACAACCTTATCCAAATAAAGTACACATATTAATATATCTATTTAACATTTACAGTAGTTTTAAAAGCTATGGCAACAAGCAAAAAATCCAGATTTAAACAAAATAAACTCAGATTTAAACAAGATTAAAAATAGAATTTATATTGATTTACAATAGATTTGGGTTAATTTCAATTTTGCTTAAATCTGAATTCATTTTGTTTAAATCTGAGTTCATTTAGTTTGTCACCATAGATTTTAAAACTACTGTATCAGCAAGTTTATTTGGTCAAACAACAGGAGTGACTTTTGTAAAGCCACAAGAGATTATAGAGATATCCCTCCCAGTGGACATGAATGCACTTGAGAAAGCATTGAGACTAGCCCCACCAAAAAAGCCCCTGTGTTGCAACTGAACTAATTATAGCTCAGTATTGAGATTGGGAAATACAGCAGTCCAATAATAAGATAAAGAATAGAAATAATATTGTCAGGACTGAGAATTTAGGTCTCAACTAATATTTCCTATTTTTTTGATATTTATGCCAAGACTTCTGTTTGTTTGTTTCTCCTTTTCCATGTTTGGTCACCTATATTTCTGTGAATAATGAACCATTTCAGCCCAAACTGGTGTCATCCAAAAGCCTCAAATCCCAGCTTTCTGGATTTTACTCCTGACAATATATTTTCTATTAGAAAATATGAGTTGATCTTGCTTAAACATATTTTCTATCATCTCCTTTTCATAGAACTGAGCATAAAAACCCACACAGTTCTAATATTACAAGCAATTCAATCTTCTCCTGTTTGGGCTTGTCAATAAAATTATTTTTTCAATCCTAGCTGTATCTCTTGTATCCTTGGGAAATAATAATTTGTTTGTGATGGTTGAGCACAGGCTTTGGTACAACTGCAGCTGTTATTGAAAAATTCTGAAGTCTTACAAATATGTAGCTTTATTTGATAAGCCATTTTAACATACTATAAAAAACCCATTAATTCACCAGGGATGGCAATGTGAAAGAATCCAAGTATAGTGTGATGTCAAGGATCTGGATGTACTAGTATTCTGGCTACCACCAACCCACTTAACACCCAGTCATTGCCTGATTTGATGTCCTCTCAATATACAGTTTGACATACCAGAAATGGCAACCAAGCAATATCACATGACTGTCCAAGTATCCAGTGACTCAAACCCCTTCCTGCACATGATCAACCCCTAGGTTTGATCCAACTAAATCTCTGTCACAGCTAAAGCTATATAAGCCTAAAGTATTATCCAATAAATTATATTTCTCTTATTTCTCAATTCCATATTTGAAGCTTCCCAAAAGGTGCTCCTCATCACTGGTAGCAGCTAAGAATTTTTTGATCACGCCCATGTAAGAGAAAATGACTGACCAAAACCCGCCCACCTTTGCTCGCGTACTCAACTAGGCCACATCCCAGGTGACCTGGAAAACATACTTCTGTACCCACAACATTGATGAAGATATACCTAGTTAATGCACTGTATTTGAAGGTCTGGTCATGCCCAAAGCATGCACCAAGATAATTTAATACAGTTGCTTTCTTCAACCACAAAAAAATATACAACCACCTATCACAGGTGAAATTAATAACACCAGATACATTGGTATTGACAAGTTCTTTGGTAAAAATAAAGAAAACTTCATCAACTGGCTAGACCACACAGCCGCCAAACTCTGCACCAGCTGCATCCCCCACAAAAAATGGTTCTGTAAGCCAGCAAACACCTGTATGAGGACACAGCTAACTAGTTTGCCACCTGGTTTGGATCAGAGTCTGACAACAAGCTTGAAAACTGGGAGGAGTTCAAAGCAGACATAACACACAATTTCTGCATCACCAAATCCCTCCAAGACATTGCAATACAGCTCAGTGATCTTCCTCATAAGACTACTATCATGGCTTACACCAATGAATTTGAGGAAATACACCCCAAAATCCAAAACCCAGCTCAAGTTAACAACGTACACACCAGAGCCTCATTAATTAACAGAATAAAACCCTCTGTTGCTGCCCTCATCTGTCCAGAGGCCAACACCTCCATGACTGCGCCTATTGTAGAAGCCAAGCGCACAGAAAAACGCGCAAACATGGAATATGCTGCATGCAACAGCAATTGCTCCTCAAACGGCAATGAAGAGAAAAATCTAATGGCAACAAAATCCAAAACACTAATCATTGCAATGGCAACTCCAATTGCAATAATGGCAATCACAGCCAAAGTGCAAACCGCTCCTGTCCTAAGAAAGAGAACACCACTGAAGTAAACAATGCTGAAATAGCAACTAGCTATGAATCTGACCACACATTCTCTAACCTCAAAGGTCTCAAAACAGAGGAACAGGGAAAAGAGGAGGGAGAACAGGCTTAATTGCCCCTGTCTCCCCCAACTTGATAAGAAACTGTACCAAGGTACAATATTTGCTTCTTGCATCCCATGTGTCCCGCAATCCTCCATTTTTATGAGCGTAAAAATTAAAGATTGCTCACAACTTCTTGTTTATCCATGTACTTGCAAATCACATACACATAAAATTTATTTGACTCTGGTGCTCAACACACTATGGTAAGAGAATCATTTTTAACAAAGTACAAAATACCAGTTATCAAATCCAACTTCAAATCTTCCAGAATGGCAGATAAATCAAAGGTTCTACTCAAAGGCAAAACAACTCCCTTCATAATTGACCTGCAAGGCATACAAACGTCCATCAAAGGACTTTTCATGAACAACATAAACTATGATATTGTATCAGGCATGGAATGGTTCACCCAAATGAACCCCAGTGTATGTTGGAAAACAAAAACCATGACCATCAAACACAACAGAATCAATTTTCATATCCTCAAAGAACCCAACAATCTCATTCTAAGAGACACAGTATTTGTCCAGGTCATAAACCAAGACAACTCAGAACATCTAACCAAAGACAGTACTCTCCACATAATGAGGTACACCAAATTCAATAATATACAAACAACAAAAATCCAATGCCCAGAACTTACAGCACTTCTAAATGAATACACTCATGTATTCAAAGAAGAACTCACAGTGTTACCCCCCAAATGAGAGGTCAAACATGGCATTAACCTGTGTAAAGCCATGCCTAAACCTTCACCTCTCTACAGACTCTCTCCTATGAAGCCCTAACCCTCAAACTCCATATTGAGAACAACCTAGCAAAAGGATTCATTTGCCTGTCTGAATCCCTGCGGGGGGAAGCAGTGTTCTTTGTAAAGAAAAAGGAAGTCACTCTTTGCCTAGTAACTGACTACAGAGCACCAAATGCAAGAAAAGTAAAAAGTAAATATCCCCTTCCACTCATAGAGGATCTGTTTGCAAGTCTCTCTGGAGCCAAATTTTGCTTTAAAATTGATCTCACCTCAGATTATAACCAAGTTGAAGTAAAAGAAAAGGACATACAAAAAAACGTGTTCCATACACAATTTGGATCCTTTGAATGTAAAGTAATGAACTTTTTGATGACCAACGCTCCCGTAACAATTGTCACTATGATGAAACAAGTGCTAAACAGCCTCTAAAATACATTATGCTACCTTGAAGATATCATTATATTCTCAAAAAAAAGGAACACCTCATGCATGCCTGCAAGACACTTAATTGACTCGCAAAGCACAAACTCTACGCCAAGCCTAGTAAGTGCCAATTTATGGAAAAGGAACTCTTGTTCTTGGGCCACATTGTCTCTGACAGTGGCATTAAAGCATATCCAGTAAAAATTTAAGCCATATATAACATACAATGCCCCATCTATGTTAAACAAGTTTGATGCTTTCTTGGAATGGTAGTTTACCTAAGGAAATACATCAAAGACTGTGGAAAGCTCACCACACCAATAAATGACTCAACCAAGGGTAATGTCAAAAAGAAATTCATCTGGACAACAGAATTCAACAAGAATTTCCAACTATTATACAAGCTTTGATTGAAGCACCAATCTTGCAATAACCTAATAACAACAGGTGCTACAAGCTAAAGTTGGGTGCCAGTGACACCGCCATTGGCACAGTCCTATACATCTGCCAGCCAGGGCAGCAAGACTTCCTGCCAGTATGTTACAAAAGTAGAAAACTAACCAACACTGAGCAGAGGTGTCCCATATCTGGCAAGGAATTGCTAGCAATATGCCACTCATGTAAGAAATGGAGATGTTATCTAGAAGGACATTTAAATGTCCAAGTATTAACTGACCATAAATCCTTAATCTACTTCAAAACTCAGAACGCACTTGCACAGCAACAAGCCAAATGGATGTCCCTGCCAAAAATAGCTCAATTTGGACATCCAAGACAAAAAGGAGGCAGAGCTGGTCACAGCTGATGCTCTCTCAAGGCTATGTCA
This sequence comes from Entomophthora muscae, assembly GCA_014839935.2. Taxonomy (NCBI): domain Eukaryota; kingdom Fungi; phylum Entomophthoromycota; class Entomophthoromycetes; order Entomophthorales; family Entomophthoraceae; genus Entomophthora; species Entomophthora muscae. The sequence goes on along the minus strand of QTSX02005735.1, from coordinate 11,394 downwards.
GACTAGAGAGGATCACCCTGACCACCTGGACCCTGACTGGCCTAACCTGTACAATACAGAGTATAAAACCAAAGGGAAAGACCCCTTAACACACCAACTAACCCACAATACATTAGTAAGGAACAAAAAGTATTTCCATGTATCAAATGACACTGTATACTGAATTATTAATGACAAACCAACAATTCCAAATTGTAGCCATCAACTTTGCCACATGCTGGCCCATCTTCTGGGCAACAAAAGACCACAAAGCAGAAACCATAAACCAATTTATTAACAAAGCAATCATAGCTGGCTACGGCACCCCAGACTACATCATAACTGATGGAGGAACCTAGCTATCAGGTCACATAGTAAACAACAATTTAAATCCAAGAACATTAAACATTCCACAAACTTGCTCTACAGGCCACAGGCCAATGACAGAGTGGAATGCCTAAATGACAGCCTTATCAGAACCCTGGAGAAAATAATGGATGGCAAAGCAAAAGATACATGGCCATTATATGTGAAACATGCATTACTAGTATCCCGGGTCTGCACCAATCAAGAGACAGGCTATTCACTGTTTGAGGTAACCTACGGATACAAACCAGAAATAATTACCTGCAACAAGCAGACATACATAAAGATCCCCCGGGGAAACCCCCCCAAAGTAGAACAAGTACCAAATTTATAACACATACGCCTCAAAGCTATAATAGTAGAAATAAAGAGGCTCAAAAGACAAAAGGTAACCTCCACAGAGGAACCACTTCCCATTGACCCCCCTGTCTGGATTCTAGCTGGCAACAGAAAAAAACTAGACTTGGTACACTGGGGACAAGGAAGAATTGTCAAGTACAAACCAGACAGAAACACCTATCTAGTGAAATTCCAAGGTATTAAAACCCCTATCATCAAGAAATATCACAGAACCTGTCTCTGCCTCAGAAAAGGAGAACACTTGACTTGGCTGGTACCAACTAGCAAACAACTCCAGGAACATCAGGCAGCAGCTGTTAAAACTAAGCCCCCTTCTGATGTACCAGAGTAACCCCTTAAGGGGGTGTCAAGGATCTGGAGGTACAAGTATTCTGGCTACTGCCAACCTACTCAACATCCAGTCATTGCCCAATTTGGTGCCCTTCCAATATACAGTTCAACATACCAGAAATGGCAACCAAGCAATATCACATGACTGTCCAAGTATCTAGTGGCTCAAACCCACCCTGCACATGACCAACCCCTAGGTTCAATTCAACTAAATCTCCGCCACAGCTAAAGGTATATAAGTCTAAAGTATTATCCAATAAAATATACATCTCTCCTTTCTCAATTCCATATTCAAAGCTTCCCCAAAAAGCGCTCCTCATTAGTGAGCAGAAAATATATAATTGAAGGATTGGCACTTGGAATTGACTACATATCTAATTGGGAGATATTGCCTGTATTTTGACACTTGCAGAAAAATGTTCCATGTAATTAGTTACGTCATGGGGAGCCTCAATGAGCTCCCCTATGCATTGTGAGATGTTCTTGCAGGCAGATAGTCAATCCTGGCTGCAACTCCCAGGCCATATAGTTTACCATAAATTTTCTAAATTCCACAAAAAATAGAAGCCTTCTCCTAGAGGTTTTCAACCAGGTCTTAGCTAAGAAGAAGATAAGCCCAGGTAAAGGTAACAGACTCACAATTCTCCCTCACAAAAAGTTCTCAGAAAAGCTGGAAACTGGAGGCTATTCACTCTCTTTAACAAAGACTAAAAGCTCCTCAGCAAGATACTAGTGTCTAGACTGAGTGGGATCATACCCAAGGCTACACATGAGAACCAGCATGGCTTCACCCCAAGAAGAATCATTTCATAAAAATTTTTACATTGTGATAAAATTTTTGATAAACAAGAACCAATAAATAGTCACTGTCTTTCTAGACCAGGAAAGGCATGTGATAGAGTATCATGGTCTTTTATGGATGCATGCCTAAAATCACACCTACCCCCAGAAAACACCAGAGCATGACTAAGATCCCTGACAAGGGAGTTAATTATCACACTGGCAGCAGCACATGGTGAATAGAGGAAATAACCCTATCACATGAGCTATGTCAAGGTGACCTACTTAGCTTGATCCTATACAGCATAGACATTTACTCATGAATTTTAAATCTTGGTAAAGAAATAGCTGGACTACACACTTATGGGCAAGGACCCTTAATTATCAAGGCCCTTGCTGATAAATGTGTAGTAAGCCTCTTTTAAACAAGATGTGATCAAGTTCAACAGGGCCCTCAACCCTATTCCACACCATCCCAGGCAAATTATAGATACAGCTAGATCCCAGGAAATAGTGATTTGATTCCAAGGGTTTAGACCCCTTATTTATCCAGCCCATCAAAGGGTATATACACCACCTGGGCACTTGGGTCAAGGTGGGTGGTTTTGATACACAGTTAATGAACCACAGGACTCTAATATTAGCCTCCCAAGCCATGTCAGTCCAGGAATGAAACCTATTAACACAGATCATCATGGTTCATCTAGGTAACACCTTAGGATATTTGAAATCCAGGTTCCCTTCCCAGATCTTTACCCTCTTAACAGCAGCTATATCAAGGACTTAAAGGAACAGTACAGCATACTCTATTAAAGCCAGTCACTCAGCCCAGCTCTACTGTAAAGATGATAGGAAGAAAGCTCAGAGGAGGTCTTGGCCTATCCAATGTGAGGTGGACATCAGCAGAGACCCTTTGGCTGCACCATGGCCATTGTTCTGCTAGTGCATGTGCCTGTTCCCCACTGGACATGTGCAATGGAGACCAGTTGCAATACCTGGGCAATATGGGATTACTTTGGACAAGGGTGGCAGATTTTCAAGCTGAAATCTGGTCAGGGCTGTGGCTATTGGATACACAGCCATCAGCCAGCAGAGGACCTTGAAGTGGAGGTTAAACTGACTTAATTCTCAGAAAAGTACATCAAGAGGTAGTATACAGCAGTGTAAATGACTAAAGAGATGGTGGAGCAAGGGGGTGCCAGGGTTGGACAGACAGTAACTTGTGACAAATTCAGTTGTAGTGGCTCTGAATAGTACCAGTGGTTGGTACCCTCTGGGTGGGCTTCTGCAAAGGCATTAGAAGATTTCTGGGCCTTGTACCCTAGGCAGTCGGTGAGCATAGTAAAAAAGATGAACTGGTTCAGCTTTTCCTGGGGCAGGGAGTTGGAGATTGGTAGTGTAGTTTCTAACTAGTACTCTTAACTAGAAATTACAGACCTGTTTTATGTGATATACATCAAGAGGGAGTTCTCTCAATGATAACACAATTATCACCAAGAAACCATGTTTATTGCATAGGGTTTCTGCTGCAAGCCAGAAGCAATTGGAAGCATGGGATGGGGTGCCCTGATAAATAGGAAGTTTCTGGATACCTTTCTTTAGAATTCTCATGTTTGTAACTTGAAAGCACATGCTCTGAATTTGCAAACTCTTTTTTGGGAACCTCTCATATTTAGAACTTAAAATGTAGATTTTTCACTTTGGGGTCCTTTTTGGATAATTCCCATTGCTGGCAACACAACCTGGAATGAATTAGCCCCTATGGCTGGTTTCTGAATGTCTCTCTGGAAGTGAAAGGGCAGGATGGTTCAAACAATTATCACCCTATCAAGCAGGAATGGAGTACAGACCTGGAAAAGCACTGATTACAGATTGTATTCTCTCCAGGCTGTATGCCAAATCAATAGCTGGAGATATCAGCCTAGACACTAATTGCCATCTGCTATATTTACTATATGAGGCCATCTATCACAAGGGGGTTGACTATGTAACCATCTATAATTTAATTTACAATTAAAGCCAGTTTGTCATAGCCACAGGAAAGATCTTCTACTGGGTAGAGACCATTAAAAAAGACCATGTACATCCTCATAACACAATGGGTAGATACATTTTTTTGATCTTGTGGTTTAGACCAAATTTTCATAAACAAAGCCAACAAATCATGGGTTCAAGGTTTGACAGCCACAGATAAATAAAGGTATACCAGATCAGTTAAAAGCTTGTGTGCTGTTCAGGAAGAGCATACCTACCTCCTTGCCTCCTAAGCATTTCCTTTCACTAGAAGCTATGGAAGCCTTCAAAAAATGGCCTTTAATATTTCTGGGCCCTTGTTAAAGGATAAACTGGGCAAGAATAACATTATCCTGGCCTCAGATTATTTAAACTGTTGGCATGCTATGTGGGCAACTCCAATCACTCCCACCAAAAATAGGTTTGTTGGAGAAAGGTGGCCTGCTCTGGACACCCCAAGCAACTTGTTAAAGTTGGAAGCAAGAAGCCTATGAGGATATCATAAGATTATCACACCAAGAACACTTCCAAGAGGGTATTGACTACTCCTTATCATCATACAGCAATAAGCATTTGAAACATCTTAATGACACTCTAATCCAGATTGTGTTTGATTTAAACAGGAGCATCTCAACATCACACTGTCACAGACATAGTTTTCCCAGGTGCGGCCAGGCCAAAGCGCCTTCAATTGGAGAAACCCACCCCAAATCCCTGCCTGCTTGCAATTATTATAGATTTAAAACTAACAATCAATCACAAGTGGGTGGTGGCACAAAAAATTGAGTCCAAGCAGGGTGTTGATGCCCCATGTTCAATTTTTCCCAAAAACTATTATTTGGCTTTCAAATCCCTCCTCTAAGAAGGTCAGGTAACAGCTTAAAGAGCCACTATTTTTGGTGTCTGTAACTGAATAAATATTACATGCAAGATGGCCACTTCATCAAGATGCACCCGAGAGCCTTAAGTAACATTCAGCTTTAACAAACTGCTCTAGTAGTTTGATATCTTATCCCCAATAAATACTTTGCCTCAAGATCCACTTATTACAATGTTTGTTAATCAGATTTGTAATAGCCAGATGGCTGTATGCTGCATTCTCACCTTTGCAATCTCCTGGAAAGCTTTCTCCTCCTGATAAAAGATCCCTGAAATCCGCAAAATTGACTGTATCCCGTCTACACAGCTGATTCCCTGACCCTGAGCCAAATTAAAGCCATCCTCTTGCACCTGTGCATAATTGTTTGTTGTAACTTTATATATTACCTCTTTAAAGGTTACCATTTCAGAGTAAATATGTGCCGTCTTCTCCTTATTGGTAATGACATCCTAATTTGGGTGTACCTTTCCCATTTGATTAACTATAACAAGCTCTCACTCTGCTTGACCCTGACACACATGGGCTGAACAATTTCACAAGGTTATTCTAAGCCTATAGACTGAGGTATATGTTGTACTGGGTTCATTCCAGCACCCTACTTGTCAAGATTGATAATTTCCCCCCTCTGTAACCTCAGGCCCAGGAGCAGGAATCAAACCCAGAACCTGGATTCCCCCGGGCCGCTGGGCCAGGGGACCGCAATACCAACCACCCGCATTTTTCTGGGATTGAGCCCCTGTGAGCTGATGTTAAAGAAGACAACCCACCCAGAAAATTAGATCAAGCCAAGGAAAGTACTGTACTAAGTGAAGTGCCAATCACAACACCTAATGGAGGTGACCCGGCAACTATTGGCCTTATGAGTTTAAAGTCTTCACCAGCAACCAATCAAGAGCCAACCCAAGGAAGAGGCACCGGCCTGCAACTTGGCCCCATGACCTCAATGCTAAAGCAAGATAATCAGATAGCTAAATTGGGAGCTGCAACCAATGAAAGAACTCCCAGGCCAAGCGCCATTTTGCTGCCTTTAGACCCAAGTCCCCAGTTCCCCGGCCCTGCCCTTCACAAATGCCCTGATGACCCCCACAAAAAATGTTAAGTTTGGAGGTGGGGTGCTATATAGACCCAAGGACCCCGCCCTCCAAACTTATCACCATTTTGAAATAAAGGTTATGTTACTTTGGCTTATACAGCTATTACCGTGTTTTGTATTTGTCGTCTATCAGTTCAGCTCAAGATCTTCTGGCCCGCCTGCCCCACTGCCCGCAGTATTGCGTCCATTTGGTGTACCCTTTGGGCCTGTCCATTTCACCAAGTATCCTTTAAAACCCGAGTACAAGGACTACACACCAGAGAAAATCATCAAACTAGATCCATTAGCCCACATCCAATCCGCCGTCAGATACAACCGCCAAGGCCTGTGGATATTCTCTACACCCAAACTGTTTAGAGGAAAGTTCAACTATCTCCTGGCCTACAATATCTTCATGGAACCGCCAGTAACACCCAAACCAATGCCCGCTTCTTTGCCCGACTTACCAACCAACCATACCGGCAAGCTTTTTGGGATTGTGTATATCACCCTCACAGGGGTGATTGATACTATAATCCCGGCCGCCGGCCCATGGTCTTGGGTGAAGAAGTCCGCGTCCTACCTTCTCAAGTTAGCTCCTATCTTGTGGTGGGCCCTGCCCGCAAGAAACCCGGCCCAAGTTATCCCCAAAAATGACAGGCCGGCCACCCGAGACTGGATCCCTGACACTACTGTTTGAAATCTAGAGTAGTGTGTCAAGAATCTTTAAAAGCAAAGTAATTGTGAATATGCCAGAAAGTTTACCTCTCATGGCCATTCCCTCCCCTGCACAATGGCATATCAAGAATTAGGAGGCAGAATGAGCACAATTCCAAGGGGCTGCCAAACACCCTGGAGCCTGATATGATGTTGGGGGCCTGGTATATGCTCTTGGTCTTCAGCAGCAAAAAATTGACCCTCAAGTCCTTGGGCCCTTCAAGCTAGCTGCAGTATGGCTAGCCACAATTACCTCCTAAAAGATGCCAATGTTGATGGTATACTTCTTGGAAGTATATAGAATGAGATAAAAGGGAAATATTAGAAGATGGTAATGCTTTATTTGATATGAAGATGTAATATTATAGTTTATTATGGGAAGCCACATACTGTCCATGTATGCATGGCAGCTATGAGGCTTGTCCAGGTAGTGTTCTGTGTAGGATTTGAAAGGTTTGATCCATGTACAACATGTGTGGTGAGGAGTACCACCAACTATTTGATACCTGAATTGATTTCTTGAGAGGGAGTAATCATAGATGTTGGGGAATTTTGAAGCTAGCGGAATCTGATTGGATGGGTTAAATTGGTATGATCTGCATTGAAATATAATTCATATGTGGTTAGATCTAGATTATATATTTTTATTTGATATCATCATACAACAGACTTTAAATTTGGAGTATAGTTATATGGCCAGATGAATACGTCGTCTTAGCCATTTCATCTGTAGATGTGAATCTCTTTGGTTCATAGTAAATTTTGACTCCTTTGTAGTATGCTGGTTAACTTCCTCATCCTGGATTGGGTGTAGATATTAAGTTTCAAGCAGTTTGGAATCGAGGGCCAAGATAATAAAATATTTAATGGTTATTTCTTTGGCTTTTAAAAGTAGACACAAGTGGACAGGGAAAGCTTTAAAACTCATGCAGTTAAATTTAATTGGCTACTATTGATATGTAATAAATGCGCCATGGTTGTCAGTCTAAAGTGGGCTGAATTTTGATTTACTTGGGTTGCAACCCTTGGGATTAAATAACCGAACCCTTTTTCTACACGGAGGAGCAAATCTGGATGGAAGATCAGATGAAGGATAAATTTCTAAATATGCTGTTTACCACCCTTGATGGATAGGTTAACTTTTATCCGCTTTTGGCTTGGCGGAAATCCACGGCACAACCCAAATGGAGTTTCCAAATGGAGTTTCCAAACGGAGGCCAGGAAAGTGACTATCGTCCCTTGTTTTAAATCTGACCCCAAACTCAGGTTTAATCGGGCTGGATAAAGCAAAACTGTCAACATTTACAGATTGTGTAAATGGGTGACGTCATGGACCGATTTAAATGCTTGTTTATGAGTATTTTGGTAAATGGAGTTGATTAATGATCAGAGCTGACAAAGTTTAGTAGAATAGATACCTCAATGGGGGTTGTTTTGGTTGACTTCCTTTATTGAAGCTTGGTAAACAAAGTGATTATCCATTTATTTGATACAATTATTCCTAATTTATATCCAAGGCCTGCAGTATTTATAGCTTGGTACTCAGCCGTGAATAAGAAATGACATTTGGTTTCTCTCCCAGCTTCAAACGTACAGGCCGCAGGTATGGATTCCCTGCAAGGCTCGGCTCGACTCGCCCCATCGTCTCTCAGAAGGTCCTGTCCAAGGATGACATTGCTGCAATCCACAGGACCGAGTTTGACCAAGTCCTGGCCCGCGGCTTCTCGCGGCCATCGCCCAAAGTCTCGTCTACCCGCATCCTGCATCGCATCTTCCCCTACGTGCAGCCAGCAAATGCTGAACAAGAATACTACCCAACCCTGAAGTTCTCCCTCACTCCCAAGCATCTTGCCTTTTGATCACTGGTTGACAAAATACAATAATAATTATTCACCCTGCCCTCCAAATAAAACATCTCTATAGCAAAAGATATAAGACCACCTCTCTTTGATCATATAAATTGATGTTATTATCCGTAAAAGCCGACCTCGACATCAAGACCACCCCAGAGAAGGAGAACAATACTCCTTGAGATTTAACATGTCAGCTTTGAGGATAAGCATAGCCCCAGCGAAAATCCAAACAATTAAATAGCTCCCAACCACTTTAAAGATGTAAATAAGATCGTGTTTACAGTTGCGGTAGACATTCCATACGAAATTCCAGTTTTAGCCTCAATTAAGATGGGTAGATTAGATTCTTTCCAAAGCTATACATTCTCCCATCTTGAGGAACCTTTTTTGTAGGGTTCTGGGTAGAGATGCATCTTGATCCCCCAAGAAAACAGTGTCGACTGAATAGTACTTTTCAAAGCTAATATTAGCAAAAAGAATCCATCATAAAACGGAATAAACTCACCAAAAAACAAGATTAAAAGGGGCAAACGTATATAGATTGACTTTTGTTTTAATAAACCCATATTTTTTGACTGAGAAACTTTGTTTTAATCTGAACCTTCTTCACCAATCCCCACAGCTTTGAAAACCACTGTCTATTCAGGTGGCACTGTTTTACAAACTTTATTCTATTCCAGATTGCTGTGCCAACCACATGAACAAGCCTCACTTATTGATATATTCCACATTTGTCATTGTTTTTATGCCTTGGTGCCAGATTAAATATTTACACCTTAATTACATTATTTCATCTTCAAACTGTTTAAAATATGTCAAATACGATCAATTTATTAATCTTTTGATGAGGGGGCAACCTTTGAGGAAGCTTCAAATAATAATTTGTTGAAGAATGATTTCAGTGAACAATAATTTAGGCTTATATAGTTAGAGGGATTGTGACAGATACCTGAATGGGACCAACGGTTGGTATCAAGTGACTTGACTTGGATCAGGATGGGTAGATATCTGGGCGAGTATTGGATAAATTGCTTTGGTACCAAATCAGGTGAGGTATCAGATGTTGATTTAGGTCGGCAGTAGCTGAACTAATCCAACATCTGGACCCTTGACACTTTAAGTAATCTTTCAATATGATGAAAACCTAAGAAAACTTATTATCTCATAGGGTTAAAATTACAACCTTTGGTATTACTGAAAATATTGTAAGTGAATCATACAGGCTAAAAATAACCATGATAAGTTGCATGGGAGAGTAATAGCAGCCCCAAAGCTATAAATGCTATTATCCTATCTTTGGCTCATCATAATTATTGATAAGGAGTGCCTTTTGGAGAAGCTTTAAATATGGAATTAGGAGAGAAGAGAAGTATCTTTTATTGGATAATATTTTAGACTTATATAGCTTTGGCTGTGGCTGAGATTTAGTCAGATCAAACCTAGGGGTGGTCATGCGCAGAATGGGGTTGAGTTTCTGGATACTTGGACAAGTCATGTGATATTAGTTTATTGCCATTTCTGGTATGTTGAACTGATATTGGATTGGTACCAAACCCAGCAATGACTGTATGTTAACTGTGTCAACAACAACCAGATTATCAGTACATCCAGCTCCTTAACAGACACCCCTTAAGGGGTAACTCTGGTACATCAGGAGGGGGCTTTGTCTTGGCTTTGCCGCCTTATGTTTCTGGAGTTGTTCGCTGGTAGGTACTAGCTGAGTTGAGTGTTCCCCTTTGTTGAGGCAAAGGCGGGATCTGTGGTACTTAGAGATGATGGGGTCTTTGGTGCCTTGGAACTTGACCAGGTAAGTGTTTCTATCTGGTCTGTATTTGATCACTCTTCCTGGTCCCCTGTGTACTTAATCCAGCTTTTTTTTTGTTTTCAGCAAGGATCCAGATAGGGGAGTTGATTGGGAGTGGTTCCTTTGCAGAGGTTACCTTTTGTGTTTTGAGTATTTTGGTTTCCGCTATTTTAGATTTGGGGTGTATGTGCTGTAGTGCTGGGGATTGTTCTACTGTGGGAGGTTTTCCTGGGGATATTCTCACATATGGTTAGTTATTGCTGGTAACTATCTCTGTTTTGTATCTTTATGTTAGTTCAAACAGTAAGTAGTCCATCCCTTGATTGGTGTGGACCTGGGATACTAATAATGCATGTTTCACATATAGGGGCCATGTGTCTCTGGCTTTGACATCCATTATTTTCTCTAGGATTCTGATGAGACTGCCATTTAGGTGTTAAACTCTGCCATTGGCCTGTAAGGTGAGGTTGTGAAATGTTTGATATTTTTTTGCTTTTAGGTTTTTTACTATATGTCCTAATAGTTCTGTGGCTCCATCAGTTATGATGTAGTCTGGAGTTCTGTAGCTGGCTATAACTGCCTTGTTGATGAAGCGGTTTATTTTTTCTGCTTTGTGGTCTTCAGTTGCCCAGCAGATAGGCCAGCCTGTAGCAAAGACAATGGCTAAAATTAGGGAGTGTTGTTTTGCTTTAGCTTATGGGAAGGGTCCCACTAAAACCAGCCCCCAAACCTTAAATGCTTCAGGGTCCAGTACTGGATTAACTGTTGGCTGAGGATCCTTAGTGCTTGAGTATTTCTCACACACTGTGCACTTTTTTAATACGTCAATTATCTCCTGTTTAAGATTGGACCACCATACTATTTCTTTTAAAGTGAGTTATAGGTTATTAGCCTTTGTGTGTTCTAGTAGGTGATGATGTCTTAGGATAGTGTTGACCCTTTGTGCATGTGGGATGTATGGGATGTGTTTATCTTTAATGATGTGGTATACTGTACCATTTGATACATGGAAGTGTTTTTCATTTCTCACTAATGTATTGTGGGTTAGTTAGTGTGTTGAGGGGTCTTTTCCTTTGATTTTATACTCAGTATTATATAGGTTTTGCCAGTCAGGGTCCAGGTGGCCAGGATGATCCTCTCTTGGCTGACATAGCTTAGAGAGAGCACCAGCTGTGACCAGCTCTGCCCCCTTTTGTATTGGATGTCCAAATTGAGCTGCTCCAGCAGGGACATCCATTTG